>JALHBW010000054.1:32523-276153 GCA_024339985.1 Tolypocladium endophyticum
ATGATAGGACGAATTCACTAAAGACCATCCGGAAGTAATGCATGTGGTGATCGGTGGAAAGGGAACACATTTTCAGCCTGGCACTCACTTGATATAATTCTTCATACAGCGGGAGATGTCATGTTTTAATCGTGGGAGAAAAACGGCAGCAGTTTCATGGCAAGGCTATGGACAACAAAATTATGCATTTCTATCCGGCGACCCAATGTTATTAATAAATTAATGTCGTGATAAGACGATCCGTAGAAGCCGATTTTCCCGAGTCCACGCTCTCCCCTTCTATCTTATTGTCCCTCGGAGCCTCCGCAGCCATCTTCTATTATGAAGTTCGTTCTCCTGTCTGGGCTCTGCGACGAAATTCCAGAAAAGTCGCCATATGTGCAATCAAATTTGCCACATCACGGTGACATCTCTGCTGTCCGCAGACATCTTACTCACGCAGCGTCTTTGCATTTTGCAGACTCAAAACTGTCTGCAGCCACTTCGAATTTTTCGATAAATCTCGCCTTGTGCTCCTCAGCGGTTCCCTGGAGCTTTGATGGAAGGTTCCCCACGACAACGCTCATAAGAACGTCGGTCGCGTTCTTCAGCTCCCTTATTTGACCAAGCGTCGTGGTGCACTGCTTCGCGGTCTGGATTGCGTCCCGCTTGTCCTTCAAATTCTTTAAGAGCTGCTTTGCATCTTCCTTGAGACTGCCCACTGGTTTAATCAAAGTGGCGCTTTTCAACTTATCGAGAATTCCGCCTTTTGGCGAGTTCTTGATCGTCTCAGTGCACGACTTGATGGTCGACGTAAGATTTTCGAAAGCCTTTTTCAAGGATGCGGCATCACCGTTAAATGCTTTGACGGTTGAATCAAGAGCAAGAATGGCAGAATTGACTTCAGGTAGCTTTTTTTGCACGGTTGAGATGTCGCGCTCAACGATGGCGCGGGAGTAGGCGCCAGTGGCGAAGCAGAGGAGAGCGAGCTGCGCGAAGAACTTCATTTTTGTTGGATTTGAAGAGAAGGTATTTGATTGAGCAAAGAAGGTATTTGCCTGAGAAAATGAAGGTATTTGCTCAATTGAGCATAGTGGTTTGGTGATGGCTCTTCACCGCTTGAACGGCGCGGACGCGCCCCTACGCTTTATAGGCAAGGCCGCAGGCTGGGACACCTTGACCTGTCTCTACGAGCCACGGGCTCCCCGAGGCTGTGATTATTACTATCGTGACTTACGAGATTGCCAAGTAGGTGTACTGTTGTAGGATTCTCAAATATTTGGTGGGGGGGCTTGGTTTTGACGCACACTCGTCCCATGAGCTTCGCGACCATGGCCAGACAAAGCTCAGGCTGCAGGGCTTATGGTCCGACTAAACTTAATGGCTATGACGTCGGAGGGAGCTGTTAGATGAGAAATACGATATTAATCGCTGATGGTCGGGAGATTCGGTAGCTACTCGTAACGTCCGCCAATGGCGGCTTGGTTTGCTCGTATTTCCAGATGCTCCGTGCGAATGCTCAATGCGATCAATTGCCTCCCTTTGACTTATAAAAGCCCTTGTTGTATAACCCCACCAAGAAGACCCTGCAGCCAGCTCGGACCTCAACTCACTTTCACAAGCGACGGGAAGTGGCACATTGCGGCTACTTCTACCACAGCTCCAATTGCACTTAAATCTAAGTATTTCTGAGCGGCAATATCCAGTTGGTTAGAAGCCCCAGATCGTTCATATGAAGCCTTAATATCCGGTCACAGGGATGACGATGACCTCACTGCGAGGCCTCGATGTACACCCCTCAAGAACCTCGTCTCCCCGCGGTAGGACGTGCCGGTAGCGTCACGCGCCATCAACCCCCCTGTCGAGGGAACCAAAGGTAATTGCGATATTGCAGCAAGCTATTCGTACCGGGAATATTAGTACCTTTCCCGCCCGGTAACTCTCTTATTAGAAGAAGTATCTCAGATATGCCAATATCATTTAGGGTCACCCCCTGTAAATCGGTACGAACAAGCCTTAATCTAGCATCCACCTAATACACGTAAACAAAGTTGGGGTTCTCCTTGTCCGTCATATCCTTGAATGCCGTGGCATTGAGTTCTTTTGAATAAATTTCACCACGTTCGCGAATCTCCTCGCGCAATCGCTCTTTCTTGCGGTTCTCCCAGATGAAGGCGTACCGGAACACAAAGAAGAGCACGAGCTCGATGCAGTTGGCCACGAGGAGCGAGCCGATGCCTAGGCCATACTTGGGCGCCTGGTCAGTCTTGTAGAAAAACGGTCCCGCGATGTTGCCAATGCATGCGCCGAACCAGATCATGCCCGAAACAATCATCTTCTTGGATTGGCCGCCGATGTTTGACGTGATGAGCGACAGGGATATGACAAACGATGCCTGGTAAGAGCCGGTGAGATAGCTGCATGCGGATTACGGTTAGAACCAAAGCCGTAGAGTACCTAAAGCAAAATATGGTTGGTCAACCTACAAGCATATAAGACGGCCAACGTAGGCATCTGTGGGCGCAAGCAGGAACCCGAGAGCCCCCGCGATAGTGGGCAGCATGAAGATGGCGCACACAATCGTTCGGCAGTTTTTGGGCATGTACTTGTTCGCCAACGCTCCCAAGCCGATCCAAATAACGACGAGCGCGCCCTGCGGTATGCCGAGCAAAGCCGTCTGCAGGGTGTCGAAGCCTAGGCCCTTGATGACGAGCGTCGAGAAGTTGGAGATGCCGCCGTTCGGGATGTTGGCCACGAATCCCAGCAAGGTGAAGAGCCAGGTCTTGTAATCCAAGTAGGCTTCGCGAATCTGGCCCCAGTTGATCTTCCGCTGCTCAATGCCCGTCTGATTGCGGCGAATCCGCGCAATCATCAAGAGTTTCTGGTCCCGAGAAAAGCCCCAGATGGTCCGCGGCGAGTTGGGTAGCAACAAGAAGAGCACGATGCCCCAGCTGGCACAGAAGGCGCCCACAATCACGAACTCGTACCGCCATGATGGCAGGCTGCCTTTGATGTGGCCGATAGCATATCCTTTGCCGGGGTCAGCATATTGTGATCCAAAAAAAGACCCCGTTGCAGACACTTACCAAGCAGGCCACCGCCGGCTACGCCAACGCCGTTCCAAGCGTACCACGCAGAGATCCGAGACGGTTGTTCCTCTCTTGTGTAGTACATGGACGTAATTAGCATAAAAGCCGGGTCGGCAATGGCCTCAAATGCTCCAGACAGCACCCGCAAGGCAAGTAGGCTCGCAAAGTTTTGCACCGCTGCTTGGCACATGAGAAGCGCACCCCACATGAAGATATTGCCGGCCAGGTACCAGCCCGGCGGGCTGCGCTGCATGAGAAGGTTCGAGGGGATGGCCCATATAAGCCAGCCAAAGTAAAATGCGCTTGAAAGCCAGTTGTACTGGTCGCCCTGCAGGTTCAGGTCGTCTTTGAGGCCGAATATGGCTGCATACGAGAGAGTCGTTTTATCAACATACTATTGCCAAAGACGTATGGTTAGCCTTATACAGAGACAGGCAAGTTGATAGTCTCGACGGGGAGGATCAGTGCACTTCACAGAACAAGAAAAAGCAGCCACGTACGTAAAAGAAGTAGCAAATGCCCAACAAGGGGAGGATGTGCAGGTCGAGCTTGCGGACAAGACGTTTCTCGTCGGCCTGATCGATTGATTCATCGTTTGGGTACCGCTGCAAGGCTTCGGCATAGAGCAGGGGGTCAGGGTGGTGGATGGTGTCTTCAATGGGACGACCAACGTCGCTCTCAAAGTGCTCTACGTCGACCTCGGGCCTTTTGGCGGCCTCTTCTTTCACGTCGTCGAGCATGGCAACTGTTGTTCTCCGAAAGCACTTAGTCGACCGATCCAAGTGAAGAACTCACCCTGCAGTACAAGGCGAAAGGCCGTGGCGATCTCCGAGGGCGACTTTTAAGTACCCGGCTGCAATAACCGCGTCAGTATCCCCGTGTAAGCCCCGCCAAGCTGGACCGCGAAACGGAGAGAAGACCGGGCGGGTCGCGGGGGTGACTCGGGATTCCCCACGCCTCAAGGCCGTTGGGTCTGGGGTAAATCGGCGCCGTCGATTGCTGGCGGGGGATGACCCCCGCCTTTCGACAGCGGCGCCTTCGCGACACCTGACGATCACTGGTGGAACTTCGGTTTTCCTCGAAACATCTTTCTCCAGCCAAGTTGTGGCTTTTTAAGGTTTCTCAAGCCACCCGTGGGCTGTTGGTATCGATAAATTTCCCGACGGCAGGCAAAGCAGGGAGAGTTGCGCACATCGCCACCGATGTAGAAGAAGCCGTTCCAAGATGTGTGTCGATACAACATTGAATATACCGCAGCCTGTCCTTCATTGACTCTCGGCGGCACGGAAGGTGGCTGACTGCTCACGTTTCAAACGACTTGCGCGTGCAAATGGGCCGGAAAAACAATTAAGTCGCCCTGCACCAAGCGTACGTTACCTTCTTGTACCTTCGTCTCAGCCATCCTTCCACGGCACGAGTCATATGCGCTGTCTCCTTGGTAACGTCATGCTAGTGAATGAATCAATTGTTCCATCAGCGATATGTATCGTCTGCTGGAGGGATCATGCTTTCGGATAAAGTCTGTCACGTATATTCTTCATGTACGGTCATGCCTACCTCAAGAACGAAACATCCGGAAATCTGGGACTAGGGCCCTTCAGCAGCCCTTGCTCCTTGCCGAGCAGAGTGTACCCGACAAAGTCTGCCAGATATGCACCTAAAATGTCCATAACCCTCATTCCTGATGCCTTGCCAAAGACGCTCTCAAGCTCCTTATTTTGTCTCAAACCGGTAACGTCTCCGATGAGGGAAAAGTCCATGAAGCTTCCGTGGACGGTGTCGTCGACGTTCAACAGCTTCGACCACACGCCGGAATGCTCCTCATCCATGGCCTTGAAGAAATCCGCCCATGACGGGATAGAAGTGATATTGTGGCCCTCGGCACCGATAGTAAGAAACGGTCGAGAGACTCCTGAGTTGGTGACTGGTCCCCAAAGGGCGCCGTCGAGATTGACCCCACTGACGATGCGTGGTTCACTGGCCATCGCTGCTGCGGCGGATGCACCTCCGAACGATTGACCCACGTACACGGTCTTGCATATTTTCAGTTGGTCCATGACGAACGAAACATCTTGCGTCCGCACGTCGAGGCCATGTGTGATGTCGGCAAGGTCACTGGTATTAACGCGCCCACCAAACACGATTTCCCCGTCCGGGAACTGGACCACGTCCGTCTCGTAGGGGTGGTCCATGACGATGATCTCATACCCAAGGCTCGACAGGTGTTGCGCGATGGCTGAGTAGAACAGCCGCGTGGTGTTCAGACCCGTTCCAAATAGCAGCTTGGGGAACTGCCGTTCCTGGTCGCGCTCTTGCTTCTCGCAACAGAGCTCGAGCTCCAAGCCCCCGAGAGTGCCTTTGGGCCAGGCAGCGTCCTTGAGAAACGCATTCAAGATTTCGTCCTCCAGGGATGCCGTGGTCGCCGGCATGTATGGGACGCGACAGGTCTTCTTGCAGCATGAAAGCGAGACCGGCGAGAAGCGCGAGATCATCATACGCCGAGGGTGCGACGCATTGAATGGGTCGGGGCGCTTGTGGTCGATGAGCTCAGTTGACTCCCAATGCACCTGGTACTCGCCTTTTGGCGGAGCAAAGACGACAGCCAGAGCTGCCGCCGGGAGCAGCGTAGCAAAAGTGGTGAAGCTCTTCATGATCAATATCTGAACAAGTGTCTGATAGGGGATTTGAAGACAGGTCGAAAGAGCAACCTGGCAATGTGAATTGAGCAGGCATTTCAAATGCCACGACAACATCGGGCAATTATTCTTGGCGCGGAGTCATCAATGAGATGCCTGCCACATCGAGCCAGTTCCTGACATGGAGTCTCTAGTAGGCGCATTTGCAGAAATCATGTTTCCTTTCCACAGGCCAGCGGCTCGCGAGTACGCCGGGGAGGAGTACAGTAATTGCGAAGTAGCTTGAATCTATTACTTCCTCCTCCAGCCTCAATCAGTAAGATACCAAAATGCGTTTCAATGCAGAACCGTGTCATGAGGCACTACGAGAATTTCTTTACACCATTGTGTTCGAAGATGGACGGTATGATCCAAGTCCCTCCTCTGCGCGTCGGCATTAGTGATTACGCCCCGCTTTCGAGAAGCCTTGGCAATGACATGGGAGTAAACTGTGGCACCGGCCGGTTCTACTTGTACTCGTAATTGCGAGGTGCAAGATCTAATGGCAAATCAACCGCGAGATTTTAAGCCTGGCCCTGATGTCACGCGCGAGCAAATGCCGACCAGACGATAATCGCGATTGACTCCTGCAGCCGTCGGAATTGGAAGCTTGGCCGGAAATTCCACCTTTGCAACATGAACCCCTAATGATGAGAGAGCTCATCGTCGAGCCCCACGGGCGTTACCCCGATCGGATTGCTGGCATTGGCCGGGGGAGAAGGGGCTCGGACGCCACAGAGCTGGCGGCGGGGCGGGACGAGGCACCGAGGACCAGCTCCAGAGGCTGAAGGCACCTACTCGTACATATTAGATACGCTTGCCGCTTCAAGTTCAACAAGTCAAGCAACTCGGCTTGCGGCAAATTGCATCCTTATCGCAGCGTCGACCGGACTACGAGGTGCCTTGCAGGATGCCGCCCGCCGCGAGCAGCGGCCACGAGGCCCTCCAGCCCATCCACCCCTCCATGGCGGGCAAGCTGGACCCCGTCTTCGAGAAGCTATACAACGACAACGTCGCCAACACGCCCCTCAAGCCCATCGACCTCGACCTGCTGCGGTCCAAGTACTCGGTCCTCTACAGCTACGGCACCGGCCCGGCGCCGGGCGTCGGCCGCGTCTACGACGACAGGATCCCCGTCGACGACGGCTCCGGGGCGACGCTCGACGTGCGCGTCTACGAGCCCGCCTCCGAGGGCCCGTGGCCCGTCCACATAGACTATCACGGCGGCGGCTGGGGTCTGGGCGATCTCGACACCGAGGCGCACATCTGCAAGCACATCTGCAAAAAGGCCAACGTCGTCGTCATCGATGTCGCGTACCGCCTCGTCCCCGAGTTTGCCTTCCCGACGGGCATCACCGACAGCTTCGCGGCGCTCAGGTACATACACGCCCACGGCGCGGCCAAGTTCAACATCAAGCCGGACAGCATCTCGCTGGGCGGCGTCTCGGCCGGCGGCTTCATCGCGCTCGCGCTCGCGCACCTGGCGCGCGACAACAAGCCCGCCGCCATCCCGCTGCGCCTCGTGGCCGTGGGTACGCCCGTCATCGACGACATCTCGCAGTACTCGTCCGCCGCCGACTCGCCCTTCCCGTCGATGCAAGAGAACGAGTGGGCGCCCACACTCAACTGGGGCCGCCTGGCGTGGTTCGACAAGCTCAAGTGGTCGTCGCTGCCGAGCGACCCGGAAGAGCACAAGGCGGCGCGCGAAAAGATTGGCTGGTTCGCCAACCTGCTCCGGGCACCGAGCTTCGCGGGGCTGGCAAGGACGGTCATCTACACGGCTGGGGCCGATCCCATGCGTGACGAGGGAGAGCGGTACGCGCAGCTGCTGATCCAGGGCGGCGTCGAGGTGACGGTGAGGAGGTTCCCCGGCGTGCCGCACCCCTTTATGCACATGGACAAGGACCTGTGGCAGGCGAGCGAGTTTATCGACGAGACAGCGCGGGGGATCAGGCTCGCACACTGGGCGTCGTGACGGGTGAGTCGTGGGCTGTGAGTCGTGACTCTGGGGGGAGCATGGAGGATTCACCCCGACGAGACATCACATCCGTCTTGGTCACCGGCGTTCGGCACTTGCAAGGACCAGTAGAGCACGCAGCAAGGAGTGTCCGTGCCTTATCTAGGTAGTAGTAGTGATCAATACCCTGCCAGCTGCGCCTTGGTAAATGTAGAGCCGCCTACCTTTTCTCTCTCGCTGCCACCAAGGCGAATTGCTCGAGGCTTCCCATGTCAGACCATGCCACGCCATGTCGAACAAAGAGAATCGGCCGGGTGGCCACGAGTCGATCAGACTGGTGTCCTTGGTGACCCCAGCGGGCGTGGGCGCGGCCCCACCCGCCCACACCCCCGGGCTGGCAAGCACGCACGCGAATTCCATGGCCTCTCGGCAGAGACACCGCGTGCCCTTGCAGGCGCGGTCAGAGTCGCAAGACGTCTCGGAGGAGAAGGACGAGGAACAGCAGCAGCAGGAGACGCGCGCGAAAAGCCGCCCAGCGCCCAGCCGGGATCCCGGCCGGCAACAGCGAGAGAGACCGCTAGGTCGCTTCGGGGCATTGTTGGCCATGGGGGTCCCCGAGGACCCGCCCCGAGGGCCAACCACAGGGCCGGTCCTGTCTCTGCCATGCAGCGCGCGACCGCTTGGGTCGTTGCAGCATCGGAAGGTGGTGGTGGGGACCCGGAGTTGTACGAAGCGCTTGACGCTCGTAGCTCGCAGCTCGTAGCTCGTACTCGGGATGGCGGTCGGCGCTGCGCTTAGCGCCCGGCAGAGCAGCGGCGCGCACGAGCAGCCGCCCCAACGCCGCGGTTGCACGACGAGCGAGCACGGCAGCAGCAGCTGGCGGTCGCTCGGACGGCGGCGGTGGACGACGCAGGTCGCAGGCCCGGGCGTCCGTGCGCCCGCAGTGTGGATGGCCGGAGATCTGACTTGCCAGGCCAGGCCCTCGTGGTCGTTCGATAAGGTCTTGCCAGCGGTGGAGCCACCACCCGCACTGCCGCAGCGCCACCTGGCCGTGGGGCTCGCTCGTGCTTCGACGGCGATCCAGCATCGCAGAGCAGGCCCAAAGCGGTGTGCTCGTCTATTTGCAATGCCATGCCTCTCGGGCCTTGGTCGGACGACGTCGCCAGGCCCTTGGGCCGAGCTGTCTGCGTCGGCGCGGGCTGCGTTCCGCCCGCGAGGCACAGAGGATGAGGCGCCTCATATAGCACAGTAAGGTTACGAGTAGGTGGTCTCTACAGGGTCGTGTTGCCGAGTAAGACAAGTCGCCTGGGTTAACGCCGACACAAGCCAGAAACAAGCTGCTCGTGCAACTACCTAGCCTTGCCTTTATACTCGCACAGTCACACCACACAGGCGCACCAATCTCCTCCGACTGGCCCCTCGATGCCGTCTCGTCGTGCCAGAGGGCTAATCCGACCCGAGGCAACGCTCCCCGCGGGGCGCCGCCTGCTCCAACCCCCAAGCGGCCTGGCCCAGCGCCACTCTGCCAGCCACCACGTACCGCTACCGGCATCTCGCTCCTCCCTGCGCCGATGGGAGATTCCCCGTCCGCTCGCACAGCCGCAGCCACCTCAACCTGCCCCCAAAGGGCCGGCGCCCGACAAAACCTCCGTCCTCCCGTACCCAGCACCTAGCACCATCCGACGCCCAGTTCATCGCCAGCCGAGATACCATCAGCCCCGAGTGCGCGCGCATTCCTCTGCCGTATGCCCCCGCCCGTCGCAGCCGGCGACCAGCTCATGAGCCACTTCCCCAAGGGGGCCCAGCGGTGACGGCGAGCCAGCAACGCAGCCAACAACACAGCGCCCGCCGACGACGCTGCGCGCCAACTCGACACGCCGCAAGGCAACCGGGGCGAGCCCATCACTGCGCAGCGGACGAGGACAGCATAGCTGCACTGCGCGAGAGCGACATCCCAGAAGAGCGGCGTCGTACAAGAGAGGCCCGGTTGTGCCAGCAGACCCAGGAGCAATGGGCTCCGACAGCCGACCCGTCTGCCATCGCTGCGCGCAGATCAAGCAGGCCTGCGACGGCAGTCTGCCCTGCGCGAGGTGCGTCCGCTTGAGCCTCCCGTGCCGGCCGCGGAACTCGACGGGCGAGCCCGTGAGCGGCGACTTTCAGGATGGCGACACGCCCAAGGCGCGCATACGGCGCGTCCAGACGGGTTGCCTCATGTGCAAGCGCCGTAAGAAGAAGTGCGATGAGGTGAAGCCACGCTGCGGCGACTGTCGACGCTTGTGCCTCGACTGCGCCTGGCCGCCCGAGCGCCATAGCCGGAGTAAGGCTGCCGCGAGCTCCGCTGCCGTTGCCGAGGCCAGAAGTATGGCTGGGGAGCAACCCGGCGACAACGCCATGATGGAGATTGCCATCCGCAGCAGCCCCAGCCCGGTCTCGACGCCTGGGAGCGGCCGCCACGGGAGCCACGACAGCAGCAGTCATTCGAGTCAGACGGGCCATCCCGCCCACGCCAGCCACATCGGCTTCGGCCACGCGCCAGATCAACCTCCCGCCCTGCCCATGGCGGCGACGGCGATGCCCCTGCCCACCAACGCCATGACGATTCCGAACACCACCGCAGCGGCAGCCATGGGTGGCGCGCTGGCCCTCGACATGGGCTCGGACCAGTTGTCGTGGGACATGACAACGCCTTCGACATCGTGGATCGAGGCCATCACCCCCATCAGCAGCGGCAGCCCGACAGCATCCTTCGAGTCGACGCCGATGACGTCCCTGTCCATCTATGTCCCGCAACTGCTCCCCCAGCTTGCCGCGCCCCAAGACAAGGCGCTCCTCAACCATTACTCGACCATAGTCTCGTCCATACTATCGAGGCGATCTTCGACGGCCAACCCGTACAACAACTACCTCCTGCCCATGGCCCAAGGCAACGACCTTGTCCTGCACTGCATCCTCGCCCTGTCGGCCAATCACTGGCGTAAGCTGCAGCCGTCCATGGGCGACCGCGGCCTGCTGCACCAGAGCAAGGCCACCCAGGCACTGGCCAGGCTGCTACCGCACGTCGACAAGACCAGCGCCGACATCGCCCTCGTCAGCAGCCTGCTGCTGTGCATGACGGAGCTCTTTGACGGTACCAGCGAGGGCTGGAAACTGCATCTGAAGGGCGCCAAACGTTTGTTGATAACGTTGCGGAAGCAGCAAGGAGAAATGATGACTGGACACTACAAATTCCTTCTGCGGCTGGCCAGGTTTCTCGATTCGGCCGCCACGACGTCGACGTGCCGGCCGCCCCTCATCGGAGAGGAGGAAGCCGAAGCAGCCGCCCTGGATCGCATGAGCGCCACCCCAGATGAAGAGGACTCGGCAGTCTACGGCATCCCCAAGGAGCTCTTCCACCTGATCGACCGCGTCAATACCCTCGCCGAATTGCGAAGCACGCGCGTAGATGAGGCCTCTGAGGCTGCTTTTCGGGCTCATGCCCGGGATATTGAGGAGCGCATCAACAACTGGTCCTACGAGTACGGCGGTATGTCGCGTGCTGTGTGGACCTTGACGCCGACCGACGATGTACTGCACGCGACCGTGGCGTTTGAGAATGCCATCAGGTTGCGGCTGCACCAGATCGTCGAGGGCTACGAGCTCACCGACCCAAAGGTCGGCCAATACGTCGACGGAATCCTGGATTGCGTGCAGAAAATACGATATGGCAGCCCGTTGGAGTCCTGCCTGCTGTTCCCCTTGGTCATGGCGGGCGGGTCCTGCTGGAAGCTGGAGCATCGGGTCGTCATTCAGGACAGGCTGTTGATAATGGAGCGGACCTGCGGGTTCGGGTACATCTACAACGCCAGGGATCTTGTTGAGAGAGTGTGGTCGAGGAGAGACCAGGCAGAAGGCACAGGTGCCATCGTGAACTGGGCCCGCATCCGATACTATGAGATGAACGGCCTCGTCGTGTTCTGAGCGTTGATCCGAGAGGTCAAAAGCTATTCATTCCTCTCCTGACCGCCGCAGGAAGCCGCTCGACCGTCAGGAATGGGGGTGGAGACCCGGCTTAAGAGCTGCAGTGGCTAATTGCGCTTGCCAGCTTCTGCACCAGCTCCGCCACGTGGGCGTGCATATCATAGCCGCATACCTCCTCGATGGTGAGCTTGCCTGGCCTGTCGTTGGCACTGCTCCAGCCAATGCGCTCCGTGATGTCCGTCCTGGCGCGCTTACTACTCTCCTGCAGACGCGTCGCGCGGGGCTTGCGCTCTTGCTCATACAGCTGCAACTTCTGAGCGACTGAGAGGAAGGCGTACTTGGGAGAGAAGAGGATGCCAAGGGCTCCCGCGTCTTCAATGGCCATGCAGGCTCCCTGCGACTGATCCGGCATCATGGGGTGGGCGGCGTCGCCGAGGAGACAGCACTTGCCCTTGACCCAGTAAGGGTAGGGATCGTGGTTGTACAGACGCCACATCTTGATGTCTTCGGCGTTGCGGAACAGCCTCTTAAGCCGGTCGTCCAAGTCGGGAAATGTACTGGCAAGATTCTCGCCGGTCGTCGAGATGCTCCAACCGTCCTCCTTGAGGTCATTATTCGCAGCCGGATAGAAGCAATAGCAGCTCACCACGTTGCGGTCAGAGCAGGGGCTCATGACGATCTTGTTGATGCCCATGCCGCCCCAGAACTCGATGGCGCTGTTTTCGCAAAACTCCTCGAGTCCGAGTTCACTCAGCTTGTCCGCTTGGATGATGCATCGATAGCAGCACGATGTTGAAGCGGAGACGCACGGATTGATGCCGAGCTGCTCGCGCATCTGGCTCCGAATGCCGTCAGCACAAACGATGACATCGTGGTGAGCCTCGCTGCCGTTTTCAAAGGCGACCTTGCCCTGGACAGGATCGAGCGAGACAGCTTTGTGCCAAACTTTGAGGACAGCGGGAGGGCCGACTCCCTCGTCTGTCGTGGCGACGTGTTTGAGGTGTTGGTGAAGATCGATGCGATGGAAGTTGTTGTAGTCGGCGCCGAAACGTTCTCGGTAATCACCGAGTGGATAGACGCCTGTCACGTCTCCGGTGGCCCAATCGTGCCTGATGAGGTTCCGGAGGACGACGGGCTTGGCCGCTGAGACGTCGACGCCCCATTCCTGCAGAAAGCGAGATCCGTTGGAGGCGCAGGACAGGGACGCACCGACTTCACCGCCGAAGTCGTAGCGTTCGTAGATGGTGACGCGGTGACCGACCCGGCGGAGAGCGATGGCGGAAGCCAGACCGCCTAACCCGGAGCCAACGACGGCGAAGTCGAGAGGGGTGTGGTGTTGGCATTCGTCGATGTCAGGCATGGTTGCAGCCAGGGGCTTGTTGCTCTTTATGTCAGACTTGGTGGATTTGGTTTCTCTGGGGTGTTGTCAAACGAGTGAGCGTGGTGGTTGCTTGGCTCAATATTGATTTCGGGGTCGTGCGGACATAGCAAAGAGTTGGTAAGGACGAGAAGAAATAAGGCGTCCACTTCAATCAACTAACTGGATTCGACAATGTTAATCTCTCTCAGGCTATATCGCACAGCCTCATAATGACCGCGCTACCGGGCTCGTATACGGTAGCATCGCGACGAAGGCGTGCTCTTGTCAGTTCATCAGCCTCTCATGGGGTCGAGCGTTGATGCTGCGCCAACTGAAATGAGGAAAAAGCCTTAGCTTGAGGCGAGCGTCGCCGCTGGACGTACGGAAATGATGAAAGGTCTTGGGTTGAGGCCGTCTTGCCAAGGTGATTGCCCCGACCTCACAACCCCATGGGGAGAGAAGCAGACAGCCGCCCCGGTACGAAGTACTGCGGATACACTACAGAGCATACTCGTAAGGCAGTGAGGCGTCAAGGGCAGATCGGGCGGCTGGGTCCGCGGGCGCTAGGTCCGCGGCTGTCAAGTACCGGGGGTGCGACGGCGACATTATCACCGACGGACGACATTCCATCAACATGAAATGTGCAAGTCCGAGGGGCCTCCCAGCTTCGTCTCCAGGACAGGGCGTCATCGCGAGACGTATCATGCCTACAATGCATCCTTGTGGCCTCACGAGTCGAATGGGCGCCCATCATGCTCCATGCGACGGACCGACGAGGTAATCCCCCAGACTCCACAGCAGGGCTCGCGAAAACGGAGCCGCGCCGTGCATGAATGGCATACCGCATATCGCCCCTTTCTGGCCGCGGGACCAGTGCCAATGTGGAGCGCAGAGGGCGGCAGACGCCGTCTGGAGACTCGAGTCCTAGTTGCGAGTACTCCAGTTTCTGCGACGGAGCATAGGTGACCTCGGCGATGCGCCGGGCGCGGGCGCGCGGCACGTACCGTCAAGAAGTTCTTGTCAACTCCGGTGCGCTCCACGAAATACGTTGCTCATTCCAATCAGCGTGGGCGATGCTAAGAATGACGCTACGCTGACGATCAAGCTAGGCCTGGTGCTAGCTTGACGGATGGAACGATTGATGCGGTGGTGGCAGGTCGTTCTCCAGTCATGCCATCTTCAGCTGTCTGGATCCAGATGCCTGCCCCTTCCAGTATCCAGGCTGATTGTGTCTCACCGTAAAGTTACCCGTCCGTGACGTTCGAAACACAGTATCCGGACGGGAGCGCGGGATAGGACTCATCAGTTTTGTCGCCCGTGCTTTCCGGTGCTGTCGATACATCGCTAGAGTCCACCAAAGAGAGTTATACTTTCTTTGGTGGCTGGCCCAAATACAACCACCGGCGTTGCTTGAACATTGTTTGAGTTCGGTCACGCAACTTCCATCAGTCTAACGGTCCATTTTCGTGCTTCGTTTGCCTCGTCGTCGAGGTCAGCCAAGCTTCTAGTGCAAATGCGACTCATCGGGCTACGACAATGGAAACGCAGAAGCCGATCGCCGAGCCATCGACCGGCTCCAGCGCCGACGACGCTGCCGCACTGCGGCGCATCGTGCGCCGCGTCGACTGGTCCATCATGCCGCTCATGTTCCTGTGCTACTTCCTGCAGTTCCTGGACAAGGTGCTCATAAATTATGCCCACATCATGGGCATCGACAAGAGCCTGAGCTTCGACGGCAACCAATTCTCGTGGATGGCGACGGCCTTCTTCATCGGCTACGCCGTGGCCGAGTTCCCGCAGGGCGTGCTCATCCAGCGCTTCCCTGTCAGCAAGGTGCTCGGCATCAACGTCATGCTCTGGGCCGTCACCGTCTGTTGCATGGCGGCGACGCAGAACTTTGCCGGCGCGACGGCCCTGCGGACGCTGCTGGGCATGTTCGAGGCCGTCATCACGCCCGCGCTCATCATGATCACATCACATTGGTACACGCGGCGGCAGGCCACGCCACGCGTGGGGATATGGTACTGCGGACTGGGTGCGGGACAGACTGTCGGCGGGCTCATCTCGTGGGCGGCGCAGCACGGCCCATCGCCCATCAAGGGGCATCCGTCGTCGCTTGTGGGCTGGCGCATCATGTTCATCGCGGTGGGCGCTTTCAACCTGCTTGTCGCGCTGGCAGTCCTGTTCCGTATGCCTGCAGGGATCCGCAGCGCCAAGTTCCTCAGCGAGGGCGAGATGTCCCTCCTGGAGGAGACGCTCGCGCGGGACCAGGCGGGCAACGGGAAGAAGGTGTTTCGGGTGGCTGGCATACTCGAGGCCGTCAAGGATGCGCAGGTGTGGCTGCTGTGTATCAACACGCTCCTCATTGTCCTTCCGTCGGGCATCATCACGACGTTTTCGGCGACGCTCATCAGCGGCTTCGGATACAAGCCAGAGACTGCGGCGCTGCTCAACATGCCCTCGGGGGCCGTGTCCATCCTAGCCACGCTCCTGGGAACCTTCGCCATACTCTACGACTTCCCGCGCTGGCTGGCCATCTGCCTCCTGCTGATGCCGACCATGATCGGCGCGGGCCTCATGTCCTTCTACGGCCAGTCGCAGGCGGGGGCGCTGGCGGGCATCTACCTCATCAACTTTGACGTGGCGCCGCTGGCGCTCGTCTACGCGCTCGTGGGTGCCAACACGCACGGCTACACCAAGAAGGTAGCGACCAACGCGGCCGTGGCCATCTGCTTCGGCGTCGCCAACATCATCAGCCCGCAGACGTTCCGCGAGAAGGACGCACCGGGTTACCTGCCGGCCAAGATCGCCGTCTTCGGCGTCAGCGGCGGGTCCATGGTGGTGACGGTGCTGCTGCGGCTGCTGTACGGGCAGCGCAACGCGCGGCGGCGGCGGCGGCGGGAGCAGGAGCGGATTGGTTCGGCGGAGATGCATGCGATGGCAGCTGAGGACGAGGAGACGGATCGGACGAACCCGACGTTTCGCTACGTGTACTGAGTTGAGGCCGCGGTGCGGATGCAAGTGTAGCATGCAAGCTGAGGTAAGGTAAAAGACAAACGTCGTCCGTTGCAGATGATGCGTCGTGCACGTGCGCAGTGAGACCCTCGTTGCATCAAGGACCCTCCAGTGAAGTGGACCGGAATGAGGTAAGAAGTATCAAAAAGCAATGGAAGCAGCGACTTCACGAAAAAGAGACTGCCATTAGGTACCTGGCAAGTACCTACAAACAACAGCGGGTGTGATCTGGTGCGAACTCGCCTCGAGCCCTCGAGTCCGTCGCAATGGGTACTGCTGAAGCCGTATCACCAATATTCAACATGGATACTGGAGAGTCGGGAATACTAATAAGATGGTACTCAATTAAGCCCTTGCCGAATCAGGCATGGCAACATAGCCTGACAGCCGGCCCAGCCGCCTGGCGAGGCTCAAACACAGCATTGGAGGTCGTCGATCTTTGCCTCTGGTCCGACCCCGTCGCTGGTGGTCAGCTCCCCGCAGTCTCTCCTCCACTGGGCGCTGTTTGCGACGGCACCAGACCCTAGACCCTCCACAGGCAACGACACAATTTCTTGAGCGCTGTCTCTTGCAGCCGTCGTTCCGCGACGCAGCGCATTAGTATCCAGTCATTGCTTCAGTCGTGAATCCGTAAAATCCGCCGGCACAGACTGGATGATCGGCATCGTTCGTTCCGTTACGGTTCCCCGATGCCTCCCGCGGAACTCGGCCGAGTGGTGGACGTTTCCGACGCAAGCGCTCGTCGGATAGCTCAGTGACAGGTAGTCTGCAACGGAGCCATCTCTTGTCGACCACGGGTACGTCGCCTGCATGTACGTGCGGCATGCATGCAGCATTGCAGCCGCAGCATCAGGATACCTGGCCCTTGCTATCAGATCCGGCGGCCACATGCGTATACCCTTCGCGAGTAAGCTCGCGTGGACGGAACACTCTGTTCCCGCCTCCCGCGCAAACTGCCAGCGCAGGCGAGGCCCAATCATGCGGTCATGGCATTGACGTCTGTTGTCGAATGCCATCGCTCCCGCGCATCCAGAGCTCGACGGCCGCCACTAGCACAGCTCGCAACCGACCTAGCGGGGAGACGACGTCGAAATTGACAGCTACGGGTACGTCGCTCAGCACGGCTATTGGCGGCGTGGCTTCCGCCTAGCTGATTGCTCCAGGCCGCGAGTCGTAGCCTGGACGCAAGCGCCACGGCGCCGCTTACAACGTACAGAAGCCCATCTGGAGGCTGGTGCCGTCGATTCACGCCCAGCAACGTCGTAGCCGCGGCTTAGAATCTTAGGGCTGCGTAGGCACGGCCAGTGAGGGAGGTGTTGTCGGTGGCGCGCTGCGACCGAGCATTGGCCAGCCGCCCTCCCGAGCCACCGGAGCAATGTCTCGAGAGCAGACAAATCGTGGCTTAACTCGCAAGCCTCGATGCGACGCAAACGCGAAACAAGCAGCACGAAACTGCCCGCAGCGTCGCAACGCATCGGATCCTGGTGCCCTGGCCCCGGTGCTGGGACCAGGTGTGCGCCGACGTCCGAAGTTGCCCATGGGACGCTTCGTTCACCATGCCCGCCGCCCCAATGACCCGTTGCCACACAATTAATGCGGCTCATTAGTGGCTCCCCACTTGCGGCAGACTCCTTCGAGAAACGGGCGTGTGCTTTAGGGGAAGCTTGGCCTTCTTTGCGACGGCTGCAGTGCGGGACCTCGCTGGACTCTCAGGGAGTAGCCCGTTCAATGAAAATGGCTTTAGACTGGCCGCTGGGCCTTTTGTCCCCTAGGGGCTTTGCTAGTGCCTACCGCTGGCGGATTCGAGGCGGGAATACGCTCCCAGTAGTTTGGCGATTAGTCCCATATCACGGCGGATCGGGGTCGACGAACGGCTGCGCGGACTCATATGAGGCTTCTCTACGGAGTACAAAACACCCCATCCGCACTCAATGCCGCCCCTATTCTTGCAACTATATACTTTGGCGGTAGATGTAGACCACGCATAGATTTTGCCATCTTAGCAGCTGCATCGCCGTCCAATATGCCGTCAAAGATTGCGTCGCCGATTGAGGCACCGGCTACCGTCGTCGTCACCGGCGCCAACGGCTTCATCGCCCAGCACTGCGTCGCGGCGCTCCTCAAGCACGGCTACCACGTCGTCGGAACCGTTAGAAGCGCCAGCAAGGCCGACCTGGTCCAGAGGACGCATTCATCACATCCGAATCTGACGCTCGTCGTCGTCGAAGACATCACATCCGCCCGGAGCTATCTCGGCGCCTTGCGGTCAACATGGCCAAGTGCCATCCTCCACCTCGCCGCTCCCTTCCACTACAATGCCACCGACTTTGAGCAAGACCTGATGATACCCGCCGTGCAAGGGTCCACGGCCATCCTGGAGGCGGCAGCGGAGATGAAGAGCGTCAAGAGGGTCGTCCACACCAACAGCTTCGCGTGCATCTACGACGCCGCGGCCGGGCCGTGCCCGGACAAGACTTACACAGCGCGGGACTGGAGCCCGCTGACGTACCAAGACGGAGTGCACGCCTCCAACGCCCCCACGGCGTACAGGGCCAGCAAGACGGCGGCGGAGAAGGCGGCGTGGAGCTTCATGGAACAGCGGAAGCTGGGGTTCGACCTCGTCAGCCTGTGCCCGAGCATGGTTTTTGGCCCCTTCCTCCCGGAGTCGAAGCCCAGAACGATCGAGGAGCTCAACACGAGCAACTTGATGGTCTGGTCGGTCGTCTCGGCGGGACAGGGCAGCGCCGTGCCGCCGACCAAGGGGCCCGTCTGGGTCGACGTCCGGGACGTTGCCGACGCCCATGTGCGGGCGCTGCAGGTGCCGGAGGCAGGGGGCGGGCGCTACCTGCTGTGCAACGACGTGTACTGCAACCAGGAGCTGGCCGACGTGAGCCGCACCGTCACCAGCAAGTACGCCAGCAGGATCCCCGAGGGCGAGCCCGGCCGCCGCGAGAGCCAGACACACTTCGGGGTCGACGCGAGCGATACAGAACGTGTGCTGGGGATGCGGTGGCGGGGGCTGGAGGACTGCCTGGGCGAGCTCGTGCCCCAGCTGTTCGAGATTGAGCGGAGTCGCGTCGCGTGAGAGCTGGATGCAACGAGGATATAATGGACGACGTTAATGATGTACGAGTATGCCCACACCCACAGGGGCTAGCGCCACGGCAGATACCTTAGATAGCAACTGCCACAGCAAATGACCTCATGACGTGCGTTGCCGGCGAGTGGTGCATTGCGCGAAGGGAGAGGAAGCTTAAAGTTTCGGTGTGGATCGTTCGACCGCGAGCGGCGACGGAGCTCGGCTGAGTTTGCACTGTGCGCCCCGGGCGTCCCACAAGCCGCGGCACCGTGCCGGAGAATTCACCTGCCAAGAGCTGGGGTCCAAATCCTATCTGCACCTCGGGCGTTGGTCGACGAGCAGCCCATCCCGCCCCGACTGGCAAAACCTCGTTGCGGATGCGAAGCATGACTCTTCGCAGCTCCATGAGTCGCTTAAACGGCATGAAGCGAGCTGGATGATGGACGCCCACGCAGCAGCAGCAGTGTCGCGAGGCGGCTCCGAGCGCAGCGTCAGCGCCAGCACGAGCCCGGGCAACGGCGGCACCACCAGCGCCAGCACCGTCAAGCCCAAGCAGAGGCGCGTCACCCAGGCCTGCGACTACTGCCACCAGCGCAGCATCCGCTGCCGCCCGAGCGGCGATGGCAGCGCCGCCTGCCACAACTGCAAGGACTTCAACCAGCCGTGCACCTATCATCGGAAGCCTCGCCGCCGCGGCGTCCAGCCTCGTCCCGCGAGCCGGACGGGAGCTGCCCTCGAGCCCGGGCCCGACCCCGTGAGACGCCCGGCGTCGGGTCCGGGCACCGCGAGACCGCCGCAGCCGCTGTCGGTGCCGTATCGAGGAGGCAACCCGGCCAAGGCGCTTCAGCATGCCTGGGAGCCGCCCGTCATCGCCAGCCAGGCCACCGTTGTGGACCTGGTCGAGCTCTACTTCGAGATTGTCTATCCCATCTTCCCCTTCTTCCACCAGCCCTCCTTCACCCGGCGCATCTCCCGCGCCGACTACATGACCAACCGGACGCTCTTTGCCACCACCATGGCCGTGTGCGCCCTCGTCAGCAGCCGCATCCGGGACGGCTCCGTGACGAATCCGCGCTGGAACCTCGACTCGCTGCGCGATCCACCACCGGATGTCTTCTACAACGAGGCCAAGAGGCAGCTGATCGATATCAGCTCCGGCTCGAGCTTGGATGTGATGCGCGCTCATGCCATCCTGGCCATTGCCGCCATCCAGAACAGCAGGGTCCGCGACATGCACCAGCATCTTGGCACCTACCACACCCTTGTCGCTATGGATGCTCTGCACGACGAATCGAATTGGCCTGCGGGTATTGGCGTTATTGAAAAAGAAGAGCGGAGGAGACTGGTAAGCGACGTCACGCTCCCCCCTGTCTCGGTTGTGGCTGACGGATTCTTCAGTTCTGGTCCATCTACACCTTGGACATCTACACCTCCGTCGTCTGGGGAGGCATCATCCGATCACGCGAGCAGCAGTCAAATGTCGCGTATCCCATGGAGGTCGACGATGAGTTCATCGAGGACGACGGCGCTGTTCCTCAAGGGGACAACAGCCCCAAGTCGGTCAGTTCGTCGTCGACCCGGCGGGCACTCGTCGTGCAGTCCGACTGCTGGCTCTCTGGGTGGAACTTCATCACCGACCTCTACAGAGTGATGGAGCACGCTCTGACGCGGTTTCGGTACCACAGCAACCGTTCTCGCCGCCAGACCTTCCTGCACGAGATCTTCGAGGACAAGTTCACGAGCGTCACCGAGGCATCCGTTCGAAACAGCGTCCTGCAGATGTATCTCAACCTCCCGCCCTGCTTCAAGGAAACGCCACCGGTGACGTACAACGTCAGAAAGGACAGATTCGGCTTCCAAGCTGCCAATATCACCGGGAGTCTGCAGCTTCTCCGCATGATCCTGTTCGCCGCCGGGGGCGCCAGCATCGGTGAGCGGTGCCAGATAGTACGGGAAGTCGTCGATGCCTTCATCTCGGTACCCGTGACGTACCTGATTGCCATCAGCACGCCGTTGCTTTACCACTTGGGAGGCATTGGTGCCTTCCTCGGCTCCGTGTTCGAAGAGCCTCTGAGCGAGTCTGACTACGGCCAGGTGCGGTCTATTATGCTCTCTCTGGCGCAGTTGCTCGAGTCCCTGGAAGCGATCCACCATACAGCAAGCGCGAGCGAGAAACTCCGCTCACAAGTGTCTCGCATTGACGAGTACATGGCTACGCAACGTCGGCTCGCACCACTACCTTTATCCCCAGCGAGCGGGGATGTGGTTGTGCCGACGCCCGCCATTGCTGCAGGAGATCGCAACGTGGGTACTCGCTCCTACCAGGAGATGGGCCGGGAAATGCCTGAGGGGTGGTCATTCCAAGTTCCCGCGGAAGTACTGGGGGAACTGTCATGGAATTTTGACTTTTTTGGGCAGCCTTGGAACAATGGATAGGCGCTGATGCTCACAAAAGTTATTGGCAAGGTCGAGAGTAGACATCAATTTAAGCTACATTTGTATCATCCTGCTACCTAAATCTGCGTGGTTGCTTGCGCCGGAGTCCCCTGCTTATCCTGATCCTTGTCGAGCGCGTTGCTGTCCGAGTCGGTACTCTCGTCAACTTCATCCAGGAGGCGCCTGGCCGCGACGGCGACGTTGCCACCGGCCTCGTCGATGCGGCGGTGATACTCCTTCATGTTCTGACGCACCAGAAGGCTATCGCTAGTGAAGAGTAAGTTCACCTCCTCTAACGAGCGGTTGGCCACTTCTGGATAGACAAGCCAGATGATGGGCAGCACGACGACGTTGATGGCGCCGAAGAAGAGATATGTCCCGTAGCCAAGGCTGGACAGCATGATGGGAATCAGGAACTGTGTCATGCCGCAGCCCGTCGCCCATCCAAAGATGGTAAAGCTGTAGCCTTTGGCACGAATCTCCTGGGGCCAAATCTCCGTCCCGTAAATCCAAACGGGAATGATGTTGAACATTGTAAAGAACCTGCAATGGCATACCGGTCAACAAGGGTACCACTCGTCCGAGGCGCTATGTCTGCCACTTACCACATGTAGATGAAGACAAAAGAGGCGGCGGCAGTGCCCAGCCGGTTAGACAGCTCCGGGTCAGTCGTGGTCGCATCTTGGCTGGTCTTGATGAGTGCGGCCACCAGGAACAAGCAGATGGCTTGAATGACAAAGGATGTGAGCAGCGACTTGACTCGACCCATTCGGTCGATGACGAGCGCAGCCGCAGCGGTTCCAGGAATGCCGACGGTGTTGACCAGTCCTGAAAGCCAAAGCGACTTGTACGCGTCGAAGCCGGCGAGCTCGAACAACTTGCCAGCCCAGCCCACGACTGCTAGAATGCCGCTCCACTGTTGAATCCACTGCAACGCAAAACCCATGACGGCACGTCTGCCGAGGTGGAGCTTGCCTGAATACCGACCACCAAAGGTGATGTTTTTGAGGTTGTTGCGCTTGTGGTGCGTGGCCTCGATGACGGCATCCAGCTGCTCTACTTCAGCCTCAATCTTGGGGTCATTCGGCAAAAGATCACCACGAAGCTTGCAAAGTATGGCGATGGCCTCCTCTCGCCTGTTGTTGGCGATAAGCCAGCTGAATCGTGGTTAGCAAATCGCCCTGACATGCACGCCATATAAGTAGCAGAGCCACACAAGTAGACTTACCGAGGAGACTCTGGCAGGAAAGGGACTGTAAGATCTACAATAAGCAGAGGAAGGACCATCCAGCCGAAGGGAAACCTCCAGCGGAACTCCAGCCCTGTGTTGCGAATGCCAAAGTTGATCCAGTACGAGATGACGATGCCCAGGAAGTTAGCTACGAAGACTAGCGAGAAGCTCGAGCCGCGGTCATGCGACTGCGACAGCTCGCTGACCCAAGGCAGGATGATGGCGTTCATGAAGCCGATACCGATGCCGGCGATAATACGAGCGCAGATGAACATGTTTGAGTTTTGGCTGGCGGCCTGGAGAGCAGCTCCCAGGATCCCAAAGAAGGTGCCGATGAGCACGCCACGCTTGCGGCCAATCCTGTCGCCAACCCAGCCTGCACGCTCGACAATTAGCGACCGAACAATGCGGGAGCTCAGTCTCTCATCTCATTGGAAGTCTTACCGCCGACGAAGCACGCCCACATGGCACCAAAGTAGTACGCGGCGGCGAGGCCGCCTTGCTTGGTCGAGTCCGTCACGACATCACCATGACCAATGCCGGCCATGGCAATGAAGCCCGGCGTTCCACTGGCGGTCCCATATACGCCTTGATTGTAACCTGCACAGGCCGTCAATAAGCTACCCTTGTGGACACGTATCGCACGGACATGGACCCGTCAAGCACGGAGGACTGACCCTCAAAAATCAGCGCCGTAGCCGCAACGGTGTTGATGAGGAACAACAACACCTTGCCCGGCACGTGCTTCCAGAAATGCGGTACTGCCATTGAAAATTTCGTTTGAAGATTGATGTGGTAGGATCAACTGCGCCAAGAGCGTCATACGAGAGTCTGAAAACTCTTTCGACGCGGGCCTTGGAGACGACGAGAGGCGGCAATGATATGTGCAATCGGTCAGTTATAGCTTCCTGTGCATAATATTTTTTCGCTCCCTGCGCTCACTCCCTGCGCTCATTCCCTGTCGACTTGAGCAGGGTCAGCATGAACGGCTGTGGGGGGTTTGATTGCAAGGTTGGTGGACCCCGGGAGGCGATGGCGGATATCGGGAGTCTGGCGATGGTGTGAAGCCCTGTGCGAGGACGGCCCCAGACGGCTCCAGACTTCTAGTCACGGGACGTCGGGCGCTGCCGAGCAGATTCGAGCAGCGATCGAGCAGCGATCGAGCATGCCTAAATGCTTAAATGGTCGAAGTCGGGGACGGTTGTGCGTGAATCGATGCTTGAGAGGCGTTTCATCACAGGCAGAAAGGGTGATAACGCTATAGGAGACGCTGAACCTTAACGCTGAGGGCTGCGACTTTAGCCATTTAGACGACTAAGCGCTTAGGCGTTTACAACGGCCACTCGCGTGACCGCCCCGGATGCTCTGGGGGATTGCGTGGTAAAAAAACATGTCAACTTCAAGCGAGAGCATTCCATGGGCTTTGTTGTCTAAAAAGCAGTCACTCCCGTTGAGTTAAAACGTGGTGTTTGTGCAACGTACGCTGACAAGATCAGAGCGTGCATACACGAGAGCATCCGCCCAAACTCTCACACTCCACTTCTAATACCACATCGGGAGCAACCCGCCACCGTCAGAACCGGCAACGTATTCCACGCGCGAGCAACAGCCGCAATGGGCTCTGTGAACGGCCGAACTCACGGCATGGAGTCCGCTTCGCTGGACATGACCGTGCTGGGGTTGAACTCTGGCACGTCCATGGACGGCATCGATTGCGCCCTCTGTCGCTTCCGGCAGGCCTCGCCAGACGCGCCCATGCACTTTGAGCTGCTCAAGTACGATGAGGTGCCGCTCGAGCAGACCATCAAGAAGCGTGTCATGAACATGATCCTGCACAACACGACCACCCCCGAGGAGCTGTCCGAGGTCAACGTCCTGCTCGGCGAGACCTTTGCCGACGCCGTCAAGGCCTTCTCGGACAAGCATGCCGTTCCGCTCTCATCAATAGACGCCATTGGCTCTCACGGACAGACCATCTGGCTGCTGAGCATGCCCGAGGGCGGCCAGGTCAGGTCTGCCCTCACAATGGCCGAGGGCTGCTTCATCGCCTCGAGGACGGGCATCACCACCGTCACCGACTTTCGCGTCTCCGACCAGGCTGCGGGCCGGCAGGGCGCGCCTCTGATTGCCTTTTTTGACTCGCTCAGTCTGCACCATCCGACCAAGTTCCGAGCGTGCCAGAACATTGGCGGCATCGCCAACGTGTGCTTCATCCCGCCCGACGTCGATGGCGCCTTGAATCAGGAGTTCTTCGACTTTGACACGGGCCCTGGCAACGTCTTCATTGACGCCGCGGTGCGACACTTCACCAACGGCAAGCAGGAGTTTGACAAGGACGGCGCAATGGGCAAAGCGGGCAAGGTCGACCAGGAGATGGTGGACGACTTCCTGGGCACTCACCCTTACTTTGCTATGGACCCGCCAAAGACGACTGGCCGCGAGGTCTTCCGTGACACCATCGCGCACGACCTCATTGAGCGCGGCACCAAGAAGGGGTTGTCGCCCAACGACGTTGTAGCCACCATCACGCGCATCACGGCGCAGGCCATCGTCACCCACTACCGGCGTTACATGCCGACGCAGTACGGCCCGCTGGCCGAGATCTACATGTGCGGCGGCGGCGCCAAGAATCCCAACATCACTGAGTACATGCAGGCGTCCTTCCCGGACACCCGCATCGTGATGCTGGACGAGGCGGGCATCCCGGCGGACGCAAAGGAGGCCATCACGTTTGCGTGGCAGGGCATGGAGGCGATTGTTGGGCGAAGCATCCCGGTGCCGTCGCGGGTAGAGTCGCGCAAGGGATACGTGCTCGGCAAGGTCAGCCCGGGGCAGAACTACAGGAGTGTCATGAGGAAGGGGATGGAGTTTGGGGCCGGGAGGGAGCATCTCGAGCCGGTCAAAGAGATGGTGAATTACATTGATGGCAAGGTTTTCGATAACAAGATCTAAGACTTGTTCTGTAAACAAAGTATAGTTAAGTATACCAGACGAGAATATAATGTTTTGCCTTTGGAAACTTGGCTCACGATGCGTGAAGATGCTCCCGGATGTATGCATTGAACGTGAACGTTGTCGCCAGCGACGTGAGTGCTGTGACTGTGTTCATCCCTGACGACGATGAAATCTTGTCCTTACATGTTGTGTATGCCCATTGATCATCCAATCGCCCCAATGAAAAAACTCATCAATATATCTTACCGAAATTTTGTACGTCTCTGTGACCGCTCGTATCAACTGCGACTGCGCATTTACAAGCGTACGAGTCGAACGCAGCTCGGATGCGGCCGACGAATGGTGGACCCATACAGGTTGACATGAAGCTTGGGCCACAGCTTAGTTTGAGACAGCGGAAGCGCAGCTACCCTGGTCCCTTTAGTGCAGACGGGAAGTGATGGAGGCGTCACTTGGTCCCTGTCATGTTTTCCTCGTTTTCCTCGTTTTGGCAATGGCTTGCGTTATCGTGCGGGGGCCTGAGCGTTGGCCGAGCGGGTACTGGAGCCGCCGTCGTTGGGCCCTGGGCCGAATGCGCCTTTGTGGTGACACTGCTTCATGATGCAAGCAGGTTCCTGTACGCGCGGCTCCGGTTCTGCTCATATTCTCAAATTTGCTTCTCGTCCTCTCTTGAGTCAACTACGGCAGTGTGGCTCTTGTCTGGCAAGAGGCACTCGGAGAGTTCTATAAGCCGTCAACCAGAATCGACGCAGCAATAGCACCAACACCATGGACGATGAGAAGCGCCTACTCGCCGAGGGTGTCCAAGGGACGCCTCGACGTCCGAAACAGAAGACACGGTCAGCGCACATCATGGTCGCAGCAATAGCCCTCTGTTGGGTTGCCTGGCGACTTGTTTCCTCCAGTCTTCAGCCGTGCCATGCGCACGACGACAGGCTGCTGAGCTACCCTGGCGAAAGTATCAAATGGAAGCCCTGCGGTCAGGTCAACGACCACGAATTGGAATGCAGCGACATCGATGTGCCAATGGACCAATTCGACCTGCACAACTCGGGCAACAAGACGTTCAACGTCCCCATCATCAGACTGCGAGGCAAGAATGCGACGCAAAACCTCTTCCTGAATCCAGGAGGCCCAGGCGGCAGCGGCCTAAACTTCGTCTACAACAAGGGAGCCGAGATAAATGCCATTGTCGGAGAAAACTTTCATCTCTTATCATTTGACCCTCGCGGCGTCAACACCTCCCGGCCGCTTGCCAGCTGCTACCCCGACAAGGAGACGCGTGACAAGAGGGACTTCGGTCGCTGGACCAGCGATCCGGTCCACGACAGTTCAGCTCGCTACGCCTGGACGAAGAATTACGTCAGGGCCTGCGCGGAGAATATGGGAGAGCATGGCAAGTACATCAACACACCGCAGACGGCAGCCGACATGAACAGCATCCTCGCTGCCGTCGGCCAGGAGGACATGGCGTATTGGGGGTTCAGCTACGGCAGCTTGCTGGGCCAAACATATGCGTCGCTGTATCCCGAACGATCGAGACGCGTCATCATCGACGGCGTGGTCGATGTGTTCGAATGGTACCAGTCTCCGTTGATGGTCTCAGACTTCACTGACACGGAACGTGTCGTTGACGGGTTCTTCGAGGAATGCGTCAAGGCCGGCGACAGATGCGCCTTGTCATCTCTGGCAAAGTCAGCAACGGAGCTGTCGCACAAGGTGATTGGGTTTTTAGACAACCTCAAAGAAGAGCCCGCCGTCGCCTATCTCAACACAACGGCCTATGGCGCGTTGGATCATAGCACTATGTGGCTCAATGCTGTATTTCGGCACATGTACGCCCCGAGCGGTTGGTACTTGATGGCCGACAACCTCGCCAGCATGATGAATGGTAACGCCACGGACGCCTTTCTGGCGTACGGCTTCGGCGACGTCTTTGGGCCTTTAGGCCAAGCCACGGACGTGATCGAGGCCAACGATGGCCTCACAGGTCCCAAACACTGGGCCCAGGAGAGACAGAACCTTACCGACGTGCTCTTTCCGCTTTACAATGAATCGTCCTTTGCGTTTGCACAAGACAGGACGCACTACAACAGACAGCAATGGGCCATTCCCAAGACGCACAGCTTTGTGCCGCGCAATGGCACGCAGACTGCGCATCCCTTGCTGGTACTTTCAACCACGTACGACCCGGTCTGTCCGCTGGCGTCGGCAAAGATAGCCCGGGATGCATTTGAAGGATCGCGTCTGATCGAGGTCAAGGGCTATGGGCACTGTTCCCTGGCTGTGCCGTCCAAATGCCTCGCGAAACATGTTCGTGGTTTCCTCGTAGATGGAACGTTGCCCGACCAGGATGTTCAGTGCGAAGTGGACAGGCCCTATTTTACACGCCCCGAAAACAACACTGCCGGAGTCATGAGCGTGGCGGGAGAGTCGGATGAAGACAGGATCTGGGCTGCACAGATTTCGCTGGCTGACGACATGACGTGGCTCCAGGTCCGCTTGTCGTGAAGCGAGATGCTAGTTGGTCCCGATCGCTTTCAAGTTTGATCATGAAGGCCGCAAGTGGTTGTCCAAGCTCTACCCTCAAGAGCCCTCACATGATACTTAGGATAAGCCATTGACCACACGTATGCAGACTGACTTACTCGGCAAGTATGCGTGATAGAGCCGTGCGCCCAAAGAGTCCATTCTTTTTAAACACCATCCATCTCCTAGCAGGCCGAGCGAATTATGGCTATCAATATGAGGCTGCAACTTGAGTATAGAACCACAGCACATTCCTCGAGACGATGCCGTGCAATATTATCCCCCACCTACCTCACATCATGCCGTCAAACGGCCAAAGCAACCAATGTCACACATATTGGTAGCTGCATCGTATCTGCTAGCAGCAAGAGTGTAAAAATTGATTACATATCCAAGATCAGGGAAGCCGTGCTTCAAATTTGGCGCTGGTTGGTAATCAGGCCCTGCGGTAGCTTAAATGCGAGACATGGAAGCCATATATAACTCCGCAAGTCCGCTAACCCCGCGTCTGCACCAGCGATGTCCCGGGTGCCTCTGACGTCCATCCTAGAAGGCGAGTTCATAGTAGGGGGCAAGGTAGAGTGGTTTGACGCATCATTGGATGTGAGATTCGAGCCGTCCCATTTCAGCGGTGATTGTATGATGCAGCCGCGGATGCCTAGCAGAAGCTGTCGGGAATGACGCTCGCGAAATAGTGCCCTCTACGGGTCGTCGGTGACATCAGTTAAGCCGGGTAGCCCCGCAAATCTCACCCTCATTGATCTTACATCAACACTCGAGTATATATTCGACCTGCAAGCCTCACTGCCGAATTGCCAAATAAATTTCAATCGTTTACCAGACAGAACTCACCGCAATCTCTTGCAAAAGCAGTCTCAAGATTTGTCGCAAAAATGGCCACTCTCGCGAAGACCGTTGTCGCCACGGGCGTATCCTCTGGCTTGGTACGCTACGTCACAACCTACCCGCAGGTCTTTGGATACGGCTGACAGACATCAGGGCTTCGAGGCAGTCAAGCAGCTCTTGGAGCACTCACAGCCCTATAAAGTCATTCTCGGCGCACGAGATACCAAGACCACCAATGCCGCTTTTGACAAGCTCCAATTCGACCGCGCCGCCAACGCGGTGACGGTGCTGCCCCTCGACCTCGCCGACCTCAAGGCAGTAAAGAGCTTTGCCCAAGAAGTGCTGCAAAAGGTAGGCCAGGAAAAGATTGACTATTTGTTGATGAACGCCGGCATGATCAAGGGCACGGACGTGGCTGGGCTTCATGGATCCAAGTGGTGCGAGACGGTTATTGTCAACCACTTCGGTGAGCATTATTTGCGGATCATCCTCTTGGGGCAGAGACTGACGACGTCGTAGCTCAACACTACTTGGTACACTTGCTGCAAAACAAGCTCGCTTCCTCCAAGGCTCGCATCGTGGTTGTGTCTTCCGGAGCGATTCGCAGCGTAAAGGACACAAGTAAGGCAGCTCACCGCCGGCGCTTCCGAAGTAAGCTGACGCTGCTTTAGGCATCTTGGAAAAGGAGCTCAAGGCACACTCTGGCGCGGAGTTCAGGGCAACTTACAGCCAGAGCAAGTTTGTGCAGCTACTTGGTGCGCAGTGGTGGCGCCGCCAACTCTCGGGCCAGTGCGACGTTGTAGCCGTCTCGCCTGGTCTTATTCCCAACACCGGCCTTGGCCGATCCACGGGCTTCAAGCTCTCCATGGACATGCCAGATGCCAAGACTGTCCCCGAAGGTACGCTTTCCAGCCACTTTTGCACATTTTTCGATCTGGCCGTGGCTGACTTGTGCACAGGAGCAAAGAGCATTCTCGCTGCGCTTACGCGCGATGATCTCCCCGAGGACCCCGAGCGCCTGTTCTTAACAAGCTGGGGCGAGTGGTGGGGCAAGGACGTCTACGAGCTTACTCTCGACAAGGAGTTGCAGAACAAGTGGTGCCCGAGCAAGGACGAGATCGAGAAGGAGACGGGCATTGCGGCATAGACACGGAATCAACGCGGGCACTTCATAGTCATGTATACGCGAGAAGCTCGAGATCTTCGAAGCATCCGGCTATACCGAAATTGTTTTTGCTTGGTTGGTTTTCAACATGTCAATGGCGACCTCCATTTCATTGACCCGACTCTGCTAGATATATGCAGCGATAACTGCCATTGATCTGGGGAAAGGGCGCAATTTCGTACTAAAAGATGGCCACTCCGTTCGGGGGGCTGGCAACACCGCCGGGCACCTGCAATTTCGTCAGTGAAAGATCCTCATTCATACAATGTGTGTGCGCCCTTACCTTTAAGGGCACACTGCTGAAGAAAAACGTGTATCGCTTTCTACTGCGACACTCCTCACTCAGCCTCTCCAAGTCAAAGAGTTCGCCGATCGGCATGCCCCAGCCGGCGAGAAGCCATTCGTGCAGCCAAAATTCCTGGTTCTGGCATGGCCATGCCTCCATGGACGGATGGTCGCCAGCAACGGCGGCAAACGACTGGTCCCAGAGCCACCGGAGCGTCTCCTCGGATGTTTCGATGCCAATCGCAGGCGGTACCTGATAGTCGCCCAGCGCCTGGCGACCGTCCTCCGGGAGAGCTTTGTACGCGCGGTTCCAGCCAGAGCGGATGAACAAAATGTCGCCTCTCTCAAATGTGGTACCCTGGCTGGATGCTACCTCCTTGAGAGTCGATATGGGGATCGACACTGTCTCGAAGGCCTTGATCTCAATACCTTTGGCGTCCGCCCATGCGGCGTAGTCCAGCAATACGCCACGGCCGACGATGCCGCCCTTTTCTACCCAAGCTACACCTTGCAGTCAGTCGCCAATCTTGCATAGATCAGATGGGAAAGCGGCCTGTACCATGGATTCCATTCACGGTAGTTGTAGTCAAATCTTTCTGTGTCTTGCCGTTAAAGAAAAGCTTCTCCTTCTGAAAACCAAAGTGGCGGAAACCGTCCCATTGCGAGCTGCTCTGTGTGTTGAAGGTAAGCTCATCGTCGTTGACTATCCGAGGTGCTTTCTCCTTCAGCGTATGCACCAGCGACCTCCGACCGAAGCAGGGCGGGGACATGCTGTTGAGCGGCCAGTCCGTGGAGACGCGGATTCCGTCCGTTATCTGTCGCGCGGCATTGGCTGTATTTTCTGGCGTCAAAAGGTTGAGCATTCCGCACTGATCGTCTTGGCCGAAGAGACCCCAGGCGTTGCCTTTGGGCCCGTCTTTGCGGAGGGGCAAAGCATCAAATGATGGTAGCTCTGGCATTTTCGAGTCGCAAAGTTCAAGCAGGTATTGTATCAAGAGAGTTAATAGTATGCAAGGGGATTTAAATCGATGAAAAGGAAAGAATCTGCGACCGTCGTGAGGGGAAGAGAGATGTCGCACGAGGGTTGCTTCCTCGGCCTGACGCTGTCCCGATGTCAATCAATCGACCCACCCTAGAGCTACATTACGTTGGGTCGGCTTGCATCGCGACCTTGGCAGCTAGATCAAAGTCCCGACGGCTAAATTCTGAGACGTTTACTTCATGTCTCATGAGCAATCATTTGAGCTTTGTGGGAGCGATATACCTACACGAGTCGTCTTTGATATGCCAATTGTGACTGCATTAATCTTGGTCCGGTTCCCTCTCGCCGCTGCGTCGTCGTGAGATGTCAAGGTACAACACGTCAGTCCACAAGGATGCCACATACGTACAGAGACCGTAGCAATACTATGTTTCCCGCCGAGCAGCTACATGTATTGACATGATGCTCCGGACAATTTCCAGTTGTTCCAAGTAGCACATTCATACATGTGTCGCACTCCTATTGTTCCACCGCATCGTATGAGAACACAACAAACGCTTCAAACTATTGATGTGTTCGCCAATCACTATTGTTCAGCTTCTGTTTGCACATATACTATCTCTATAAAACTCAGTGGTGATGCAGATGATCGAAAGCAGCCTCCCTTCGACTTTTTCAAACCCAGCACTTTAGGTATGCATGCAAGACCTGCTACTTTGCCCCAGCCTGTCTGCGCCCAGTCTTTCGTCAACCGCACTGACCGAGCTCACGATGTGTACCTTTGAGATGCGTCTTATCCTTTGCGGCTGTGAATACGCTACCTGCATGCAACAAGAGCCGGAGTTGGCAGGGTTCCTGAAGGAGAAAGGCCACCCAATCAAGCTGAACTGGTACTATCGAAAAGGTCCCTTGTGTACGGGTTACTTCCGCAATGACGATCCTAACCGGCTTGTGGTGCGTCTAGGTATGGATCCCAATAACGCCAACAGCAGAATGGATTGCACGAACAAGTTTATCAAGGTCGAGGAATACCCGGAACGATCCACTCTCAAATGCGCAGGCTGCAAGCAGCATTGCAGCAAGTAGAGTCAAGACCAAGCGGTTGATAGCTACGGGGAAAATACACATCGACTGTTCTGCTGTGTTGCGTACCGTAGAACGTGAGTGGCATACGAACTATTGGGGGCTTGACTGCATTCATGGGTCAGGACTTTAGCGAGAATATCAATGCGTTGCTTCCTCACTCTCTGTCTTATAACCTTGACGCATGCATTCCTGAGGAAGGTAAATTTGCCCCTGTAGAGAATTCACAACTCGCAGAGATTCTGCAAACAGATAGCCTACAGACAGCGTGAAGTAGAGGAGCATGGGGTTTTGTGAGGCTGCAACGACGGACTGCATATGAACGAACTGCTCTGGCTGTTGTGAAAAGCAGAGCCGAGCCACGATCTGGTCCGTGCATCCTCACGCGATTGCTATCAAAGGCCGCTGGAGCGCCCATGATTTCTCACACTACAAGGTGAAACAAAGCGTGTGCCATCATAGAGACTGAACTTCCTCTTGTCCTTATTTTTTCACACACGCACCACCCACATGAGAGACATAGCAACCACGCAGGACAGCATGAACAGTGCGAAGACGCAGTAATAGGCAGGCGTGCCTTTGCGCCGAACGGGTTCACCAGCCTGCTGCTTTGCGAACGAATCAAGTAGAGGTAGCTGGTGCGTGCCGTCCCCAATGTTACCTCGCATCAGCTCATTTCCAGCATCGTCCGGTTTGTGTGACGGTGAAGTGAACCGTGAATACAGGTACGCACAAACGCTACGGCTGTACTAGAAGCCGGTTTATCAGCCAAGATGCTGGCAGTGAGCCCCGGGGAACTTTACTCATGGCTGATCCCTGGCGGTCCTTGCCAACGCTGACTGCACTCCCATACTGCTGCCTCTGCACGGTTCCCTCCCCGACGAATCACTTTTGTTCTCGACGCCCGGGTCCGCTTGGGCAGCTCCTATATGTAAGGTATGTTCGCGAAGTTTGCACCGGACCCCTCTACGGAGAGAGAAATTATGTTGGGATAGGCAGACGAGAACGTAGACAAAAGACAGGGATGGGGCGGCCCTGCGTCCGTCATTCTCCAGCACCTGGCCTCAAGGATGAATTAGCATACCATTCGTTGCTCCCGCCTATATTTCGTGAGCACTGTATATCAAGACATGACTCAGGGAGATTTGGCATCTTCACGCCAGTTTCGGACGAAGCTCACCCGCTGACTTCACTGGAAGTGGTTGCATAACAGTAAGGTAAAAATACCGTGAGGCGATGATGCGCGACGGTACCCGCTCGGCAGTACGCACTGTATGTCCACGCGGATTTCCGCCGCCTAGCACAGTATGGTTGAGAACTCAGGAGGCGTCCGGGGAGGCCCGCTCCAGGATCCCAATGCGGGGGCCCCGCAAACTTGAACATTGATCATGAGCCCATTCCCGCCGCTTAAACCCTTCTTCAAGCTTTATGCCCCGTCAGCCGCGACGGCTAGCGAGCGACCCTGCAGTGACGCGCCCGTCGTCGTCCCGCCATGCCGCGTCCGCGACTGCTGCCGGGCCAGCGGCGTCGCGCAGCCGAAGCCTGCAACTTCTGCCGCGAGGCCAAGAAGAAGTGCAGCGGCACGGCTCCGTGCACCCATTGCCTGCGTCGGGGCATCGCCGGCCAGTGCTCCATCTCGTGCCGGCCCCGGAGTTTGAGACACAGCGGCCCGGGTCCGGTTCCAGCTGCACCCACAGCCGGTGCTACGCTGGGGCGATCAGTTCCATCGCGACAGGAGAGGTTGGACCAGCAGTCCACGGCCAGCCCGTTGACGACTCGCAGCGGTGATCGGTCTGCCACTGATTATGAACGCGGTGATGGTCTTCGCCCGTCGTCGCCGTCCGACTTCCGGCAGAGCCCCTCCGTGACCGCGGGTGCGGGTGGCCGTCCAGTGCATCGTCACTTGGACGCATCCTCGGCGAATCCTCATGCGCGGATGCTGTTGAACTTGCGAGGCGAAAGAGGTGAGAAAGCCCTTGCATCTAGCCAGCAAATCCCGGCAGGCATCGTCAATAGATTCTACTTTTGGCTCTCTTCGACTTTGAGTTTCACCTGTTCCTCGTGCTTTCTTCACTCCCGCTCTGCCCTTTCTGTCTTCGAACTCGGCCTGTTAACATGATGCATCAGTATACATTGGCGGCGCAGCGTCTCTGTCCTTCCTGCAGTTGGTTCGCGGAGTCGTGGCCGATCAAATTGGCCCGTCGCAATTCTCTCACAATGCGCAGAGCGATACGATGCTGGAGAAGGAGTCTCCTAGCTCTAGCAGGGATCTACCATCCTATAACGTCGTTGACCTTGATGTGAGCGCAAAGATCGCATTCGCGCAATGCTATCGCGTCGTGGTACGACTCCTGACCTACGAAGAGTTGGTGAGAGCTGATCTGGCTGACCGCACATGTCTAGACCGAAGGCTTCATCGACGTGTTCAGTCCCTCTGAGATTGAGAGGGCATTCACGAATGTCGACGAGAGAGGAGCCTCGAATGCTAGCCCACAAAGACGAGCAGCTTTGGATCTTGTCGTCGCCATAGGCGCCCAGGTCAAATCTGCTGCCACTGCCCGGGACATTGGACAGCACTACTTCCGCCAAGCTCAACATCGCGCCTTCAACGGGATGCTCGAGGATCCGGACATCGATATGGTCCGCTCCTTTCTGCTCATGGCATTTTACCTTCTGGGTGAATGCCGGAGAAATGCGGCATTCATGTACTTGGGCATCGCGACGAGGGCTGCCGTTGCGCTCGGTCTTCACAGCCGCGAGTCGTATGCAGATTTGAACGACCCGAAGGACAATCTCAGGTGAGCGAGTGGGAACAGCGCCGTGTAACGCACAGGAACTCAGTCTTTATTGCAGATTACGTGTTTGGATCAGCTTGCGCATCGTCGACATGCTGGCTAATTCCATCCTCGGGCGTCCAGCTGCTACGGCAGGACTGCATTCAGACATCAACAACATAATTGCGGACATGACGAGCGTGACGCAAGATGACGACGTGACACATTTGATTGCCTCGCACCAAATCGTTTCCATTATTAATGGCATCGTCGATACCATCTACGAGAAGAAGGAGCTGTCGCTGCCCCTGGTTGAGCAGCTGCTCAACGAGATTGAGACCTGGGCCAAAGATTTGCCCAAATGTCTGCGAACTGCCTCTTTGAACGGGGAAACTTCTGGCCCGAAGGCCCACAAGGGTGCAATTGGCAGCATTCATGTGTCCTGCTTGTACTATTTCGCCGTTACCCTCGTTACCCGCCCAATACTGATATCGACGCTTACGGCCCCTCCCGCAAGTGGCGGTCTGGCTCAGTCTCACCTCGCGTCGGCTTGCCTGGATGCGGCCGTCTTCCTGGTGCAGACCTGTGTCGATGCACGCAAAGCAAACCTTCTCTATGGAAACATGTGTATCATGAAGTAAGACGATAGGCACGTATTCTCTGCTCGAGTGCTTGCTGACACTGATGTAGGGCGTTGGTATTCGCCGCCGGTCTGGTTTTGGGGTTTGAAATCTTTGCCAAGAGATCCATTGACTACGACATCGAATCTGCCTTTAGCGGCGCCAGGGACGTGCTTAACTTCCTTGCGACGCAGAGCCCCCAGGCAGGCCACTACTATGAGATATTGACGCGCCTCGCGAACGCCATCACGAAGCAACGGGAGAAGGTTGCTTCGAAGGGAAGGAGTGGATATGTCTCCAAAATATTCACCCTGAACGGAAAAGACGCCGCTGAGTTCGACGCCGAGGGAGAGAGGGATTGGCAACCTGGCTCCTCTGTTGCTTACGCGTCGGCTCCTGACGATGAGGGTGTAAGCTGGCTAGGTGGAAATCGCACGCCGGCAGAGCCCAGCGAAGCGGCTTTTCTCGGCTGGGACAGCCTGGACATATCACAGTGGGATAGTTTCCCCTTCGTACCCTGAGACTGGCATGCATATGGATCGGAGTCTGCGCGTTTTCAGAACTGGGCGGCCGCGTATCGCCCATCCGCGTTGTAAGAGATCAGTAACAGTGCCGCCGAGAGGTTGGATAGGTTTGGGTAAACATGAGCAACAGCAACGCCCGAGTCAGACGGAGAGATGCAAGTTGACGAACATGATCATGATGCTTTTTCTTCATCAGGCTAAATGCTACGATGCATTGATAGTTTTCAGCGACCTTATGCACTCCAGCTTCTGATACCCCTAGCTTACACGTCTGGCCATCGGACTCCGCAAAATAACCCAAATATCCCACTTGCGTGGGGGGACACTTTCAAAATGTAACACCCTGCAACGCCGCCACTACGCATCAAGTAAGGATCCCGGCCAAGAGCATTCCTTTCGGATAGCCGCGGTCTTCGACAGCCCCTTGATGGACGGATGGACGGAGTGTATCAAAGCCGACAAGCCGAAAAGCGAAGGTGGTGTGCTCCTTAGGTGGCGCAGTGAGATGGTGGTGGCGGGACCGTAGCCGACAGCATCGGGTAGCGCACTTGCGATGGCTGGAGCATATCACGGGCCGGATGATAGGATTCGGACTGATACGGCGCAGCTCGTTGGCGATTATGGCGGTGTCAGACGGCGCCATTGGCATTGCACTTGATGTAGCTATATAGAAGCGTCGAACTGGAGGGATCAGGTCGGTCCACCGAGATACTCCAACACCATCGATTGCCCATTCCAGCCGTGTAACAAGCCTTGACATCAAACCCGGCTATATTGGCTCATGCTGCATCGCATAGCCTTGCTCTTTTTCAACCTTTGAACATTTACACAAGACCAAAACATGGGATCTAATACCACGCCAGGCTGGAGACGCCTGAACGTCGCCGTCATTGGCGGCGGGATCGGGGGCATGTCAGCAGCCATTGCACTACGTCGCGCTGGGCACGAAGTCACCGTCTACGAAAGGTCAGACTTTGCCGGCGAGGTCGGGGCTTCAGTATCGTGCGCGGCAAATGGCACGCGCTGGCTGCACGAGTGGAAGGTCGATGTTGCCAAGGGCGACCCCGTGGTCCTCAAGAAGCTCATCAACCGCGACTGGAAAACCGGCGAGCCTGTCAGCGTCTACGACCTGGACGACTACGAGCAGCGGTGGGGATACGTCTACAACATGTTTCACAGGCAGTACATGCACGCCATGCTCAAGGACTGCGCGCTGCAAGAGGAGGGCGAGGGGACACCCGCGAGGCTTGTCGTCAACCACAAGGTACGAAAGATGCCAACACCCATAACCAACTCGCCTGTGCTTATCGGTCCAAGTGTCGTGAAATCGACCTCGATGCCAGCAAGATTACCTTTGAGAACGGCACAGTCGCTCAGCACGACCTCATTGTGGGCGCCGACGGCATCGGATCTGCTGTGCGCGGGGCGATAGGCATCAAGCCGGCGAAGCGGCCGTCGGAGCAGAGCTGCCTGCACACCAACGTCACGACGGAGGAGGCTGTCAAGGCCGGCCTCGTCGACTACTCTCAACACAGCGCCCTGGAGTACTGGGGCGGCCAAGAAGGCAAGTGGGACAAGATTGTCCTGTCGCCCTGCAACGACGGCAAGCTCCTCTCCTACTACTGCTTCTTCCCGCGCGAGAAGGGCGACTACGCCAACCAGACCTGGGGCGGAGAGGACCGCCCGGTCGAGGAGCTCCTGGAGCCCTACCCGGAGCTCGACCGCCAGGTCTTCGGCCATCTCAAGATCGGAAAGGAGATTCGCCCCTGGCGGCTGTGGCTGCATGACCCGTATCCGTACATGCACCGCAACAACGTCTGCCTCCTGGGCGACGCCGGCCACCCGATGATGCCGCACCAGAGCCAGGGCGCGTGCATGGCCATCGAAGATGCTGCCGCGCTCGGGATCCTCTTCAACAAGGTCAACTTCCGAGGCGACATTGCCGAGGCGCTTGCCGTATACGACGATGTTCGACTGCCGCGCGTCACGAGGGTGCAGGCCGCGGCGGCCAAGGCTGCCTACAACATCAACGAGCGTATTGGTAAGACTCCATCTTTGCTTCAGAAGAGGTTGAATGCTGATGATGTTACGGCGCAGGCTTCTCAGTCAACAAAAATACCGCTACCTACAAGGTCGAAGACCCGAAGAAGATTTTGACCATTGAGGAAATGAACGCGTAAGTTCTCCGCCTGGTGGCCCTGGGCTGTTCGAATTCAGTCTGACGCGGAATTAGTTATGACATGCACAAGGACGTCGAGGAGCAGCTTGCCGCCCGACGGGGGGTTTCATTCACAGAAAAGTTCCTGCGAGGGCTGCCAATCGGTCTCAAACTGCCGAGTGGAATCACGGTCGGCGAGTCGAATTAGTATAGCCAGAACGCATTCAATTTATGTTTGAGATGTAGCATATTCCTGATAGAAATGAAACTGAATCTATCGATTTGTCCCCAGTGACTGCAAATGAAGTGCGTCCAGTGTTGTGAGAAAGCTGTCATCAGCCCATATGAGTCTGGCACATCCGCCTTGTAAGTTATTAAGAGGACATTCTGCCCTGATTTTGACAAGGATGACATTCGATTGCGTCCAAAGCCGCTCCCGCCTTACACAGCACATGCAACATACTTGGGACAAATACATAATTTCCTTGCGTTAATGTAGGCATGAATTTCATAAAATAGGCAAAGCAAAACGCTATGGAAATGTACAATCTCTTTTCAAAAAGTAACAATGCCCTGCCCAATCGCCCTTTCCAAGCCAGGCCCAAGCTTCAAGCAGCCTTGGCCAAGCTGATGTTGTACTCTAGCTCCAATTCGGCCTTGGGGTCATCTTTGCGCGGCACGAAGCGCACACTCAAATCATCCTTGACCGCGAAAACCGAGTCATTATTGAGATACTTGCAGTCTGCGTCGAAGATCTGGGTTGTCAATGACTTGCAGCCGTTCGCGCAAACCTACACCACAGTTAGACAACTCGGCCAATGAATACATCTGAGGACATGGGCATAACCATACCATGAGATGGATGTGTGCAGGCCGGAAGACATGGCGGTCCATGAGCTCGAGCAGCTTCCCAGCTGGACCGTCTTGCGGGACCTTTGTGGATGGAACCATGCGTCAGTCACGCAGATCCTTACACTGCAGCAGTCCTGACATTGCACTTACAGGATAAGGGGTTGGGCGCAGGCAGTAAAAGGAGTAATTTCCTTCCGAGTCCGTGTTGAAGACTCCACGAAGGTTGTGGTCCTGCTGGTTGGAGTCTTGCTGCTCATAGAGACCTGGAAGGTCAACATGTCAGCACTAAAACCATGCTGCAGCCCGAGGCTTCAGATTCTAACCATTGGTAGATGCTTGCCAAACATCGACGGTGGCATTCGCAAGAGGCGCGCCAGTCTCGACGCTCGTCACCTTGCCGTGCATGAACACAATCTGGCCGTCCTTGGGCGTGTCGAAGCTGATGGTGGTCCCATTCTCGCGGACCGGCGCATCCGCTCTCCAGAACGGGCCCAGGATGGCAGAGGCGGTAAGGCCACTCGTGCTCTTGGTCGCAGCGCTGAAAGTGATGTCGTCCACGAGTCTGTCGCCATGTCAGTCTGGTCGCATATCACAAACGCAGGGCGACACATGAGATGCACTCACGATTCCAGGCCGATGACGTCGCACAGCAGCTGGCCCTCGTTGCGCTTGTTGTCGCTCATCTGGCCCGCCCAGTTGATCATCTGCACGCCAGCCATCCACTCGTCGGTTGTGAGCTGGACCTCGCGCGCGAAGTCGTGGACGTGCTTGATGAGGCCGGTCATGACCTCCCGCATGCGCGGCGAGGTCTTCGGCCCCATGGACTCGATGACATTGCGCGTGAACTCGGCGCCTAGGACATCGGCGTGGCCGTTCTGGCCGTTCTGCTCTGTGTGAGAAGCCATCTTTTGAGACTTGGGCGATTTACGAGGCGAGAGAAGCAGCCAATACTGTCAAGGGTGATTATAATCAGCAACGATCAGGCCCGGTTCAGCGGCCATGGGCTCGGAGGCGTGGAGTGGAACTCTTTTAAGGCGGCTACCCGAAGCCGGCGCCAAACACACGGGACACCTCACTTACACGGCATGACCAGTTTCCCGCGCACACGGGGCTACCAGCGGCAACTGTTGCGATGGCGCGCGGGGCCGCACGCTATTGGGACCCCGTATTTGCCCCCTCACTTCCCCCGCAATGTGGCTGGCGGAAGAGTCGGATGCGTACGACGGCGAGGTGCAGTACCCGACCGCCGCCGACGACTGCTGAGCCTCAGCCACGCAGCCAAGGACGTTGATCATCTCATTCCCAATTTGTCCACTGTAGAGTAATCATAAGGTAATGGCGTGACTGGGATTGGCACGGTCGCTGTCTTTATCAACTGTGCCACGATCAAGGTACGGGTGTAGACACCGCCGGCGAGTCGAAAACTTATGCGTCAAGTGATTATCCGAAAATTCTCAAGTCAAAGACCCTGTGCATGGAGAAATGCGCCTCTATAGGTGTGCCATGCTTAGAGCTTAGAGCAAGATACATGCTACTTATCCTGCTTTCTGTAATCTTTGTCGTGGGAAAAGTCCCACGACGCTTCGTTTGTGCCATTGGGCCTGCTCGCCCGCTTAAAGCTGATATCCAGGCCCTCAATCTCCACCACGGGCAAAACAGCAGACACATCCGCCCTGTAGCCGTCCGAGTACCAGTGGTCCAGATATTGCGGCTGGTCGACGAATTCGGGATACAACTTCCTCAATTGCTGAAGAGCTGTCCCCGAGATCTGGTCGACGCTGTGTGCGTGTCGCAGGGCGAGGAAGTCGTCGCCGGCTTGCTTCCGCAGCTTCTCTTGTACATCGGCTGGCAACAGCCCAGCTTTGAAGAGGAGGAGGTCGTAGTGCAGCAGCGAAGCCATGCCGTGCCAAGAGCCTCCTTTGGTGGCCCGGTGATACAGGCCCGTCAGCGCGGCGATGGCGCCGATGCATCCTGTGCCGTAATCGGAGATGGGGAATGGCGGCACTACGGGCTCGTTGAGGCCCATGAATCGCCCTTGCTCCCATGCGATACCGCTGACCTGAGGACGAGATAAGCCAATTGTGGATATGATGAGACACGTCGGTTGAAACTTACACAGTCTGCGATTTGCTGCCAGCCCGGACGCCCAGCCCATTCGCCCTTGTACCCGAAGCAGTTTTCGTTGACGTAGACGATGCCCTTGCCTCTCTTGGCTGCCATTTCGGAGAGCGCCTTTGCTCCGTATCCGAGCTTCTCGAGGGCGCCGGGCCGATAGCCATCGACAACAATGTCAACCTCTTCAAGGAGCTTCTCAAATACCTGTCGGCCCTCTGGCGATTTCAGATCGAGATCTGTAGCTCGTTTGCCCATGTTTCCGTCGACCTGAAAGAACGGCACGTCACTCAGATTCGGGCTCGTCACCTTGAGAACGTCTGCACCGTACTCTGCCAAGATGCGCGCGATGACCGGGCCCGCAATGATGCGACACATATCAAGCACCTTGATGCCAGAAAGAAGGCGACCGTCTCCTTTGTCCGCCAGCGGGCACTTTGGTGTTGTAGTCTCGAGCTGTTCCACGGTCCAGGGAGGCAGTTCCCAGTTGAGTTTGCCCTAAAAGATTAGTAAAACATTTTGGCAAAGTTAACAGTCCCAGATCGAGGCATACATGGGGCGTGAGAAGAAACTCTTGGTGCTTGAACGCCTTGACGCCAGCCTGCCGGCGCTCGGCATTCATCGACTCCAGCTGCTCGGGCGTAAACTGTTGGACTGCTGGCTCTATAACACGCACAATTTCATCGTGTGTGGTGAGGTCCGGGCGATGGGACTGCAGCCCAAGCATGCGTAACGTAGTCGAAGCTTCCAAGGATCCATGGATGTGGTAGTACTCTCCCTGGTTGGCCGTCGCGTACAGATTGGCCGACATGCGTCGGTAGGGGTTGGATTGCGCCTGAAGCAGATCCGTGTCTTTGCGTCGGATCAACATTGAAACTTTAACAAAGCAAAGCTGAAGCTTCCATTCACGTACCTTTCAGCAGAGACCGCACATCCTTGTCGAGCTTGCCCAGGCCGCCGATTCTCGCAAGGTATGCTTGGAACAAGAATGCCGTCGTCTTTTCCTGATTGACGGCAATCTTGCGATGCTTGCTGGCGCCATCTCTTTGGTCGGCCAGGAGGGACGCGACGCTGCCCTCGACCGCTTTCAGCGCCGCTGCGACCTCGGTCTCCTTGAAGGGAATGGGGAAGTAGGGCTGGTCGCGAGCGCCGGTGAAATCGACGTCGGCCTTCTTCGCCTGTGCCTCGGGCGGGAGCGACACGGCGTCGACGAGCGAGAAGAGCAGGTCGAAAACCCGCGACGACTCGGCTATGGAGCTGTACGACTGCTCGTTGGACCCCATGGTAGCAGTGCGTGCCTGGGCAGAAGCGGTGACGGTTGGTCGTGTCGCAAGTTGCAGGTGGGAACCTCACTTACACGAGAACTGAAGCGCGGGTGAGACGAGGTTGGACTGTCGAGGAAAGGGCGTGCAGCTGGCCGAACACCCCGGCCGACGCTAGAAACGCTAGGTAACTGGCCTGCCTGCGGGTAGGTACTCCCGCTGTAATAGGGTAGCGTGCAGCGCGCTTCCCGGTCGTTGCCGCCCCCCAGAGCCCGCCCGCCTACGCGAGGGCAGCTCCGACCACACCCACAGGTGCCACTGCGCCCTCGCATGCCGCTAGGGTCACCCGAACTGAGCACACCTCTTGCGCCGCAGTGTACCTAAGGTATGAACCACTGTCTGTATTCGAATTTGGATTCTTGGTTTTTTTGCTCGACTCCCATCCCTCTTGGATACTCTCTGCCCTCACCAAGAGTCATTGAGCCCATTATCCAGCGACAATCATGCCGTTTCTTCGCACGGGGGGTGACGAGGTGTACTACAGCTGGACGCCTTCGGGCACCGGGCATGGTCCAACAATCCTCTTCATCCATGGCCTCGGCTCGTCCAATTCGTTTTATGCTTCCATCACTCCCTCACTGGTACAGCATGGGTACTCTTGCTTGGCTTTCGACACGCCAGGTAAGCAGCCCGGCACCCATCTCAATTGAACGTGCATTGAACAGCTGTCTTATCTGCTCTCAGGCAGTGCCCTGTCCAAGTATCGACGCAGCGACAGCGATCCTGACATGATTGCTGGAGTCGCCAGCAGCCTCATCATGGAGCTCGGCCTGCAACCCGAAAGCATTGTTGTCGTTGGTCATTCCATGGGGGCCATCGTGGCAACCGAGCTGGCTCTACGTCTCGACCTCCTTGGCGTTGTGTTGATCGGACCAGTCAATCCATCGGTAGCCCTGGCGGACGTCTTTTCAGCGAGGATAAATCTTGTGCAGTCCGGTACGCAGTATATCTGTCGCCGACGCTTGGGCTTGGAGACTAATCCATTTTGTCAAGATGGCATGGAAGCCTTGGCCAATACGATTCCCGCTGCAGCGACAGGATCAAAGGCAACACCAACACATCGTGCTTTCATACGCACGCTCCTTCTCGCGCAAAGCCCTGAAGGTTACATGTCATTGTGTCGCACAATTGCAAACGCTAAGCGACCTCGATACGATCAAGTTCATCGCCCACTTCTCATCATTGCGGGGTCTGAAGACAAGACCAGCCCAATGGCAGGGTCTCAGGAGATTCTCAGCAGGTAAGTGCTCCTCCCGGGCTTGCACTTGCGTAGGCTTCGGCATTAATATTGCTGAGTAGCTGGGGCGCAGACCAGAGTCAAAAACGAATCGAGGTGCTGGAGGGAGTCGGTCACTGGCATTGCATAGAAGCTGCCGACGAGGTAGGCGCACTGGTGAACAAATTTGCACAAGGCCTTAGATCAAAGGATATCATCTAAGCAAGATGCTCATCTATAAAGTGCCATTACCTCCATTCGTTTGTCATGTCGCTCTAATGTGATGTGTGAGCAGATGATAGAGTTGCTTCATGTTATTTGCCTTGAGCATGAGCTGCAAAGGCTCCAGTATCCTATGTATGATCAGCGTCAGTATCCTGTGAAGACAAAATGCTTATGTGTTCGAGTCTGAGAGCACGCACGAGGTAGACCTGGTAGAACTTCATTCTCCACTTCCCGTCACTTGCGGATTTGACGAGCTCCGCCCTCGCCGCCCAGTCGATGTCGACCTTGGCGCCACTCCGGAGGCCCGATGCGACGGTTCCATAAATCATAAAATCATTCGAGCCGCTGGAAAATGGGAAGACTTTGAAGACTGTGTGCTTGCGCGATTCGACAAGTGTCCACATGGCCTGTCTCGCCGGGAGGATCTCTGCGCATCTCGGGTTAGCCACGGCCGCGACCGAAGCACAAGGCCAAGAACGGATACTTGCCATGACGACCCTCTGCTCTCCTCGATGCGATGATAAATGTCGCATCCTCGGTCAGCATCTCGACATATTGCTCATCTCGACCGGGCATGTCCGAGAGCGCATAAAAATCCTCGAAGAACTTGACGATCTCCGGGTTGACCGGGGAATCCGCCGGATACTCTGCTTTGTAGGAGTGCGCCATGGTGGAAGCGATAATAATCTGAGGGTTACGTGAAAATGTATAAAAAAAATTGAGACTTGCAATCGTATTCAATAAAAAGCGATCAGAGGGACGTGGACAATGGTCTAGGCGGAAAACGCAGCTAGCGACGAGTATGTATATTAGGGCATACAGTCGCCGTTGTTGTTACATTAGCTGGGCCCTAAAAAACGAACACGGTAATGTCTGAAATGTGTGCTTCGAGTGCCGTTTTGTCATAAGAAACCGCTGTTCAATTCGTTATCTTAGGACTGCACACCGGGTCTATTTTTCATTTTGGGTCTGATGATTCTTATCGCCTACCGGTGGCCGACTTCGCAGCTCGCTCATTGGCGTGTCGTCCTGAGATGTACCAGCGGTTGCTCTCGCAGAAGCCCCAGCGACGGAGCATGTCCGACCCGATGAACGAGGCATCGGGGTTCCTCATCCATCGGATACTCGGAAGCACTATACAGGACGACAGTGCATCCGAAATATGGACGGACTGTATTTTACACTCGGAAACCCCACGCTTGACCCCGCATTTCGAGGCGGATACTGTGCATCTCTGTACCCCGCCCCCGACTCCTCCAGCTCGGCATAAGCACCACGCATCCTCCGCGGCCGGGGATGGACCGCAGGCGAAGGAAGCTGTTAGGGGCTGGCACGGCTTGTGTATCCCGAGCATGTATAAAATTGCCGCCTCTGGGGTTTCTCGCAAATTCATGTATCCCCCTCATATATATCTTATATCTTGAGCTGCTTACGGCTGGTCCCACCGCTCACTTATACCAGACCGCTCCATCCTATACGCACACACTCTCATCTCATAATTGAAGTCAGCATCGGGCATCATGCTGGGCAAAGTCGCACTGGAAGAGGCGTTCGCCTTGCCGCGCCTGCACGAGAAGACGAGATGGTGGGCCGGCCTTTTCGCGGTGAACCCTGATAAGCACGCGGCGGAGATGCAGGACATCACCGACATCCGCATCAAGTACATGGACAAGTATGGTGTTGGTTACACCATCCTGTCGTACACAGCACCCGGTGTGCAGGATATCTGGGACCCCAAGGAGGCACAGGCTCTGGCGGTTGAGATCAACGACTACGTTGCCGGAGTCATCAAGAGCCACCCCGACCGTTTCGGCGCTTTTGCGTAAGTCTAAACGCTGTCTTTGATCGACGGTGTGCCGCGAATGCTCACGAATTCCCAGCACTCTCTCTATGCACAACCCGGAGGAGGCTGCTGCTGAGCTGAAGCGTTGTGTCACCCAGTACGGCTTCAAGGGCGCCCTGGTCAACGACACCCAGCGCGCTGGACCAGATGGCGACGACATGATCTTCTACGACGGCGAGGAGTGGGACGTCTTCTGGGCCACCGTGACGGAGCTCGATGTTCCTTTCTATCTCCACCCCCGTAACCCGACTGGCACCATGTATGACAGGCTCTGGGCCAAGCGCAAGTGGCTCATCGGCCCGCCCCTCAGCTTCGCCCAAGGCGTCAGCCTGCACGTGCTGGGCATGGTCACCAACGGCGTCTTCGACCGCCACCCCAAGCTGCAGGTCGTCCTGGGCCACCTGGGCGAGCACATTCCCTTTGATATGTGGCGCATCCACCACTGGTTCGAGGACGTCAAGAAGCCCCTCGGCCTGTCTTGCAAGAAGACGATCCGCGAGTACTTCCAGCAGAATCTGTGGATCACTACCAGCGGACACTTTTCCACTACGACACTGCAATTTTGCATGTCCGAGGTGGGTGCCGACCGCATGCTGTTCTCGATCGACTACCCCTTCGAGTCATTCGACGATGCGTGCGTGTGGTACGATGGGGTGCATCTCAACCTGGTAGATAAGATCAAGATTGGTAGGGACAATGCCAAGAAGCTCTTTAAGCTGTCTAACTTCAAAGATAGCGAGAGCTAGGCAAGGGACGTATGTACGTAATGAATAGAAATGATGTCTGGCGATATCCATACTTAAAAACGTGATCATAGCCGTTGGAGCAAAACCTGGTTCTCCAGAACGTGGTAAATGAAAATCGCGTCTCTATTAATGTTATACGTGTGGTCCATGGCACCGACGCCCTGACTGGATTCGGTTTGGGAATCGCACTAAGGACCTCCTCTCTTTTGAATCTTTTGAACACGTATCGTACATTTTATTCATCAGCCACTAGATTGCAGCCCAAAATTGTCGCGATCTTCTCTAGAAAATTCTCCGTATTCATGACTTCTCAATGTCGGACCTTGTTGCAGGCCGGCTGCCCGTGGACCTAGAGCCGAACAACATTCCGGGATGTCCAACGCAAAGCGCAAAGACGGCGATAACAATGAGTCTTGGCAGGTCTTAGCATTGGCGTCGCACGAATGAATAAGTACAGTTCACTTACACTCCCTCAAGTCCAATGAAAAGGCCCTGGTTGGTAATCAAGTCGGAGCCGCTGTAGCCCTTGCTCAGTTCGTAGCATCGGTAGATGCATCGGCCGAGAATCAGGACAACCGCAGATCCGAGACCAGCCAAAAACATGCCTGTTCTGGAGCTCAGATGTGCGGTGGATTTATTCCTCATGTAGCGAATCATGTAGTCCGCGAAGAGTGCGGAGAAGATGGCAAGCACCCCGACCTGAAGGCCCAAGCCTGCCATGGCAACGTCGACACCAGTTTGGCTTGAGCCTGTGCTCACGGTTGAGAGAGCACCGCCTGCTGCCTGCAGAATCAGACAAACGAGATCAGCTGGGATAAAGATCCAATACAAGAGTTTGGGGTTGAAGCGCGCCAAATCGGGGGCTAAAAAGTTGATGCTGATGTAGCATTAGCATTTCTGCAGGTCGCTCGCAATCAAGCAGACTCACGTCTTGGACAGCGTGACGTATATCGACGCCGTGTAGAACACAGGGCCTGTGGTGATTAAGACAATCTGCATGATGAAGCCTCCGAAAGAGAATGGGTTCTGGTAGAGAATAATTCGTCCGGCATAGCCAACCATCTCAACGATGCACCCGAAGACGATGAAGGACATGAACCACCAGCTCCTCCAGCGGATGCCAAGGTAAATGTGGACGCCCATCGCAAGGGCGAATAGAAGGAGAAAGGTGATATTGGCCCCCAGCGACGGCCGGTACTGATAGACGCTCCATTCGATGGGGCAAATATCGAGTGTGCAGTTGGCGTTGGGGCCGAAGGCGATAGGGTGATTGGGCAATTCAGGCGACATTATGGAAGGCGCGTTGATGGATAGGTGCAAGGACGATCAGTTCGACTTGTCGCAAAGCTTCAACCAATACTGAGATTTACAGTAGAGGAAGTTACATGAAGTATCCGGGGCCTTGGGTGAGCGGCCGGTGTCTCGACTCTCGAGCGTCACGCGGAGAGACTGGCGTCACTTGTGCTCAGCAAGACCTGATGGAAGTTCTGCGTATTGTTTGAATGTGCTTGTGTCGCCGTCGGCTACGACTACCAAGGACGTCCAACAAGTATGGCAACTGAGCAGCCAGGCCATTGATTATTATATACACCACCTGAGATGAGACACGACACGCGGATTAAAGCATCCCATCCTATGACATGATTGAGCTACTTGACGCACTCTTCGCCCAAGCCATCGGGACGCGGCTCTCTCTCGCTTTCGCTTAGCCTTCCATGAGCGGCAAGGCCGGGTTTACAGTGGACCTTTGGGGGGCGTTTGACTGGGCCTACACAGCGGTTAGGTGGGCTGGAATGCGAATGCGATGCGGCGGACAAATCGTGGTCCCCGATCGTAGCAGGGCTTCGTAATCCGGGGGACCACTGCCGATCCAGCTTCTGCGAAACCCGTTTTGGCCCAGTGCCGGCCAGATGACGCCGCCGGGGCGGTGCGTCGTGCGTCGGGCAGATCGGGGCTGAGATGGGTGATGACGAGTCGACATCGTTCGCTAGCCAATGGAGGACGCGTCACATTTAAACCGTTTTTGGTTGACAAATAGTAAAATGGACCATTCGCCTTGAAGAATGGCTGTCGTCGTCAGCAAGCCTCAACTGTCCACTGCATCACAAGTCCCGCTCTGCGTCAACGCAGGGCGCATTCGAGCCATCTCTGTAGTCATGATGGACAGGCATGATTGAAAGGCACGCGCCTCCACCAGTTCGTTGCAGGGACAAATAATCGCACTGCTCAATAACCCTCCCGCTGTGACATACGTGTATCGACAAGCAATCTCAAGAGCCGAGTCGATGACGTGATCTGGTGAGAATACAGCTTGGTTTTAGCTGCTACCATCTATAGACTGTTCACGTTTACGGCTCTCCAGAAGTAAGTTATGCCTCGTAGGATTCGCTTACCATATGGATAGCAAATACTACAGGCCATTTTCGCCTCGAACGGGGCCCTTAAATCCTACATGCTCCAAACAAGCCTTTAAATCGATAATTTGGCGTTGGCCGCTGGATTTGCGAGCCGCATTAGGCCAACACGATATGTGAGCCGTGGGCGAAATCACGCTTCTCGTATCACGTTTCTCGTGCGCACAGCGTGGCATTATGCAGTATGCAAAACGGCAGCCTCTCCATGTTTATATCCTCCATCGCACCCATGTTGTCGAGCTGAGTTTTGTGAAGTGTGAAGAAAGCACAGCCAACCCGTCTCTACAGTACATATCGGCTCTAATCGTGGCGGAGGCGAGACCGTCGAGGATTTGCGTCAACCTGAGCACCGTGAACCTTGTAAAGTGCGTTGCTAATCACTGATGTTGGTCTGCTGTCGAGGACTACGTGGATTGTTTTAACTTCAATCCCACGTTTGAATAGTAGGGTAGCGTAAGGCAAGACATTGTCAGATCCCTGGGTACTGTACTGTTCCAGAGGTAAGCGCCGTTTCGAGATTAAACTCTTCCAACGAATAACGTCGGCGACGGCTGGTTGGAGGCAGCAATGTTCTTGTTGGTCAGGAAAAGCGAAGATGTCCTGCCGCGGACAACGTAGCTGCAACCCAACATAAGGCCATCTTTTTGGTAACAAAACGCTGGGGGCGGAACCGACGAGGCGGAGCCATCATCAGATCGGAGCAGCTGTGGACCCCATGCGCCGTTGGTCAAAGCGGCCGCAACCTTATTTCAGTAAAGAATTAGTTCGAAGTCGACCGATTTAAATGGCTTCGATCCGGCAATGCGTAAAGCAATATCCGGACGCTGTGCTACTGTGTGAAGAGTCCCTACATTTATCTAACATCGCCGTCTGTCTGGTTGTTCCACGGACCAAGCCGCAACTAGATGTCCATGCCTGTATTGCCTACATGTAGCTTAGCATGGACTGGACTTAATTCAATAAGTTATCAACCGTTACAAAAGCTCGCAAGGCTCATCCTCGGAGGTTCCGCGATAGCTCAACTTGACAAGGCAAGGAGTACTCATTTCATCTGGTGAATTGGCGCTATTCTGGTTACATCGAGTACGGCCGCAGGCGGATGACCACCATTGGCCGAAAGCCGGCGAGAGCACAAGTAATATCCCAAGAAAACGCCACTCAAAATTAGTCCAGTCTGCAGCACCACCATTCGGCTGTAATCGGCCAACGTCCAAAAAAAAAGTGGAGGATTCTCAACCACCAAGTCGCGAAAACCGCACGACTTCGGGAGACATGAAATACGCTCATTGCTAATTTTTTGCTCGACAACTTAAACTTGAACGAGCTCTCGAGCATGTAATTGTTGCACATTCACCAATCTTTCGCGCTACGCGCCCATATTTAGAGCAACGATGACGATTGGCGATGATCGCAGCAAGAACGGTGGCAATGTGGAGGCAGCGGCTGCAGATGCGACCTCAGACAGGGACGATGCCATCGCCATAGTAGGAGAGGAACGACATGAGATTGACGCCGCGGCAGAGGCAAGAGCAGTGAGGAAGATTGACTGGTTTTTGATCCCAGCCATGATTGTCGGATGTATGTTGACCTCGGGTTTGGATGAGTTGGGCGGTTGACTGCGTACGGTTTCTAACTCAATTCTCACCAGATGGCCTGGTCTACTACGACAAAGCCATCCTTGGCTCCGCAGCTCTCTTTGGCATGACCAAAGATCTCCAACTATCAGTGACGGACACTTCAACAAAGCCGCCGACTGTCGACACCCGCCGACTCAGCTGGGCAACCTCCCTCTTCTATTTTGGCATGCTCGCCGGGCTGTACCCCATGACGTTTGCCCTGCAACGCTTCAACATCGGCCGCATCCTAGGAGGCGTTGTCATCTTGTGGTCTGCCATTTGCATGCTCACCGCCGCCGTCACTTCGTGGCAGGGTCTGTTTGTCCAGCGCTTCTTCCTCGGCTTCGTCGAGAGCATCATCCCCACGGGCTTCATGTGCATTGTCTCGGGCTACTACACCCAATCTGAGCAGTCGCTGCGCCAGAGCTGGTGGTTCAGCAGTACGGGTCTCTTCACCATCATCGGCGGCGCGCTCAACTATGGCTTCGCCCAGATCCAGGGCGGCGGACTGCGGCCGTGGCAGTACATTTACCTGTTGGCCGGCTCGTTGACCTTCTTGTTCGGCTGCTTCTGCTTTGCCATGCCCAACTCGCCCGTGTCAGCTTGGTTCTTGACCAGTGAGGAAAAGTTTGCGGCAGTGGAACGGCTTCGGTATGGTCAGACGGGCGTGCGCTGCTCCAAGTTCAAGTGGTCCCAGCTCAAGGAGGGTGTGCTGGACGTCAAGGTGTGGCTCGTTGCTCTGATGATGGCTTCGGCATACACCATGAATGGCGCAGTGAGCGGCTTCGGGCCGCTTATTGTATCGACCTTTGGCTGGAGCACACTTGCGTCCATCCTGTTCCAGTTTCCGCTTGGTGGCATATGCTTTATTGTCATCCTTCTAACAGGTTATCTCGGCTCCAAGTTCAACAACATCCGCATCCTGATGCTCATTGCAACATGCCTGCCCGTCATCGCAGGCTGTGCCCTGATATGGAAGAGCGAGTGGTCTTACCATGCAGCGGCGCCAGTTGTCGGCTATTCTATTACCGGCTTTTTCGGCGGCACGGTCAGCCTGGTCATAACAATCGGTATGTCCAATGTGGCCGGCCATACCAAGAAGAGCTTTATGGCGGCGACCATCTTCGTCGCCTACTGTGTTGGCAACATCGTGGGACCGCAGCTGGTATGGTCACAGACGAAGGGCGAGCATTACCCCGCGCTGTGGCTTGGCCTTATCATTTGGTGAGTCGAGCGGATGTCCTTACTCTCTGTCCATTTTGCTGACGGGATGTATACTCGCAGCTACATCATCTGCATCCTGGCTGCCATGGTTTTATATGTAATCTTGCGCAACGAGAACAAGAAGAGAATGGCACTACCGCAGGACGAAGCTGAGAGGGCGAAACTGGCATTTCAAGATCTCACGGACAAGCAGAATCCGTACTTTCGCTATGTTTACTAGATTTGTCTTAAATGGAAGGCAGATTTGATTCCCACAGGCACAGCCTTCAAGCCCGAGACCTGACGGCGCCAAGACGGAGTCGTTCGGCCCTCCGACAGAGAGCAAATCGCGACGCGACGCATCAAGTAACCCGGCCGGGTTCCACCCCTCGGCCTCATCAATGCCGAGGATCAACGTTTCGTCTGGCGAAGTCTCGATAGCTCCATTACTGTGGTGCCACTTATGTTCCCTAGTAAATATATGCAAAGTCAGCACCGCATTAACAGTCTTCATTGCCTCTTAAACTAACCTTCCTCGTGGGCGTTCACCGTCGCCATCAGACGATGCGGTGCTAATATTTGGCGAAAGCAGCTTGGCAGAAATTGCTTCAAAATATCCTGGTCACGCTCGGTCCAACCCAATTCGTTCCATTGCATCTTCTCTCCTCTCTCCAATTATTAATGCGTTTTGAAATCCAGCCAGACGTGTAGTTTGCCCAATGTCCATCAGGCGTCTCACCATCAAGTAATTTGCGGGGTGCCTCGTCCGGTGTCTCGGATATTATTTCCGGACCTCTGGCTTGTCCGTATCTAATCGATCGCATCAGAATGCAAGTATTGTCGGTGCCGCCACGCCAATTCCATTGAACGCATTGATCCTCGTTTCTACAGTACTGCTCGCAAGACTCTAAAGTAGTCACCTTGGCGTCCGTCGGGGGAGACCAGCTGTCATGGTCTCCATTGTCCCAGTCGTTGAGAATCTGAAGCTCGCCAGGGTGGCGAAAATACCATAGGTCCGAGTACAAAAGCGGCCGCTGCTTCGTTAGACCAAGCTTGAATCCAAAAGGTGATGGAATGAGGAAACACCTACATGCATTCGCCTCTGTCCGAATTCCCACCTCCACAGATCGACCACGTCCGAGGGTGTGGTTTTGTGAAGCGTGAGAACCGGCTGACACCAATACGTGTCGCTGAATGGTATGCCGTGAAGTGGGTGTGGGTTAAACATGGGCCAGTAACCCTGCAACTCAATGTCGACATTCCATAGCGCCCAACCCATAACACTATCGCCGCAACAATCATTTGCCAGCGTCGGCAGCCACTTTTCCGTGATTGACGGTTCGATATACTGGCCGCTGGAACCAGTCCCGCGATGTAATAGTTTTTTGATAGCAGCGCGGCTGAGGACGAATCCAGGGCCTCCGTTGGCAAACCATGTCTTGATGTCAAGTCGCTCATCTTGTCGGCCCGGAGATGGAGATCCCATGTAGATGGGCACATCAGGATCGAATGTCTGCAGAAATCGGAAGACGTTATCCCAGAAAACGTATCTACATTCGTTGTTAGCAAAGAACCGGCCCGCGACGGAGATTTGAGGAGATTCGAGGAGATCTCACGTACGTGTCAGCTTCTAAAAAGAAATAGAACGGCTTTCCCGGCTTGGTTGTCCATGCCCTCTCCACCATCGGCAGGAACTTGTACTTGTCGATGATCCAGCCATTAATTTTCTTTTCCGCCGTAGTGTCATCGCCGGGAAGCGTGCCATTGTCCTTCATCTCCTTTTGTAGTATATAGTTCGCGAAGTCGCCGTTCGTTTCAAGGTCGTAGTAGCTCGGTGGTAGGTCAGCGAGGGTGTCCACGACCTTGTGTTCGCGGATGGTGCCGTCGAGGTCCGACACGATGAGCAAGTCGTCCGTATCAAAGCACCCGAGAATGCTATCGAGCTGAGCCTCGATTCTTGCTCGGTTCTCGCTGTGACCAATCTTGAGGACCGGCTGAACGTAGTTTCTCAGGTGCTTTGGAAACGTCGCGCATAAGTCCTCTTTTGACTTTTCGGCCGGTTCGATAGAGACGGGCCGGAAACTGCTCGTCGTTTGAAAGCGGTATTCCGGCGTCTCCTTGTACCGAATGGGCGGCAAGACTGCTTTAACGGCGCCATAACGGCGCCTCGTTAAGAAAATATAAATCGTAAGAAAGAAGAGCAATGTTGCAATGGTCATGCGAATGAGGCGCTTGTTAAGCCACCGGCCGATGTTTGAGTGCTCTGATGACATCGGTAGAATCACTTGTCTCGAGCACTTGGGACACCGCGTTCTCAAGTCACAGCGGACCGTGGCATGATTCTCTCAAGGGAGAGGATGGACCCAACGAGCCGGAGCCTTCCCTCGCTGTTGTTCACATGGGGCAGTCCCCGATGCAGTGCAACCCATCGCCAAAAGTACATTGGCATACGCAATCTGTGTGCCCCACTGCATGCTGCTTTGGTACAGGTACGAGCATAAAATGTGTTGGTTCTGCTCCCTATTTGAAATGCTCGTTGGTCCTACTCCCTGTTAAGTTTCCGTGGTGGAGCTTGAAATGGGCCTTTTTCCCGTTGGCAGATGCACAGTCGCGGCGCAGCCAGCTTGACAGCCGACTAATGAGATTGCAGAAGTAGCCGTCACATTTCCACGAGCCACGTCATGAAGGTGTCCCAGCCGACTGGACGCGTCTCCCGAGAGCACCTACGAGGGCAAGAGAGATAGCTCAAAGCGCACGGCCCACCAGGAATACGAGCACATTCCACTTAGGAGGTGCGAGTCAAGCATCGAAGGATTCCGGTAAAGCTTTTGACTTTTTTTAGACGCCGATCTTCTTGACCTGCGCCATCGGAGATTTTTTGAAACTGCGCCGTCGGAATATTTTGTCACGTCAGAGGAAGGAAGACAGCCCGGCGGGGAAGAAGAAAGGCGTGGTGGACTGCACAAGGTAGCGGATGGTGAACATATGCACTGTTACCCGATTCTAGGTTTCTTCCGGCTTGAACGAGTTTTTTGACGGGTGGTCAGCTTGTAGCTACGCGCAGAGTGATATGAATTGTAGCCTGCCTTGCTTTGCAGCAGGAATCAACCGAGCGGCTCAAAATGTGGGTACTCGTAGAGCATATGCCACTACCGTACGTATAAACTCGTAGAATTCATAGCTGCCCCACAGCGCTGTCTGACATGAAAGTAAGCCATTTACTGGCTCTCTCATCATAGACGTGTAATGTTCAGGGTTGATCATTGGCTCCTCCACAAATAAACAGTCGTGGGGCAGCTATGAATTTTACGAGTTTATACGGTAGCATCAATATGGACCATGGATACGGTGCCAACATGAAGACTGCGCAGACTGGTGGCCCCGGAATGTTAACGGCTGCCAGCCTGGTGAATCTAATGCAAGCAACCGCCGTGACGCATTTCGCCGCCTGTTGGTAGCCACAATGACTATGATGTTAGCAATCCCTTTTGGGGAATATCTTTTCGTTTTTTTGGTCGCATCCAGGTGCACTTGTCTCCCCCATGAGTTCCTACCAATCAATCAATACGTGTCGAGTCAAATGCAACATACTAATGTATCGTCGACCTTGGCTCCGCGCTTGTCCTACTGAAGAAACGCGACCAAGGAGCCGCCAGATAAGGTCAAATGCATAAAGAATTGGCATGACCGGTCTTGGGTTCCGCAGAACGAAGGCCTTACATGCCTGTAGTTATGGACTATGGACAATGAGATCCGTACTGGACAACGTGTTTGGGTTTGAACGGCGGCAATGAGTCGCCATCCGACTACTCATCGGGTCACTGCAGAATGCACTTCCAATGTTCTGATTTCCCTATGATCTTCACAGTAATCGTCGCGCCCCCGCGCTGCATTGAACGCTCGCCGCAGTGTATTGCCGAGTTCTCAGGGGAAAGTGCAGCCCTTCTCATGTACATGTACACGCACCGGACTCCTGGATCTAAAATCCTAGCCGTTGCATACACCCGGTCGACGCTGATGATTGAGGCGCACTAATGGCATGAGTCTTCATTCCTTGTTCGGGAGAGGTTCTCCGAGAGTCATGTGGTAGGGCGGAAGGGAGTACTTCGATCAAGACCCTTCCAAGACAATAACATTTACCTCACACAGTATCTTAAAAGTCAGCGGGGCCCCTCCCATCCTCCGGACCAGCGCTGTTTGAAGAGCAAACACTTCGTAACTTCAATAAATTTCCTGCAAACAGAAGCCCGAAAAACCTAAGAATGATTTCCGAAAAGAGCTGGCACAGGCCGTCTCTGTGGGCCGTGACCTTCATCGCCAGTGCTCGAGCCCTCGTGCTGCCCGATGGGTATACTGTAATCAACCTACAGACTCGATCGAAGAAATAACATGAAGTCCGTACTAATAAAAGAAAAACAGGGGAAGCTGCCAACGCTGGGTTGGGATTCTTTCCAGGCGTATCAATGCGATATTTCAGAAGATAAGTTCTTGTTTACTGCTCAGAAACTCATTGACAGAGGCTTGAAAGATGCAGGCTACAATTATGTCAATAGTAAGATGCCCTTCGCTGTGGAGATCTCTTAGAAGACCATGTTCTTACACAGGCGCTAGTCGACGACTGCTGGCCCTCGAAGGATGGTAGGGTCGACGGTCATATTGTCCCGAACAAGACTATGTTCCCTGACGGCATCGACGGCCTCGCGAAAAAGATTCACAACATGGGCTTGAAGTTCGGGATTTTCAGCAGTAAGTACGCATCGAAATGCTTGATGAATTCGATGTTCAACTCCTTCAATAGCTGCGGGCAATGCGACTTGTCAGGGGTATCCTGCCAGCCTGGGATATGAGGACGTCGATGCTGCGGACTTTGCCGAATGGGGGGTTGACTGTAAGTGCGCTCCGCGTTTTCCAACATTAGCACGCTTCAATTGCTTACCGGATGAGCAGATCTGAAATAGTATGTTACAATCCTGAATTGCGGGTCGAGGAGCAATACTGAACTGAGCCCAGTGACAATTGCAACATCCCCCCCGACTGGACGGACGAATACGTCGCCTGTGATTCGGACGTTGTAAACACGGGCCCAAACGGGACTTGCACAAGCGAAACTACCCCAAATCTTGCCCCAGAGGGCTACGACTGGACCACGTCTAAGTCGTATGAGCGGTTCAAAAGAATGGGTGACGCCTTGAAGAAACAGAAGCGCGAGATCATCTACAACATGGACGTCTGGGGCGAGTACGGCGTGTACTCCTGGGGCAACGACACCGCCGACTTCTGGCGCGTGGCCAGACCAATTAACGCAACTTGGCGCTCCATTACGAATATTCTCAACATAAACTCCTTCAAAATGAACTATGTGAACTTTTGGGGCCACAACGACGCCGACATGCTCAATGTCGGCAACGGGGACCTGACACCGGCCGAGACGCGATCGCACTTTGCTCTGTGGGCGGCCATGAAGTCTCCTCTCATCATTGGAACTGATCTTGGCAATCTGAGCCAGGAGAATGTCGATATTCTCGCGAACAAATATCTTCTTGCCTTCAATCAGGACGACACCTACGGAGCGCCGGCCACACCATACAAGTGGGGGGTCAACCCCGATTGGACGTTCAACATAACTAACCCAGCCGAGTATTGGGCTGGCGACTCCAAGAGCGGCTACTTGGTGCTGATGCTGAACACCCTTGATCGAAAAGTGTGGAAGACAGCCAAGTGGTCCGAGATTCCAGGATTGGGCGGCGGTAGCTACCGGGTTACTGATGTGTGGACCGGAAAGGACCTGGGCAACTTAGAAGAGTACAAGACTCAGGTAGACGCCCACGACACGGCTGTTATCTTGGTTTCCAAGAACGGCTCCAATGGCGGTTCCAATGACGGCTCCAAGAACAGCTCCAAGAACAGTTCTAAAAACGGCTCTAAAAACGGCTGCAGCTGCAAGTGCAAGGAGAGGAAGTAGCTTAGCCGTTGAATGTTTTGTGCGGTAAAATCGCGACTTCTTCAAGAGCTGGTGATTGCAGTTTGCGCAAGGGCACAGAGTATTGGTACAAGGGCTTCCCCGGCTGCGAATGAGTGACTTTGACGGAGTACATCTGCTCGAGGAATCAAGAAGAACAAGAAGCACGTTCCTAGGTTGGGGCAGCTTATCAGATGATCAGATAATTTGGGTTCCCCGCATTGAGTAGGTTGCACGTCGTTGACCCTCTACGGGAAGACCCGTGACTATTGACGGCTTTTTGCGCCGCCAATCTCTCGTCATCGTCGGCGCTTCATTCGCCGGCTACCAGGTCGCCCGCATCGTCGCCCGATGCCTTCCTCCAAAGAGTCCCTACCGCGTCGTCGTCGTCGAACCCCATAGCCATTTCCACTTCACTTGGGTATTGCCGCGGTTCTGTGTCGTCGAAGGTCATGAGAGAAAGGCATTCATTCCATACGGCGGCTACGTTGCAGGCGCTCCTGACGGCGCGATTCGCTGGGTGAGGAACACTGTCGCCAGTGCAAACCCGGCATTGTATGCCACGATTATACGAATAGTAATGTAGATTTAACGCCAGAAACACATTCTTATTGTAGTTCCCCGGTAGTATCAAGTTAGTTTCGTCGCGCGAAAGCCGTGTGCATGCACTGTAACCCCATCTCATGCGCAAGACTGTCAAGGGTGCGCCAACAAGCTTCAGCTGCATACGAGTAATACGAAATACCTTAGAACACACATCAAGACTATCATTCTGAATCTTCTTTGTGACATTGTTTGGATTGACTGCATGTAGCAATCCCACTTATTGGGAAGCTCAAATAATGTGCCACGATGACTCTCTTACGCCTCGTCCGATACCCACGCTATCGGCATGAAACTTCCGCTAAATCTTGCACAACAACACTCGCAATGCAGCCAAACGCCAGTTCATGTATCCACCGACGCTTCCACTTTGACAAACGATCGCCGAGCCTGCTTGCGGGGAAATGTCCCGGCGCCAAGCAGTCAGCCAAATGACCCTCAGAGTAGCAACACACCCAGGCTCGGCCCTAAAAACACCCACTGTCTCTAAATAGAGGTCTTCAAGGTCCGGATCTTTGGCGATGATATGCTCGTCTCCGCTTTCCTCTTTCCCAACACCGGCTCCGGAGTTCGTCGTGAGACACCTGGCGTGCCTTCACGGTCCCTCGTCGCCTCAGCATGGCATGACGCGTGATAGGCCCGGTTGCCGACAAGCACAGCGTCGAGCCACACCCACTCCTGCGCAGTGTCGAGCCACTTGTTCTCAAACTTTTCTTGGCAGATGGGACAGACGGTATTGATCCCACTGCTGGGGTCTGGAACCGGAATGTACGTTGGGCCCTTTTCGGCCTGAGCGGCTTGCGTCGAGGCCTCCTCTGCGGCAGCAACGTGGTCTGAGTCCACGGCTTCTCGGGACTTCAACCAATCCTACGTTATGTTAGCATATATCGTGTGCCGAAAGCAATCGCACGAGTGTATCCTTACCTGCTGATCCACGTACCAGCTACGGTGTGTGCCTCTCTTCTCCGCCTCGGTGCTACGTTGATGGACGCGAAAGTGCCAGTCCATGTGAGCCATCTTCTTCTGCCTTCCCTCAGCATCAGCCCTGAAGCGTCGCCCACACTGTGTACAGGGCGGGCCAAGCTCCTCATATAGAGCAGCAACTGCGTCGGGGCGGAAGCTTTCGCGAATGTCAGCTGAGATGGAAGGTCAAACAGAGAATCTAGAAACTTACTGCTGCTTTAGAGCGGCCGCGCTCAGGCCTGCCATAGATGCGTGATCCACAGGCTGCGCTGCTTGTGCTTTGGCCGAGGACAATATGCTGGCAATATTGGGCGGCAATATCGACGGCGGAGGGGCCGTCGGAGCAGAGCCTGCCGTCGTCGCACCTGCTCCGGGAAGCATCCCAGCCTGGCGAAGTCGATCCAGTAGAGCCATTGGATTCTGTCCCAGTGGCGAGGGCTGCTCTGCTTCGGTTGGCGGTGGTGATCGAATAGCATTGTTCGTGTAGGGAGGATTGGGTGTCGAATTCTGCGGAGTTGCTGACTGTCTTGCCATAAGCGCTGCCAATGCTCCTGGGCCCAACAGAGAGTCCAGAGTCACCGGCGCCTGGCCCGGAGGCGCAGGCGTCGAAGCAGCTTGGGTTACGAAGGCCGAATGCGGCCCAGTCGCATGCGTCGACGGTGGTACAAGTGCTGGGTTCTGAGTAGAGTTCTGGGCCGACAAAGGCCTCATTGTCACGGCAGCAAGTTCGGTTACTTTGTTCTTAATGAGCTCAAGCTGATCTGCAGGCAAGCTCTGGCGTTGCAAAACACCCTGCAGATCTAGAAGTGCTCTTAATCTGGTCTGAACACTAGCATCATGCGGGTTGCGCGAGAACTCTGTCTTCATCGCAACAATCAGGTTCTGAATGTCATTGCTCAACGTTTCTACGCTTATCCCAGCCGGGGCCGGAGTCCCCATCGGCCCGTATGATCCTGAAACGGGCGGCTGGAAGGGAGCGGGGATAGAGATGCCGGGTTGAGGTGTCGAGGAATGAGGGTATTGCGGGGGCTTTTCTCGTCAGCGATTGAAGATAGAATATTCTCCTGATACGGGGGACTCACTAGTTGCTGGCCAGGATAAGGAAAATTCCCAGGTGCCTGTTCCCCAGGTCGTCCACCGTTAGGTTGGGGAAATGGGTGTGGAGGGTACGCCCCGGCAGGTCCCGGTAGCCCACGCATTCCTGGAGGAGTAGGGGTATCACGGTGAGGGACCATAGCAGAACGCGGCCTGCCAGGTATCTGGCCTTGCTGCGCCATTGTAGCGGCCCTGGCCTTCATGAGGGCGTTCTCTATGGGCCGCACCAGCTCGTGGGAGAAGACTGGCCGAGTGTCCATGGATCCAGGAACAGGGTCCTTCCATGTCCTGAGCATCTCCTCCATCTTGCGGCGCACGTTGTGGTCAACAACAGCGTAGGATTCCATGAATGTCTTGAAAAGATGGCGGCCGAAATATATCGTGTACGGCGTACCGACATTCTTGACGATCGAATCCAGGACGTAGAGAGCAGGCAGCTTCTTGGTTGGCGGAGCCTAGTGACCGTTTAGCTATGTCATCCTAGTCAAGTACGGAGGCGAGGGTGTGAATGGGGGACCCTCCAAGACTCGAGTTTTGAGAGGCATTCATTACAACTGTCGCCGTGGGGTAACCTACCTTGAGGATATGCTGCTGCAGTACTTCGGCGATGGCCAGGGCGTGTTCTGTGTTTTCTCGGGCAATCACAGTCAAGTTGCTGATCTCAAAGCGCATGTTGGAGGACAGGTCCTCTAAAGCATGGCGATAATCCTCCGCCACTTCATCCGCGTCTGACGCCATGGTCGAGATGTGCGGTGTCTCTGGTATTAAGATGAGAGGCAGCGGTCCGTATACCAAGCTGCTGGTGGACTGAGCGGAGGTATTGCTTGCAAAGAGCTACCGTTGCGGAACAAGTCAAGACTGTCCGAGCTGGGTTCGGACGGCGCGGTGGAAAGAAGTGAAAAAAGAAAGCACCAGGCGTATGCAGAACGAATTAATGCGGTTCAGGTATATTCCAAAAGGCCTTTCCGCAAGGCCTTTGCCGCCTCCGAAAGTCTAGAGCCAACCCCAATATCCCAGGACAACCCTTATATGCCTTGGTCAAGCCAGAGGTGACATTATTCAGAAGAATATGCCAGGAGCGGATACACTGAATGTGTAACGCTTCCTACGAGTCGGTCCGGGATCAGGGGCGTCGTATCGCGAAAGGGCGGGCGTGCAAGTTTGCGGTCGCGTAGCCAAATGCACCAGGCTCGGGCTACAAGGACGGCAATAAGACCGCCGAATGAATGGCCGTGTCGATGGGGAGGAGGGATGCGATGAGTGCCGCCAAAGGGGATGTGCTTTGGCAGAAGGCGGTTGTGATTGAGAGTCGTCGAAGCTTAGCAGGAGGAAAGGCCCGTCCTCGGACGCCGCTAACAGCCATGGTTGGTGTCACGTGAGCAACGTTCCTTGCAATCGTGGCTGGGTCGTTCGAAAGCTCGGTCCACACATTCAAAGGAGAGTACAAAGTACATGCCTCGTTCTGCTACCGCGTCCCCTTACATCGTTTCTCGTGCCAACGAAAGAGATGTTCAAGTTTGATGCGGACAGAAAGAGTCAAAAAGATCAAGTTACGATTCCATTTCCCAAATACAAAGAAAGATCTATGGTCCCTGGACACGGGGTATTTTAAAGGAATTTGTGCCAACGCGGAACGCCATTGCCCTTCAAAGCCAACATCCGCTGTCTCGCAGCCGTGCCTCCTCCCGCCGTTGCGGCGTTGTTAGAAGCGAGACATGTGTGCCTCTGAGTACAAGCTGCTTCGGCGGCCTGTGTGCATCGGATGCAAGGCAGTATCTGGGCGCTTGAGCCCCGGCACTATGGGACTCCTCCGGTCCTCATCTGGGGCGTCACGCTCGACATCTTGGTGAGCCTGGATAGGGCCGCTGATGTGGGGTCTGGTCTCACCATCATCCTTCTTCCAGAACATGGACGCGAACTTGCTTCGCGTCTTCTCGTTCCTCAGGGACGAGTTCGACCTAGTTGTCGAGTTGTAGTCGGGCAGGCTTTCGCGACGGTTAGCGAGCGAGCCGTTGGCCCGGATGTCGCGAGACGTGATGCCCTCCTTGCCGTCGCGCCAAACAAGGGCGCTAATGATGTTCAGCATGCCGAACGTGAGGGAGAGCACCGAAGAAGCCAGGACAAGCTTCGAGAAATGCGGACCGAGGTTGTCGGGGTCAAAGGCCGGCCGGTTCAGGTTCCCGAGCATGTCGCAGCCGATCACGACCATGGCGAAGCCGAGCCAGCCGACGCCATGCCGGTCAGAAAGGACCGGCCATGCGCGGCGGAGATAATCTTTGATGGACTCAAGAAAAGGAAACTCGGAGATGATGAGGATAATGCAGAAAATCGACAGGAAGAAGTGCGTCGCGCACTCAAAAACGAAGTAGCTGCGGTCCTTGTCGACCTTTAGGATCAAGACCCAGCAAGCGGCGCCGACGGCGGCCAGCGTAATGACGGTGAAGGCTCGCAGAACTTGGAGAACGACCATGCCAATACCCCGAAGGGACCCCAGGTTGATACCGAGCATGGTGAAGAGGCTCGTCGGAAGTACGGGACGTGGGAAAGACAGAAAGCTTTGCAAGGTGTCAGACACAACGGGAGCGTCAACGCAACTGTCGTTCTTAGAACTCACGAAAGAGAAGCGTCTTTTTATCGTCAGTTGACAGTTGACGGAACAAGAATGTCGTGATGAAGCTCTGCCAGGCAGATCTTCCTCTTAAGGGCTTTTGACTTATTAGAAGCTCGTTGGGAAGAGTGATGAGGATCCAGTCCGCACGACTCGAATGAAAGAAGGCAAAGTGGGATTAAGTGTTAGGGACAAGGAGAAAGGAAAATGAGAAAGACTGAACACGATCACTTATTGTTCTCCAGTACCATTGTCGGCGCGGTTAATAGGGCTGGCAGCCAGCATTCACTGCGCGAACCACCTCAGCAGGCTGGGCACTTCTTTATAGCACAAACCTTCGCGCCTTGACAAACAGGCCTTGTGAGCGGCAGCCCGCATAGCTGGTGTGAATGAAAGAATAGAAACAAGCCCCTGTCACGAGCAGCCGAACAATGGTGTTTGCATGCATCCCCCCGTGGAGGTGGGGAGACACTGCAAGGCGACGACTGGCACGATGCGCTCTCTCGACGCACGAACGGCGGCAGCGCATCATTTAGAGCACGCAAAGTCCAATCATTTGGAGTCTGACAGCGAATGACTGAGGCCAGCCAAAGGCATCCCATCAATGCGGCCAGCTCTGGCCTGTTTCATCGTCGACGTGTCAGGCCGCGGCTCACGACGGGCAGCGGCGCGAGCGTCCCGCCGGAGGCCAAGGCCGCGGGGCCCAGCGCGGCGGCAAGCTGGCCAGGACGAGACCCAGACATGGAAGAGCGCTTGACCTGACGTCCAGTAAGTCTCTGGGGACTGCCGGCGTTCGGGGAAAGACAAGACGTTGAGCGGCTCTCATGGCCAAGCCTGCTTGACCGCTTGATTGGGCGTGGGTGCACGAGAGCCGTCTCAGCAGGGACCGGCGTCCGGCGGCGGTACAGCTCCACCACTCCATCCCGGCGCCTACTGCAACACCAACTGCTGCCGGAGCGTCTGGGATGACTCGGTGTCGGTGGTTTGCTGCTCAGATGATATTTTGGTGCAGAAATGGAGAAGTACTCAACTACTATACCGGCTGGCAGGACACTGGATTGCTACATTGCTCGTACACTGTTACTCCTCATGCCTGGAGACGCAGGGTCATTGGGTCCTGCAGCGGGAGCAATTTTGACGTATTACATGCATCGCTCGCAATATATTATCGACTAACCTGTTGCCTGATAAGGCCCTACGAAACTCTTCCTTATCATCGCACACACTCGATACATGGAACGTTGTTTGTGTCTCTGGGTCTCCCGTCAGAGCGTCGCGGCGTTAATCACGACGCCGTCCTGACAGCCTACAGGAACCCGGCGGCTCGTGTTAGTGAAAGGCTCGGAGCTGCCGTGACACAGCCATCTGTCGCTGCAACGCACAGTCAACTCGCATCGCCGTCGATCATCTCCTTGTCATTTCCTTACCGCGAGCGCCGTGTGCACGTGTCCCACAAAATGCCACGGCCATGAATTCCAGACGCGCCGAGTCCTGGCCGGTTCCAGGCGAGGCCCAGAACGTGAAGCGGCTGCGGATAAGCGCACCTCTGACGCCCCATTGGGCCGCCCACGCTAAAACATCTCAACCGGGCTTCGCACCGAGACCTGAGGGCGCCTCTGTTTTTCCCCTTCGCCAAATTTCGCCGTCCTGGACGCCAAACGCTCCGCTCACTGCGTGCTTCAACCCTCGCTCGCCCATCGCACCGCATAGCATCGTCGTTGTCCCAAACCATGGCCCGCGGCAATCAGCGCGACAAGGCCCGTGAGGCCACCCAGAAGAAGCTGGCTGCACAGGTGCGTCCCTCGTCCGCCGCCCTCGGCTCGTCTCCTCGACCGCCTCCGCTGACCACCCCGGGCGGCTACAGAAGAAGGGCAACTCCATGAGCGGCACTGAGATGCAGCGCGCCAAGGAATCCGCCGCTGAGATCATGCGCCAGAAGCAGCAAGCCGGTACGCCCCCCTCTCGCCTCCAGGACCCCTCTCACTTCGCAACTCCCGCTGACAAGTAGGCGGAACAGCTGAGGCCAAGAAGGCAGAAGCCGCTGCTAAGAAGTAGGTCATCGACGGATGACGGATGATGGACATGGAAACAGGTCCGGCCACCCCGTGGAAGCGACTGGCTACAACCAACGACGGCACGACTCGATTACGATATCTCTTTGGGCGTCTGCAAGACACGGGCAGTTCATTCTAGGATAGCAATGGCGAAGGGAGATGCATGCATGGATTTAGCCTACGCTTTGGGACCGTGCGACGTAGCCGCTTAATATACGTTTCCTTTCCCACCGACTCTCGTGGGCCACCATCACTCCTGCCTGCGTGTCAGGAGTCCAGTCACGTCGCGTTGCAGACGGATGCAAGAAATGCTGCTACGGGTTGCTCATAGGCATAAACAAATTAGATGATACTGTTCTCTCTGGAATTCTCATCATGGTCACTCGAAACTAACATTACAGAGAAATGGGTCCTGTGTGTACTTGCGGGGAACAGGGTTTAATTCTCCCAACGTCTCGATTATTTGCGTCTAGAAAAAAAAATACGAGCCAGTCATATAAAATGCGAATCCCCTTTTCCATTAGGATAAGGGCCGGGCCATCCAGGCAGCCTCTGTGAAATGTCTTCAGTTCAATCCCCCACAACCCCTTGATAGTACAACCCCAAGCGTCGTGATCATCGCATGGCACCCATGTTAATGGGTAGCGAGCCTGGTGGTAAAGTCAGTCAAAGCACATGCGCGGCTCTAAAGGATTGGAGATCTTCTTACCTCCCATGCCACCGAAAGATCCAACGCCTTGGTTCTGGGCAGGGAACGAGCCAGCGCCGCAAGAAGCGACACAGCTGCAGCTGCCGTCTGCTCCAATGGTGCCCTGGCCAGGAGCAACGGCGCCGCCGCCAGAACCACTACCGGAACCAGCAGAAGGTTGGGCCGCGCCGGCCGAGTTGCTTGGAGGGGCGGCAGGCGCCTCGTTGCTGGGAGGAGTTCCAGAGCCGCCAGTGATGGGAGTGGACTGTCCAGTACCGTTCTGGGCGATGGCCATGGACTGGAACATGGATTGAGTCTTCGCAGCCGTCGGGTTGATAGAGAACACCATGCCCTTGCCACAGTGACCCTTCTGTCGGCAGTAGAACCCTATGCGCTGCGTTTAGCAGGAATGTATTTCAAGGGAAGCCAATATGCGACTTACACAAGGGGGTGGTGGCCATGACTTGCATGGCAACCTGCGGCGGCGGCGATACAGTGTTGTTGGGGTTGGCTAGGAAGCCCGAGTCCATGCCACCTTCGAGACGCTTGCAGGGCGTGTCGAACGGAGACTGGGTGACGGTGTGGTTCTGCGACAGGAACTCGAAGACGACGGTGTCGCCCACAGGGATATTGTTCAGCTGGTCAGGCTGATAGGTGAGGCCGCCCGGTCCTCCAACCTTCACCGTATGAGTGGCACCCTTCTGAGGAACCGCAGTCGCCTGTCCTCCGGCGGTCACAGTCTTGGTGACGGTGACTTGCTGGTTGATCGTGGTCGTGGCCGCGCCGCCACCAGGGTTGGCCCAGATGATGACTACCTCAGTTCTGGAATCTACCGTGATTCCTTCGCCCTTCATTCCCTTAACAACGGTGACGCCACGCTCACTGAGCTCGGTCTCCACGTTCGGCGAGGCGTCTCTCGGGGGGTAAACGTTGCGGACTTCTCGGGCCATGGACAGAGGCGCCAAGGCCAAGCCGAAAGCTGTCGTGAGCTTCATGATGACTTATCCGAGCCGAAGCGTTCGAAGAAGTGACGATTGCTCTGGTAGGTATCGAAGCAAGATCGGTCGGCCGACTGAAGGGAGCCCGGATAGCGAGTGCCTGCTCGTGATGAATCGAAGAGGAAGAAATGAGAGACAGAGACAACGAAATGAGCGCAACTCAAGAAACACCTGAAGAGAGATACGAAGGGAAAGAAACAGAAAACCCACCGCTTCGGGAACGGGGGAAGTCTGAGGTTATATCGAGCATGACGATCCGTCAAGCCCCATGCCATCCCATGTAAGGGCCGGACGTGGCGGTCCCCTGGTCGAACCGCATCCATGACGCCTCCGTATCCTGAGCCCCAGCTCCGGCGTGTTCGGGGCCAAGCGCATCCGATTAAGCAGCATTGACGTCCGGGCGGAGCGGGAGCTTTGGGGATGCGGATGAAGATTCTGTGACAGCTGTGTCTCAAGTCACGTTTGAAGGCGTTCAACCAGGACCCTTGCCCCTTCCCAAAACGGCAATAGCCTAGTTTGATGCAGGGAAACGTATCCGCATCGCAACACCTTGGCGACTTTTTCGTCTTTTCTCGACTACGAGGCGTCGGAGCCGGCTTGCCGTTCATCTCGAGCCTCGAACATCGCATCTCTTGTTTTACGGAGCCGTAATACCCGATTGCTGTCTGTCGAGTCTCGTCGGGTTGCGCACGTTGACCACAACTCTTGCGCTAAGACCTCATCTGGATGCCCGCAACTTCGGCTAGCTTGCTTTCCAACCATCAAAATACGCGGCTCAGAGATTCGTCTCTTCATGAAGATACCGGAGTCGTCTGTGAATACGAAAGCTGTACAATTGTTTGCCTTGACCAGTTTCCGTGGCGCCCCGTAGCTCTATTCGGCGGCTTCTGGCTTGTTGAGTGGCTCAAACCAACTGAAACGCGGCTCCTGAACATCGTGCCAACGCCACGCACTTGGCTACTTCTCCCGCAGTCGCCCCGAATAGCGCGTCCAGCTTGGCCTCACTTGGCGCGTTCGGCCGAAGCTGTTTGTGGAGGACGCAGTGGCCGCGACCAGCCACTTCGAGCACAGCTTGTGCGCATAGGATCGTCCAGCATACGCGTCCTCGGTGCACCCTACAGAATATCACTGCCGCGCGATGTGTCAAATAGGCTCGGCAGCGCTCTTCCGTAGAATCTTCAACATTGCGAGAAATGAAACCATGTCGGGTAAAGCAAACGCAAGACCGAACAGCATCGACACTCCAAGTTGCCGTTCACCCGAATGCTGGCGTTTTTGAGACTCGTGCTATGGCTATCTATCCACAGTAACGCCATCGGCGTACCGCCAGAGCCTGCTCCTCGGCAGTCTTACGAGTTGCGGCTTTCAAAATCGGCCTTCAATTTGCCAGAACCCGGATCGAATCTCGCCGGTGCTTGCGCACGAAACTGGCTGTTCGGACCGTCAGCAGCTGAGCCACCACGACACGATATTACCAAGGCAGCGTGCCCGTTTCAACTTCGCAGTAGTGGAAATGGGGCATGTTTTCTCGGTGGTAGGTTTTTCTCACTTGCCTCGCTCTGATACAGCCGAAGCCAGGGGCATCGCCGCGCCGTTCCATCTGCGCGGTAGTGCAACACGCTTCGTCGCAGGACCCCGCCACAGCTCGCCCCAGCCCGTGCGGCGGACCACCACATCCACCATTGCCACTCGCAATCGTTGCAGTGTTCCGATTCAGCCATTCGATCAGAATGAAGACTACTCAGCCTTTTGCTGCTGCTGCTGCCCCTCGTACAGGCCCGTGTAATACCCCGCGTAGTACCACGACATCAGGAGCTTCTTTAAAGTTTCGTCCTGTACTGTGGCCTTGTCAGTAAAAATCCATCGTCACCTTGCCTCTCGTCGACCACAAGGGCTCTCGAGGCTTCCGCTTGTACTCACTTGATCCCATGATGACTTGAGGTGGAAAGACTACCGGAGCATGGCCTGCTCCACTATCCGGTGGCGGATCGTGCGTCTCGATTGTCGATTTCTGTCGCGCATTGGAGATCTTCAAGCCTTCACCGTCAGATTTGTAGCCGAAGAAACAAGATCCCGTGATGAGCGCGCAGGGATTTGGCAAACGTACGGTTTCCAACTTTTCATCGACCGACATGGCTTCTTCTCCGTCGCCTCGTTCTTGACCTGAGGCACTCGGCTGACTGCCGACGTCGTCTTCTTGAACGTCCAATGGATCACCGCCATCCTCGTTTCTGAACGCGTCGTCAACAAAAGCTCTTGAGTCATCAGTGGCAAACCAAGTATCTGAACTCACACGTGAGTGCCATCTTCTTGGATGTCCTTTACGCTGCCGCCTCTTGCGTGAACGCTGTGGTATTTCTGGCCCAGTTTTAGCAACGCCGACCATGAATGGGACCGCCTCTGGTGTCAGCCGTACTTTGTACTCATCCAGAGCCTCGTTCCAAGAGTCGACAAGCGCAGAGTCGTCCCAGATCTTCTTGTGATTCGTCGTGTTTCGTTCCGCCGCCATTATGGCAGTGCTTGTGGCCGTTTGGCGGCTTTGAGGCGAGGGGTTGATGACTTATGAGGCAGTGGGAAAGCTCGGGAGCTGAAGACTTCCGGCTGCGACCTGTTTTCCAGGCGACGAACGAGGAATGCCCTCCCTCTCTGTTGCAGCGCAGAACAAGGCACGTCGAGGAATTAAGGCCAAAAGTAAATTTACCTTAAGCGTTCTGCGGCATGACTGGTCTTTCTTTTATTTATTGAGCTGCTTCATCGCTTGTCTGCACAGGCCTTCGACAGTCAAAGCTTGCTCAGTGAGGTACGGTAGGTACCTACCTACCTTAGGTAGCCTTGGTAGGTAAGGTACTACCTTAGGTAGCTACGGTACCTCACGGTGGTGCCCACTGAGAGCGCTAGAGCTGGTCCCTGAAGTGGTAACGCTAGCTCCCTAAACCCCACTGCCGGCTGCTGATAAACTGATACGCTCCCCTCACCGCTCTCTCGTCACGGCAGAATCCCAAAATTTTCCTCGCCAACCTGGATTGATCCTCGGCGGCACGTCTTGGACAGGGCAAAATACTCCCAGATCACCACAATGGCACCAGAACTCAGGAAAAGAAAGGGTAAGAGCCAATTCGCACTCCTCTCGACTCAGACTAACACTTCACAGCTGCTGCCCCCTCCGAGGCGCAAAAAAGCAATGGCACCCCGACCAAGGCGGCTGCGAAGCCCACCACGAAGCCCAAGCGCAAGGGTATGTTCTCGCGTCGCATTGCGGTCCCGTTTGAAGTTTACTGACCTCCATGTCGATAGCTGCCGATGACGCTTCACCTGTTTCCCTGAAAAAGCAAAAGTCAGCCAAGAAGACGACGATTGAAGAGAAGCCCGCGAAGGCGGCGAAGGCCAACAAGCCCGCCAAGAAGGCCGAGGCCAAGGTGAAGGAGGTTGAAGCTGCGCCCGCCGAGGAAGCATCGAATGCAGAGGAACTGGCGGATGACGGCATGCTGCTCCTCGCAGAGGATCTGGACTCGAGCGACGAGGAGGTTGCGGACAATGGCGCTCTCTTCAAGCCCGGACAGGACGTCGGCAAAATCCCAGAAATTTCCAAGGACATCCTCAAGGCGGCCAAGCCCACCGGCGAGCGCGGCGTTATTTACATCGGCCGCATTCCCCACGGTTTCTACGAGCACGAGATGAGGCAGTACCTGACGCAGTTTGGCCCTGTCACCCGGCTTCGCCTTTCGCGAAACAAGAAGACGGGCGCCAGCAAGCACTTTGCCTTTGTCGAGTTTCAAGACGAGAGCACGGCTGAGATCGTCGCCAAGACCATGGACAACTACCTGCTGTTCGGCCACATCCTCAAGGTCAAGCTGGTCCCCAGCAGCCAGGCTCACGAGGAGCTGTTCAAGGGTGCCAACAGGAGGTTCAAGAAGGTGCCTTGGAACAAGATGGCTGGGCAGAAGCTCGCGAAGCCACAGACCGAGTCTTCTTGGGAAGCAAAGGTCCAAAAGGAGCGGGGTCACCGGGCGAAGCAGGCTGCCAAGCTCAAGGCCATGGGCTACGAGTTTGACGCGCCCGAGCTGAAGGAGGTGCCCGCGCCCGCACCAATTGAGGAGGTCAAGGCTATCGAGGCTGCGCCTGCTGGAAACGAGGACGGAGACAAGGTTGACGGGGCCGATGCCAAGGAACCGGAGGCGAAGGACCCCGAGCCCGAAGCGAAGACGATATCGGCACCCAAGGCGAAGGCAACCAAGGCGAAGGCATCAAAATCTGGCAAAGCAAAGAAGGCAAAGGCGTAAGATGTTGAGATTTTATTCATAGTCCTCAATAGGCGCACAGGGTATATTAATGTCCACAAGCATGACCTGAACGCTCAAGAGCAAGATTTTCCTGCTTCTCTATGGATGTTCATGTACGCACATAAGCGAACCCAGGGCACTCACAGCAAATCGAGCAAGCAATGGGATTATGAAAGGCGAGACGATCTGCTTCGCACCAAATTTCGAGCAAGCCACTGGACAGGATCTTGCTCAGAAGTAGAAGGGCGCGAAGGGTGATTGTAAGATGAAGAGAGAAAAAGAAGCAGCTAGAGAGCAGCGCTACGGCACGAAGACATGGGTGATGGGCATGACTAATCAGCCTTGGCATCTGGGTCCACTATCATTCTCCCTACTCGTACTTGCTTGTGCTCGTGACACTATCCGTGGCAACGAGGGTATTTCTTGATCTTGGCAAAGGCGTTCCGAGTCTCATGACAAAGGTGTCAACGACAGCATCGCCCATTCGGTGCTGGGCCGTCTCGTATTCGTTTGCAGCATTTTGTGCAGCTGGGCCCCTTAGCCGGGGCTGGCCACTCATCGCAACAGTGGCTCGTATAAGACGTCCAGCCGCAGTTAAGAATAGGCCAGGCCTCGAAACACTTCGTTCAGCTAGCAGTGCCCTTGGAATTGGGGAATTGGAGCTTCGCACAAAGTCATTAGGACCACCTCCCGTACATATGAGCATTTTCGTCTACTAACGTAGATGCCACTGCAGGGAACCTGGACTGTAAGACAAGCCACAGACGCCGAATCGGTCGGTGCCAGCAGAGCCAATTGTGGTGTGCGCTAAAGCTCCACGTTCCACTTGCCATCTCGCTGAGTCGACGTTTGCGCTTCCGCCGAGCGTCACCACCCACACAGCGCGGGACAGGACCATCGATTGCCACGACGCGCGGAAGCGACAAGGCCTCGATGCAGCTCGCCTGACTGCTGCTGCACCCGAAGCCCTGACCATGTCCTCGACGGCGGCCATGGAGCCTACCCAGGCGCCCTCGTCTGGTGCGTCCCGCTCCCTTCAATTGCAACGCATTACCGTGTTCTGATCACGCTAATGGATGCATCGCAGCCAAGAAGAAGGCCAACAAGAAGAAGAAGAATGCCAACAAGGCCAAGGAGACCCTTCCGGCCAGCAACGGCGACGCGCAGCACGACAACGACATCAACGAGCTCGACGACGGGCTGGAAGCGCCTTCAAAAGCCGTGTGTTCTGCCTCTGCTCACCTTGCGGTCGCCGGTCACGTATCACTGACTGCAACCTCTCTCGCAGGACGATTCTGCCGACCTGAAGACCGCCGAAGGCAACGGCCATGTTGTGAAACCATCGAGCGACGGCCACGTGTTGCCACCATCACAACCGCCCGAACGCGACAGCGCTGCTGACCACTCCGACCCCACTGCCAAGCTGGAGGCGATGGGCAAGGAGCGAGAGGCCTTGCGAGCCGAGGTGGAGCAGCTGCGCAAGCAGCTCGAGAGCATTCAGGAGACTCACCAGCAAGAAGTCTCGCAGCTCAGGACCGACCTCGACGACAGCAACAGTGCCAAGGAGCACGCCGAAGAGCAGTATCAGGTTCTTCTGGGTCGAGTCGAAAAGATCAAGGAGTCCCTGAGCGACAGGCTGAAACGTGACAAGGCAGAGCTGGAAGAGGCCAGGGAGCGCATAGAGGAACTGGAAGCTCAAAATGAAGCGCTCCAGGGCTCGGCACAGTCCTCGGGCGAGGACTTTGAGAAGCTCAAGGAGGAGCTCCAAGATGCAACACGAGAGCTCAACACCGTCCGCAGTCGGAACAATCTCTCGGCGCACAATTGGCTCAAGGAAAAGGAGGAGTTGACGAAGACCGTCCAACACCTCAAGGAAGAGATGGAATCAACATCCAATGCCATGGGCGAGTGGGAGGTGCTCGCCATGGAGGAGCGATCCATCAAGGAGAGTCTGGCAGACAAGGTCTCGGAGCTCGAAGAGCAGGCATTTGCCCTGAGGCAGGGCTACGAGTCTGCCGCTGCCGAGCGCGACAGCCAGGCGACCCTCGTCGACAACCTGCAAAACGCCTTGCGTGAGATCCAAGACGCGCGGAAGAAGGAGCTCAGGGAGATGGTCGAGACGACCGAGGCGCAGCTCCAGGCGCAGAAGCAATTGGCGCAAGACGCCGAGGCACAGCGCACAGAGGCCGAAGCGGCCAAGGAGGAGCTGTCAAAGGAGCTGGAGCGGACAGCGCCGTTTGAAAAGGAGGTCAAGGAGAAGAACTTGCTTATTGGCAAGCTGAGACATGAAGCCATCGTGCTGAACGACCACCTGACCAAGGCGCTGCGCTACCTTAAGAAGTCCAAGCCCGAAGATAACGTCGACAGGTGAGTGTTGTTGGCATCTTATTCTACAACGGAGCCATCTTACTGACCACACCGCGCAGGCAAGTCGTGACGAATCACCTCCTCCACTTCCTCACCCTGGACCGCGGCGACGCCAAACGCTTCCAGGTCCTGCAAGTCATGGCCGGCTACCTGAACTGGACCGACGAGCAGCGCGAGCAGGCCGGCCTCGCCAGGCCCGGCGGCTCGGGCGGCAGCCTCCGCCTCCCGCTCTCGCCCTTCCATCGCACGCCGAGCTCGCCGTCCCTCAGCGCAGACCTCTTCTCGGAGCCCTCGTCCGCCAAGGACAGGGAGTCGCTGGCGGAGCTGTGGACCGGCTTCCTGGAGCGCAGCGCGCGGGAGGGCTGGGATGATGGGTCGTCGTCACGTAAGGGCAGCACGAGCAGCACCGCGGCGGCGGGGACCGGCGGGCCAGAGCCCAAGGCGTGACGGGAAACTCGTTGCTTGGAATATACATTCATAGGGTACAATCATGAAGTACCGTCCGCAGGCATATTTCGGGCGTATGGTAGGACATTTCCTGTAATGAGTAGATGTTTCGCAACGGGAAATTTAGAACCTTGAGCTGCGCGAGCACGACCCGGTGACCAAGTCAGTGTAACGCAGCGTTGTGTTGATGCGACCAGACGGCGACGTCGTTCATACTTTGTCCTGATTGGCCGTATTTGGTTGACATTTGGCAACGAAAAGGCAGCTGAAGTTTTGGTCAGCGAAATGCCTGCAGGTCTCAGGCCGATGAGATCGGTAATAGATGTATGGTGAGAGTATCAGCAGAAGAAAACTCTAGATGAGAAATGCACAAACGAAATGCGGTTTTGCAATGTATCGATCGTGATATTGGCAGATCTTTTCCCTTCTCCAATACTCCGGACCAAAACGTAATAATCACTTGGCTTACACCCATGTATGCATTCTTTAATGACGAGTGCTATCAAGCTTTCCAACCACGCTCAAATTCTTGAATATATAAAGAGCTGAAGCTGCCATAGCATTGCTATCCAGACACGCTCAATCAACACCATTACCCAACACCAGTTTTACAATCGCACAGCTCCTTTAAGACAACAAGTGACCATGAAGTTGACAATCATCCTCGCAGCTTTCTCTGTGGGCTCGGTCCTGGGCTGCCACAACCGAGATGACGCGCGGAAAGACGCTCGCGAAGCAGGATGCAAGAATGTCGACCCAAACACGCACGCAGGAACCTTTTGCAATGTGTTTGAATGCAACTGCGAATGGGGCTGCACTCAGAGAAGGTTTGATGGGACCTTCTGGCACCATGACTGGCATAAGGAGCAGTGCCCAGAAACGCTAGGCGTGAGTGGATGCCCAAGATTCAACGACATGTCATGATACAGGAGTACTGACGGCTAGCATTTCCAGAGCGACGAGTGCTAGTGAGATCGAGACGGTTAGCTCTTGGAACTATCGCGATAGGAACTCGAGGAGGCTTCAGGTTAGATTCTTCACAACAGGAATTCCAGACGGTTTGCTCTTAGAAGTATCGCGATACGGACTCGAGGAGGCTTCAAGTTAGATGCTTCGCAACGGAAAATTCAGAACCTGAGCTGCACGCGCACGACCCGGTGACCAAGTGAATGTAGCATTTTTGCAACTCTATTAATGATGCATCCGTCTAATTGCCGCTGCCAGCCGTCTCTTGATGCAGCGGCTGCAAAACGCTCTGCGAGTAAGCTTCTGCATCCCTCGAGATGGTCTGGATATCGATCCTATTACTGAGCGCATCGTTGACGCCCTCAATGACCTCGCGCTCCTCCATGACCTCACGCATGAGACGCACCTCATGGGTCCAGTACGCGTGGCTTCGAGCACGCAGGTCCTCGTCCCGCAGCGCCGTGTTTTTGATGATGCCCACGGCGTTCATCCGGCTCTTGATGGACATGAGGCCGCGGTTGATCATCTCGACGCGCTCCGCGGGCGAGGGCGGCTGGCCAAAGGCGCGGTTCGTCGACGACAGGTAGAGCACCCAGCCGAGAAGGCCGTCGAGCGCCGCGAGGGCCACGAGCCGGTAGTTGCGCATCGACCAGTAGAAGAAATCGATTTCGGGAAGCCGCTGCGCCCGCGCATTGGCCTGGTAGCCGTACGAGCTCACCATGTAAACCTCGACGCCGGCGAGGACGAAGCCGGCAATGGTAGCCAGGGTGCGCCACTGCGAGCCATACGCGCCGGTCCACGAAGGGCTCGTGACGACGGTCACGGCGATGATGTTGGCGAGGTGGGACCACAGGATCGTCGGCAGCGCGTAGTAGAAGTAGCTCTTGGGCTCGTCGACGCTGCAGAACGGACAGTCCGCGAGCACGTCGGGCCCGTACTGCAAATACAGCAATCTGCTCTCGAGGTTGACAAACTTGGCCCGGAGCACCTCATCGCTGTGTGTCAGGGCATTTCCCGGCCGCAGCGCGCTGACGCGGTTGAAGAGCACGTCGACGGGGATCTGCAGGCGGCTCTGCGTCGCTACAAATAGGTTCTCGGGGGCGAGGGGGGCCAGCGTCTTGACGAGGGACGCGGCGGCGAGGAAGAAGAGCAGGGCGAGGGCGATGCGTGCGGGCGGCGGCACCGGCTGGATCGCGAGGCCACGGGCGCGTGAGCGCGAGCGCACAGAGCGGTAGTAGGAGATGGCCTTAGGGAGGAGGATGGGGCCGAAGAAGAGCGCAAGGCTGCGGATGCTGTGGCGGGAACACGCGGCTGTCAGCAGGAGTTTCCATGACGGTGGAAAGTGGTGGAGGTTCACTTACGAGCCCCAAGGAATTGCCATGGTGGCAGGCGGCGAGGCAGCAAAGCGTCGTGCACGGGGAAGAGGTTGAAGCCGGCGAGGCTGAGAATGACGACGGGTGCAGGGGAAAGGTACAGGTGGCGTCGGTTTCAGGGACCCGTGGACCCGTGGTGGGGGCCGTGCCGCGTGGGGCCCGTGCCTGCAGCATCAGCGTCTAAGATGAGCTGTTGCTTGCTGCGGTAGCATTGCCTTTGCTTTGCTTTGCTTTGCTTTGCTTTGCTTTGCTTTGCTGTGCTTTGCTTTGCTTTCATGATGTACTGCCGTTTGCAGAATGTGCATGAGCTTACCACCCAGCTGAGCGTCGGTGGAAAAGCAGTGGTATTGCTGCGCCGATTGCAGCATATCTTACACTGACCCACAGTCAGCTTCCGTTTAACTGACACCACAAGATGCGTCCTGAGAGGAGAGAGGACGCAGAGTTCAGTGACGCTGATAGCAAGCAGGGCTATCTTGACCGTCAATTGTTGCCCTGTAGAATATAAGGTCTATGCCGTGTGTTATCCATGGTATGATGGCGCCCCAGTTGCCGGAGTCAAGTCTTTCGCCTTTGGCCAGCATCTGCCTTCACGAGCCATCTGACCTGCAACCTGTCGAGACTCGCAGTAGTAGAATCGGCGTCCTCCCACCGGTTCCTCTTTCACAATCGACCTCCACAGGCTGTGAGACCCCGTCTCTCGCGGCGCCAAGACGAGCGCATCTACGACGAGGACTGCTCACTCTACTTCAGCAGGAAGAGTTTCTTGCTGCAACCCGATCGCCGCAGCGGCAGTCTTTCGACTTTCATGACCACATCCATTCTGGAACGTAATGATTCCCTGCTCTCCACTTTCGTTTTCGCATAGCAGATGGTAATATCTTGAGGCAATACCTCTGACACAAGTCTGAAGGACATGCTGGTTACTACACTCCTTCAACCCTGCCGTAGATCTTCATATTCGTCTGGCAGCACCTCCTCCTCTATCCAAGCCGTGATGCCACCTGCAAACAGTTCCGGAAGCTGTACGTTCCACGGGTGCACCGCACGTTGCACAACCGCCGCTCGACTCTCCCCGCAGCCCTTCTGCAGGAGAGCGCCCAGCCGCCTCGTAGACTCCACGTCGTCCTCCTTTCCCCCAGCGACCACCAGAGTCCGCGCCCTAACGTCCTTTAGGAGCTCGGCGTCCAGCTGCACAAGGCTGGCAAACACCTCCTTGAGCAGCTCCGTCGAGTCGTTGCGCTTGAGCTCCCGCCGCAACTCGTCCGTCACCGTCATTCCCTCCAAAGCCCACATCTTGCCGTTGATCCAGTCGCCGACCCACTCGGGGAGCATATTGAATATCTTTCTCAGCGCGACCAGCAGCCAGGAGTGGCGCGCAATCCACAGGCGCCAGCCAGCCAACGGCGCGCAGCCTGTCGCGAAGATGCAGCGCACCAGTTCCGGGTTCGAGCGCGCTGTCTCGAGGGCCACGCAGCCGCCCATGGAGAGACCCACGATGTGAGCCGCGCCGCCGTGCGCATGGTCCCGTATCAGGGCGGCCACCCGGACCGCCTGCGCGGGTATGGACGCCGGAGCGAGATGAGCGGACTCGGAATGCCCGGGAAGGTCTGCAACCAGGAGATGGTAGCTCCTGAGGAGAGGCCACACGAACATCCACTCGAGGTGTGAGCTTCCGAGGCCGTGGAGGAGGACAATTGTTTCTGGCGCAGATTCGTGGAGCGAGAGGTGCCACAATCCGTCGGGTCCTGAATCTGGCAGTGCCTTCTCGCCCGCGACAGGAGGCACGTCATTCACTGACTCACTCATGATGCTCAGAGAATCGTCCGAGGCTATATTGGTGATGTGCGAGCCAAAGGTGACGCCTGCTCAGTGAACTTGCTGAGTGATTGAAGCCGGAGATCGGCCTTGCACAGCCATGACGGCTAGGGCTATCAGATACGCCATGTTCGTCATTGTCGACAGTCTAACTGAGGCGGTCGATGTTGAGCAGTAGAGTTTACCTTGTCCACGTTAATTAGCAGCCGTGCATGCGGTCGCTGCCGAAGCGCCCGGGGTGGAGCTGCGTCCAGAAGGGTGGGGCCTTTCGCGACTACAAGACATCCACCAAAAATTTCCTCTCGTCATTTTCAACTTTCACCTTTAACGCCCTCGCTATCTTACTCGACGGGCATTCGCTTCAGCACCACCTCGCCGCGCGTCGCGAGATGCTCTTTCGATGCCAATAGTACCAAATTACAATCAGACACCGTCAAGATTCTCCCCTCGTCCCTCTCCATGCTCCCTGTGATTCTTCATTGGCGCTTTCGAAGCTTTGACGATCCTCTTCTCCGTGGTCGCCAGAGTCAAAAAGAAGCCTAGAGCAACCCCAAAACACCCTGCCAAGGGTTATTCTCAGTCGTGTTACAAAGTCTCAGCGTCAGCAATGAGGTACTTTGCGTCAAAATTTGACGAGATACATTTCTTCCTTTGAGAAGCTCAGTAGTAATATTTCGTATCATGCCTATGTTGGCTCTATCTCGCCTCTATAGCTCCTTCTTCTCCGACGTCGCCGCTGGCACCGCAACCTTGGCTCCGGACTTGAACGGCTGCTTCTCCGTGGTCGTCTCTTCGCTCTTCGCCCTGCTGAAGAACGCCGCCCACACGTAGGCGACCAGCTCCGACACCAGCTTAATGAAGCCAGAGCAAGCGAGCTGCCACGACGGTGCGCTCACGCTCCCCAGCGGCGCGCGCGGGAACGAGATGATCCATTCGGCGTAGTATGGGAACCAGCCGTAGGGCAGCCAGAACATAGCCTCCTTGCCGTACCAAAATGGGATGATGTATTGTGGTGCCTTGGTCAAGAGCAGTCGGAGGGCCGTCAGGGTATTGTCGAACTTTTTCCGCGATGCTTCGAGTCCCTTCTCTGCAGATTGCCATTTCATTAGCTCCGTGCTCTCTATTTCTCAACTGCAAGCCAGTACAGAGGTGACGTACTCGCAGCATCGAGCTGTTCAAGCAGCTTGTCGTGCTGCCGGCGCAACTTGGCCCATTTCGCAAACTCGTCCTGGCTGCTCGTTGCGTTGAGCTCCCGCCGCACCTTTAGGTACTCGGCCTGTACCTTCCGCTGCTCGCCGGCCGCTTTGGACGTCGGGACGGGCAGGTAATTTATCAAGGTCCATAGCTGGTAGCTGTCAGTTTCATCCACGAGGCTACGCCAAGAAGGCTTGCGTGCAGTGGCCCGGGACCTACCAAGTTGTTGATCTCCGTGGCTCCCACGGCATTGATGAGGTGCGCCACGAGCTCGATGGCGAAGATGACGAAAAGAAGAGTCGGCATCTCGTCGGCGTTGGGGGGGTGATTGCACAAAATGTCGGAAAGCTGGCTACTTCAGCGGCGTCGTGGGGTGCGTCTGAGCTGGCCAAGGCCAAGCTCGTCGCGCGTGGTGGATCCGCCGGATGACATAATCGCGTGATGCGCCTGGCAAACCGTAGGACACGATGTACCGGCGTGCCTGTATGGTCGTGTTTGCCGATGCGCCTGAAGGTTTACGAGGCTGATACTGCGTTTTGAAAATATGCGAGCAAAACTACTTTATATGACATCGCAAAGATATCACTAGACACGATGTGGCCATAAGTTTTTGATCTTATGATAACCAAAGCTTTACATGGCGGTAGACCCGTGCGGTACACAGATCCTCATAATTGCGTGGTTCCCTCCCACACAGACGTCCCAGACGTCTACGATAATTTCCAAGCCACTTTATCCGGTTATCCGTCCCACCGCAACCGTAAGTGATAAGAATATCTATTCGACCCGGGCCGGCTGCCACGCCTATCCTTGACTTCCATCACTGGCGAACGCGAAAACGCGCCACACTCTACTGCGAAACGATACCGCCAAGCCGGTCATAATCTTCAAAGACATGTTTGGAATCTTGAAGCCCGTCAGACCAACCCAGCTCGACTGGACATCTCCTACATTCGCCATGAATACTTTGAAAGAGGAGAGCGAAGATGTCGGTGCGCCAGTCGAAGACATTGGGCTGGAGCTTCTCGACTTGGAGCATGCAGAAGAAACCGTTGAAGGCCGACACTGCTTTACCATTGGTCGACTTGGCGGTAGAGCCCGATACGAAATTTGTACTTTTACAGACCGAGCGTAACAATCCATACGCTCTCAGAAGCGAGATGGCCGCCATGCTAAACATCGACATGGCCGACGGTGCCTCCTGGAAGCACATTCTCCTTAACTTCATGGAGACTGTTGCCGGGTCGAATGTCAGAAGAGAGGTTGAAGAGTTTGCTCATTCTTGTGACGAGTGCGACACCTCCACTGAGCTTTTGGACAACTTCTTGCAACGGGATCCAAACTCCTGGGCCTCCCATGATCCGCAGGTCGATCGTCTCTGGGAAGCATTCATCAGGAAAGTGGAGGCACTCGATCCATCTCTCGACATCTCCGAGCTTTCCAAAGCTTCTGGTCCATAAAGCGCTGCCCTCACTTGTCTCTGGGCATACCCTACATTCAAAACGTCCAGATCCCAGTATGGAAGCACTATGGATAAGTCGAACCCGTGTTTGAACCTGCAGCATATGAAGTTGGGTCCCAATGGACGCGTCCGCACGCAGGACCGATACCCAATGCGACAGCATTTCGCTCAGAATGGAGCCGTCTCCGAGAGGCTCTACACCAACCAGCAGGCAGTTGCACAGGCTTGCCTGGAGCTCAACAAGCAACTCAACAAACACTCTAAATTCCTCTTTCTTCTCGGTAAAGAAAATCCCTTAATGGCAGACGAACTCATTCACCGAGACGACGACACCCACGTCGAACGATACGACGGGCTTCCAGGGGACACTGATTATAAGCGACGTTTCGGTTTCTGGATCATTCGACATTCGTCTGGCAGCATCATGCAAGTCGTATGGTTTTACGACCACCTTCAGAGTCTCTTTTACTACCCTCAGCGGACTGTAGCCCGTCAATCCCACGATGTTTTCTGGAACGGGGTCTGCGAACTAAGCGGTGTTACTGTTGAGAAAGAATTCTCATTTGCGCTGGCCTCGAGTAGCTCCCACCGGTTCACGCGGATCCGCGGTGCTCTTTCCACCGCAATCCAGATGAGGAGCTGGGGGAAAGCTACGGGGAAGATGTACCCGGAGGAGACTATACGCAACATCTTTCGTGTGTGGATTGGATTGAAGAAAATCCTTCGATCACGACTCAATCGTTACAACCAGACGTTAGCGATAGCTTCCTGAAACCCATCCTCGCACGAAAGGCCGCCCAGAGTCGTTGGCCCGATTCCTTTGCCAAGAATCGTGAAGAGTACCGGGCAGGCTATCGGAGAGAGCCGCGGACGGTACCCCCAACGCGTCTGACAAGAGGATGAATGCTGGCAAAAAGTAGGGCTTGGCCAAAGGCAGAATCGCCGTACGGGCAGCGACGCTGAGGTGGGCGAGGGCCATCCTCAGACTCCCCGGAGTGTTACCCTGATGAGCAAGTGTGAAAGCACATTTACCTCCATCAGAGAGAGAGAGACAGCGCAGCTATTGAACGACCTTGTGGTCGCCATTGCAAGTCCTGGTGCTTTTCCGGAGAACCTACGCAAATTCATGAGGAGAAATTACCCGAAATATCATTCCGTGACGCGCCCAGATGGCCTACGTATCCCGGATGGCTCGGATGACGAGGGCGGCGAGGAGAGCTGAAGAAGAGAGTTGTGCGCCACATGTTTGTGGTTACTTATGTCACACAATAAGACGGCGGTTGATGTCACACCATTAAGAGCGTCCATCGTCGCCACACCTTGAAACAAAGTCAATTCATTATCCGTAGCTGACAGCCATAACTAATTTTGGGGCTTCGCCGAGTATACCTCGATCCATCTTGCTGCTTGATCGAGAACTCTCTTCCCCTGGCTGTTGTCCTGCGTATCCTTACGCAAAGCTTCTGAGACGGATTGGAACTGGTCCTTTTGTGGCCGTGCCAAGTCCACACTCAGCATCATGCTGCGTAGAAAATACCAGACCGACTCGTTCCTCCAGTGAAACGAATTGGCAAGCGTCAGCGTCTCGCTAAATATTGACTCAGCCACTTGCGGCCATCTTCTAATCAGGAACAGGAGAAACATCCAGCCAGAGATGTCGTCGTGGTGGCTGAAGCACCAGCGCTTGGTTTCCCCCAAGGTCGTAAACGCACCAAATCCCGATTGCTCGCTTCCTGAGTCAACAGAGTTTATGAGACATCGTGCATGGCACCATGCGTAGTAGTTTCGTGGGTGCCTTTCTGCCGCCACAAAAATGACGGTCCTCACATCCTCTGCGGGATCTGCAACAATTCCGACTTGCAAGAACTGTTCCGTCAACCACCTCCTGTGACTCCAGAGGATCGGTGATTTGGTATGTCGATGTAGGCGGCTCGTCAGCAAGCTGTCCAAGAAAAACTTTTCATCAAATAGATGCTGTGTGTCGTTCCTTGATCGTGGGGTTGAGCTAGTGAGAAGCCTCTTCCGGGTATTAACAGCCGTGAGATGCTCAGGGTCCATGAGGAGTATAACCGCCGTTGCCTTTCGGATTTCTTGCTCGGAACGCTTCTCACTACCCTGGATGTAGCCCGCAAGAATCTGCCGTGCGTGTATGAATCCTTGCACCAGCCGGAGCTTAGGAATGGCTATAGCATTGCCATCCTGCAAAAATGTGATGCCGTCTTGGAGAACGTGACTTTGTCCCAACAATTCGATCTCCAGGAGCGAACTGGACGGCTGCGTTAGAACAGCGGCTATGTCTTCGAAGACCTTTGCATGATCTCCATTCCTGAGTGACTTTTTGACGCCCTTGTCGAGCGCCCTAGACATTTGAACAGCGCGAGAGGGAAAGCGGGCTCGTTGGAGCTCGTGCTGAAGACGAGCATCTAGGGTAGGTATACATCCGGCATCGTGTCATGGCCGAGAGAAGTGGGTCCGACAGGAGTCGGAAAATGCCTATTTAGGTATAGCGGCCCACATCACCAGCTGACTCAAGGGGATATAAAGCTCAATATTTAACGAATTTGTAACCAATTAGAGACACTCACTATTCGCTTGATTAGTGTAGCGGTTAGCACACCAGATTTTGATTCAGATTCGCTTTCTGGTATCGCAAGTTCGAATCTTGCATCAAGCTATTTTTTGCCCCTTTTTGCGCTTGGTCACCGGGGATTTCAGGCGATTAGAGTGGGGACTTTTTTTGTTTATAAAAATGCCTTCATCAGAGTGCCAACTGATCTGCCGCCGTGCCTCTCGCTGCTGGGTATCAATCGTCACACACGCTCAGGCTATATCGGTCATGGATTTCAGACCCCTAGACTTAACGGACCGAGCGTGGCTTCTGCTTGGTTAGGAAAATGTGAAATATTGGGCAATATATACCTTGAGTCGGACGCTGCAGCCACGCTGGGCCGCAAGTACACCTCACATCGCGGCGTTCTTGTTGGCTAGGGTTCTTGCATCGCCTGTAACTGTAGCCTCAGCACAGCTAAAGGGATGGTGCTGTCTTATTGTGTGTGGCATTGTCTCTCGATCCAGTGCTGTAGTAGATTGGGCAGTGGTCTGTTATTACTAAGCGGACGGTGCCATGGCGGATCAAGTACGTACGGTATTAGTTTAAAGTCATTCGTAGTCAGAATATTTGATGGCGAGCCCAGCTAGTCCGTCGTCTCTGCTCTAATCCGCGTGGGCGACCTGACACAACTACAAACGGGACGAGCTCATACAGACCGATGCCCACGCATACAGTACTGGGGCTGTTGACGCGTACAACAACGTGATACGAGATCATGCAGCTGAGCCGGGCTCACCACCGGCATGTCAGATGGGCCGCTTCCCCTGCCAATGCCACGCTTGTGGCGCCTGGCGAGCCTCCCTTCTGAATCAACACGAAGGGCGACCTCTCATCTACATGATGAGAATACGAGAATGAACGTAGAGAGATTGTCGGCGCGCGTCAAACCGCAAAGGAAAGGGCGAGTCACCATTATGTGTCAGAGTAGCAGTGAGGGCGGGTTAAGGCAAATGCTGAGTCCGATGGACGAAGAATATGAAACTAAAAGATCAGATGGAAAGGGCAGCAAGGTCTGCTCGTAGTTGTAGCTTGAAGAGTCCGATGACGTGCCCTTGGAACCTGAAACAAGCAGCGGAGATGGTGCATTGCATGGAAGTGTCAAGCATCCATTCATTTAAGCAATGAATGATGTCGAGCATGGCCAGATCTGCAGATCTGCCGAAGCTAGTAGGCTTGCCCGGACGCCTCGCATATCCTCATTTAGTCCTCTAAATCATTCATGTGATGGCCGGGTCAAGAGTGGTAAATTGCTGTGGCGCCGAAATGGCGTCGCAGCTGACGACTTGAAGATGGAGAGACAGGAGAGCGGAAGCTTTGGCCTACGCAATCAGCGACGAGTGCTGGAGCTTAGAGAGCAACGCGGACGGTCGGAAGTAAACAATGCACCCACATACCGCCGAGCCGCAGTTGACTTGAACCTGGCCTTTGACCGTCTCACAATCTTCACCTGAAGAAGTCAAGGACGGTGGGAGCGGGTAGGGAGCCCAGATCTCCCGGAAGCCATCGCCAAGATGCAATGACGCGTCCTGTGCGGTAAATTCACGGACGTAACGGCGAGGGCTGGGAGACATCAATAAGGTCTCTCCGCGGCCCCTGCCGTTGAAGCGCAGGGAGGCTACCTTCAGGAGCATTCAGTGGCTGGACAATGCGTCAGATCCCGCTGCGAACGCGGGTAGTGGTTCAATCAAGACTCGGAGAAAACATGTCTGTGGAGCCGAGTTAAAGCGAGATCGTCGGGCTGCCCTGCGCCAATTCATCCGTGCGCGCGCTTGGCATCGCAGAAGCTTTGCCGCGTCTCGCCAATACTCCATGTTTGAAGCAGCAAACGCAAAGATCTGGTTTGAGCTGCCTCAAGTCTCTCGTTTCCACTGGAGGGGCTCGTGGCCCATTCCGGCGAATGAGCCTGGCCGGTTCGCGATCCCTCCATGCCTGCAGGTAATACGAACAACACCCCTGAGTTGGTTCCTCGCGTCGTGGCCAATGCCCGAGGAGCCGGGGTGCGGGATGCGCTGGGCTGGGTTGGGGAATTGAGCTCCGATTGGCGCGCCAATCCAATCACTCGTCGGCGGGACGAGGCAATGCGAGGCAGAGACACGAATGATTGACAGCTCCCTGGCCGCGTCCTTTGAAGCTGCAAGCAACGGGTCAAGTGCAAATAAGCTACGTGCTGTTGAGACACGGTGATGCTTTGCAGCCTTCGCTCTGAGGAAGTTTGAGCGCGAGGGATGCCGCGGAGAACCCTTGCCTACGGGAAAGCCTGGACGCCAAATTGGCATCCGACAGCACCGCAGACCAACAGCACAAGAGTCGTTGGTCGGAATCGACAGCACCAAGTCTGTAGTCCGTACGGAGTCCTCCGTGGTCTGAAGCTTGTTTCCGCTGGGTCGATTCTCCCGGAGAATGGGTTCTTCTGATGCCACGAGCGGCGCCAAGTATCTTTTCAGCGGGAGCGCTAGCCTCGTGAAACATCGGATGAATGGCGGCGCCTCTGTACGACACTCGCTCGTATCGGCCCAGCGACCTTGCCATCCGAACTCTGAGTCGAGTCGAGCCGTGCAAGATCACCCACCTGCGGGTGACCAAGTCGATGTCCGGGGCACCGCAAACCGTCAGTGTTGGCTGCTGCGCATGGGCGCACAAACTTGCGAGATAAGGTGGTAATAGGGCATCGCCGTGGCGGTGGAGCCGGGCTTGCCGGGCCTGCAGTCCGCCAGGGGGCCCGCCGACAACCCCTGTTACGCCTGGCCAACCGCTGGCATTCCCTCGCCCCTCCTCCAGGGCGCCTGCAATCCTCGCGGGTCCCCCCAGCATACTAGAGCCCACTGCAGTAATGATTGACGTCGGTCCAATTGACGCTACTGGGCCTGGAAGGAGACCTCCTACGCCGGTCATGCCAGTTTAATGCCGATGCGCATCTCTGGGCGTCGTTGCTCTCCTCCACCTCCACATCCGAGCATCCTACCTTTTCTGCTTCTTCGCCGCGGTCGTTTTCGTCTTGTTCTGCACAGCCGCTCACTTGGATTTCTTTTCTCTCTTTGTTGCCCTGTGCTGTCGAGGGCTCTGGGTCTGGGAAACCTCGGGCGTTTGCGTTGCCGTGGAAGCCACGCTCTCTTTCCACGCGCCTCTCCGTTTGTCATTGTTCGTTGCCCCGGTGCTTTTCTCTGCCAGCTGCGAGGAACTGCTGGCTCACAACAGCGCGCTTGACAGAAATCCAAAAGTTTCTTCCTCGGCATTTTCACGTTGCATTCTGCCTCCAACTGCATTGATCCATCACCTGCCCCGAATGGCAACGCTGGCGCACAATATCTAATCCCTCGCATTCAAACACCTTCACACACCTCGTGCTCTCGATATTTCGAGCTTGCCGTCGAAGCTGTAAATATTCCACAACGAGTCGTGCTGCGCGTCTACAAACAACCCCATTGACGGAGACGGTCCGCCAACCGAGCCGGCCTCGCACATCGAAGCCGACTTTCGTCCAACGCGGACAAGGATATCTGCAGTGCACAATCGTTCAGCTTACCGTTGGTAACGCGTCGAGGTACGACAGTGCTCGTTACACAACAGTCTCACCATGCGTTCGACCATTCTGCTGGTGCAGCTTGTGCTGTGGGCGACCTTGGCCTCGGCGTTTTATCCCTTCACGCCTTTTTGGTTGAAGGAGAAAGAAGAAGTTCGAGCTCTGGGAGAGGCCAAGCGGAATGTTAACGTGCATGACGTCTCAGGAACTAGCTTCGAAATCGAGAGAAAGGCCGGTCACGTAAGTATACCCTCATACGATGAATTGCTCTGTACTCGAGCTAATGTGAATTCAGGCTTTCGCCCCGCCCCCGGAACGAGCCGCACGAGAGGCCGCACGCTTGTCCATCAAGTACGACGCCTCAGGTCCAGCCAAGACAGCTCGCAATGGCGTCCTCGCGGAACGAGCAAACCAGTATCAGGTCATGGAAGCCTCCGACCCTGGAAAGCCCATGACGCAAGGCATTGATCAAGACGGCACCGACTACTCCTACTTCGTCAAGGTGCAGCTCGGGTCCAAGAAAAAGGACATGTACATGTTAGTCGATACTGGCGCGGGTTCCAGCTGGGTCATGGGCTCCAACTGCACCGACAAGGCGTGCCAGATGCACAACACATTTGGCCCAAGCGACTCCAACACGTTCGAGGCCAACTCCAAGGACTTTTCCATTTCGTATGGATCTGGAAGCGTTGGAGGCAAGCTCGCTGCTGACACCATTGCCCTGGCAGGCGTAAGCTTCAAGTTTCAACTTGGTCTGGCCTCTACGACTTCGGATGACTTTGCCCATTTTGCCTTTGACGGCATCCTCGGCTTGTCCATGAGCCGGGGCGCCAACGATAACTTCCTCACGACCTTGGCAGGCGCTCAAAAGCTCGACAAGAACATCTTCTGCATTGCGCTGAACCGGGCCTCTGATGGCACCAACAAGGGCGAGATCAAATTCGGCTCGACGAATCCCGACAGGTACACGGGCGACATTAAGTACACACCTCTGAGTGAAAAAGACGGCGACTGGGCTATTCCAATCGACGACATTTCCTACGGTGGGAACAAGGCACAGGTTGGTGGCGTCAAGAGCTACATTGACACTGGCACTTCGTTCATCTTTGGCCCGGAGGACTTGGTCAAGAAGCTCCACAGCGTCGTCCCTGGCTCCAATAGCTCAGACGGAATGACGTACACTGTCCCTTGTGATAGCACTAAACCGCTGACGTTGACCTTTTCCGGGGTCGATTTCGAGATCTCATCCGACGACTGGATCTCACCCAAGGATGGCTCGGGCAAGTGCACGAGCAACATATACGGCCAAGACGTGGTCAAAGGCTCGTGGCTTCTGGGCGACACATTCCTCAAAAATGTGTACACCGTTTTTGACAAAGACCAGAGTCGCATTGGTAAGTGCAAACGGGCGATATGTATGATGTGATGGACGCTTATCTCTCGTCAGGCTTCGCCAACCTTGCCGGTTCTCATATTGAGCAGTCGAGCTCGGGAACAGTCTCTGCGACAAGCGCCTCGTCCCAGACAGCTTCTGCGACGGGCGTTACTTCCCGGCCGAATAGCTCACAACCAATGAAACCAACGCACGGCCTAGGTGGCCACGAGACTCAGTCAACTGCAGGCACGACTGCGGACGGCCCTGACAAGCCCAAGGAGACGTCCAAGTCGGGAGCAGCAGGCGGTGGCTCTCAGCAGACGGCCACATTTGCCGCGATCGCGTTCATTGCGGCCTTGATTGCTTTGGTGGCTTGATGATGCTGCGCGCTCATCAACGCCCTCTTTTTCTGTACGATACGCTCATGCGGCGGACATTTACTCCGGCGAGAGGCGATTTTATACAGGCTATGGCTGGGAAATCTGCGGATACTGCCAGTGTGCATGGTGGATGGCGGGATGCCATTCCAGATGAAACGTGATACCCATTGGGGCCGGCGATGGAGGAGGGGACTGGCCCCAATAATACGCTGACTTGTGCCCTGAGGGTTCTATACTCATACATTACTTAATGCGATACGAAGCACATCAGGGCTGCTTTTTCATTCACCCATGCGTCTCTTTGTCCATGACTGTGATGGTTCTCTTGTCGTGCTGCGGGAACCTGGGGCTGAAGATGCCCCTTTTCGGGGCTGCGTAGTGGTCCCGCCTAGCGCCAATCACATGACGCTGTTTCTGATCGTTGTCTCGCGCCAAGCCGCCAGCGTCTAACTGACCTTAGTAGCTCCCCCTGTACCCATTGACTTCCAACGGCTACCTCATCGACACAACACCCTGTAGCACTCCCGACCTCGGATCTGCGGGCACGACCATAGCTGGAGCCGGTGTGGACTGCCCGAAAACTCTTCAAGTCGCGCAAGTATCCAAAGACTCCCACGACAGGGTCCTTGCGAAAATGTGCTGGAGAGAAAGCGCAGCTCCGTTACAATGACCGACGGCAAGATGGAACGGCACGAGGAAGGCCGTGGCCTGCTGGCGGGCGACTACGACGAGGAAGACTTGGGGGTATACCATGGGAACGACACCATCGAGGGAATCGGCGAGTCGAAGACGCCGCTGCGGTCGAGCCGAGTACAGTTCGATCTTACACCGGAGCTGATCGAGGCGAGCAGCGAGCCTGCCGGCGGGAGGCGTTCCTCGTCTCAGGCGAGCCGGAGTTTCGATCTGGAGGACGCGCCGGAGAGTCTGGGCCGGTCGCACCGCGTGCCGTTGCTGACGGACATGGAGGCTCCCAGCGTGGCCGTTGCGAATGCGTGGGACGATTTCGACGACGACGCTGCCGACGAGCTGCACGAGGAGATGCGGCGGCCCAAGTCTGGCCTCAAATCGGCCTTCATGAACATGGCCAACTCCATCATCGGCGCGGGCATCATAGGGCAGCCGTACGCCCTACGGCAGGCGGGCCTCCTGTCGGGCATCGTGCTGCTCGTGGGACTGACCATGGTGGTGGACTGGACCATCTGCCTCATCGTCATCAACAGCAAGCTGAGCGGGACGAGTAGCTTCCAGGGGACGGTGGAGCACTGCTTCGGCCGGCCCGGGCTCATCGCCATCAGCGTTGCGCAGTGGGTGTTTGCATTCGGCGGCATGGTCGCCTTTGGCGTTATCGTCGGAGATACGATACCGCACGTCCTACTTGCGATATGGCCGGACTTGGGCGGCGTGCCAGTCATCGGCCTGTTGACGGACAGGAGGGTCGCGATTGCGGTGTTTGTCATGGGCGTGAGCTATCCCCTGACGCTGTACCGTGATATTGCAAAGGTGAAATCATGTCCTGCCCTGACCACGTCGACTACTTAGCTGACGGTGTGCCTGTGATGTAGCTGGCCAAGGCGAGCACATTTGCGCTCATTGGCATGATGGTCATCGTCACCACTGTGCTCATACAGGGAGCATTTGTGCCTTCCGAGTCTCGAGGCTCTTTCAGCACGCCGCTGTTGACTGTCAACAGTGGAATCTTCCAGGCCATTGGCGTTATATCGTTTGGTATGGCACACGACAGTCCTCTGCATGACAAGCAAACAGCTACTGACATACTGGGCTTCAGCATTCGTCTGCCACCACAACTCGCTTCTCATCTACGGCTCGCTCCGGACGCCCACCATCGACAACTTCTCGAGGGTGACGCACTACTCGACAGGCGTGTCCATGTGTGCTTGTCTGGTCATGGCACTGGCCGGGTTCCTGACGTTTGGCGACAAGACGCTCGGCAACGTGCTGAACAACTTTCCATCGGACAACACCATGGTCAACGTCGCGCGACTCTTCTTCGGCCTCAACATGCTCACGACGCTGCCCCTGGAGGCGTTTGTGTGCCGCGAGGTCATGCTCACGTACTGGTACCCCGACGAGGGGTTCAACATGCGGCGCCACCTCATGTTCAGCACGGGGCTCGTCGCCGGCGCGACGGCCATCAGCCTGCTGACGTGCGACTTGGGCGTCGTCTTCGAGCTGGTGGGGGCGACGAGCGCCGTGGCCATGGCCTACATCCTGCCGCCCATGTGCTACATCAAGCTGACGACCCGAAGCTGGCGGACCTACCTGGCGTACGCGGTCGTGGCGTTTGGCGTCGCCGTCATGATCATCAGCGTGATTCAGGCCGTGGACAAGATGATCAATGGTACGTTCTCCTTGGCTCTCAAGAGGAGCACACTTGGCTAACGCGAGTGTACCTTACAGGCTCAGACGGCCCAGCGGCGTGTATATGATAGAAAGCCTTTATCTTGTATGATTGCCATGTGTAAGATACGATCAGAGACGGTACGTGTAGGAGCATGGAGCAGGCAGCACTTGGATACTTGCGGCACTTGACCGGCAGCCATTTGCGCCATCAACGATAGCGGCCTTGGTAGGCACCGGCGTTGCATGATACGGAATAGATAGACTCGGTCGCGCACCGCAACACAGCACGCATGGACCAAAGCCGCCCTGTCGTCGTGTAAGCCTGCCTACGTAGGCAGACGATGTCCCCACCGCCAGTGCTTGCCACGCGCTACCCCACGGACCGGCCCCCCTCTGAACCCCCATCATGAGCCCATCACGAGATCAATCACGCAGCATCCCTGTGCCGCCTCACTCGCCTCGCAGAACCTCCACCCGTTAGGCGTTTGCCGCCGCCGCCGCCGCAGCCCACAGTTAGGTCCCCATCGTAAGACGCTGCGCTGGGGAGGGACTCGTACTCGTAGACACAGCTCGCGGCGCACGAGGTATAAAGGCTCCCGCCGACCCCGCTTCTCGCCGGCTTCATCAGGCGACGAACCACTCACTGCGCGAGTATTTGCAACGGCTGTCCTGCAACTCTTCCCCATCCACCCAACTCACCTTTCCCTCGGACTCTTCTTTTGTCACCACACACAGACTCATCCTTTGCAAATCCATCACAGACTCTTCAACAAGAGAAATAACAGAAGCCAAGATGCAGCCCCTCGTCAACGACAACCACACCACCTGCCCCAAGTGCGGCGCCACCATCCAGGGCGACGGCAAGAAGTGCAGCAGCTGCGGCGCGGTACGTGTCTTCCTCCCTCTCCTTCTCCTACCTGCTCTCCCATTTCTCTGCTATGCTCTCGTGTGTCAAGCAAGCCGGCGAAACTAACCCTGCCCAGACGTGCCCCAACTGAGTAGAGAGCCGCACCGGGCGGACAATGATGCTGATGTGAGATGACGAGACGACGAGCGCGGGTCCGATGCAAGGGATGTGGTTGCGGTGTTTGGGGCGGATACTAAGGGTCGTAGATGGAGCAACGGTGTAGCAGTAGCGGTAGACAGAACAGAATGCGAGTTCGAGGGTTTAGTATATGCTCGTGGGATGACCGTGAGTGAACTCGCAAGTTACAACTCGATGTCGTTCAACAAGGTGTACACTTGTCTGTCTCGCGTATGAAGTGCCGCTTGTCGTGAACCAGTAAAGGCATGGTCCTTGGGAAACCTTCTACGAGGCCCAATGCAGCTACGATAGTTGATGCCACTGAACTTCGTGACTCCGCAGGTGTTAACTGCACATGTCGCGGACGCGGACGCGGGTGAAGGCGCAAAGTAGGACAAATCTCTACGCATTACATCTCCATCGTCTAGCTGTCAAGCAAAGCCACGCAAGTGACAAGAGGAATGTGAAGGAGAGACAGTGACATGGGAAGGAATCGCAAACGTGAAACAAAAAGATATATCATGTTGCCGTCGTCGGCGTGCCGCAGACCCCAGCACACTCTCCGCGCGCGACATATCCACAACTACACACTTGTTCCCCTACTCTGTACGCTCCCTGGTAATCATCTGCAGCTCGCAGAAACAAAAACAAAAAAAAGGTCCCAAGATTCAGGCCCGCCTTCACCGTTACGCAACAGATACATGAAACAACTGGGCCCACCACGCCCGCCAGTCTAGCATAAAGCAGCCAGAAGCGGCTGGCTCCCAACCTGCCATCCTTCCCTTCACCACTGAACAGCAAAGGGGCAGCCGAGGGTCCTCTGCCCGGAAAAGCATCCGTCATACAGACGAAGATGAACGGGGTTCGGCGCGCCTCAGGCTGACGGAGCATGGCGAGGCGAGACGGTATCAAATTCCAATTCCGAGAACCAATGCAGACCCGGCGAGCCCGCACCATCGCGGCCGTCACCAACCCCTGTCATGCGAACAACGGCGGCTAGCAATCAAGTGTGAACTGGAAAGGTCTTTGCATTACAAGGGCGATCCGAGTAGGTGATAAACAGGTTGCTGTGTTCGGCATAGGCGAGGGCTCGTGCAAGGGCCGCGTCCTTACAGGACAAGGCACTTCTTGTGGCTGCTCTTGCGGCTGCTGCGGGACAGAAGAGCAGCGCGGGTGGCGTGCTCAAACACCTCGCGGACGCCCTCGTTGGTCTTGGCCGAGCACTCGAGGTACTTGTACGCGCCGATCTTCTTGCGAATCTCCTCACCCTATATTGACACCATAACGTTAGCCATGAGCGTTCTGTTTCGTCACACCCCCCGAATCGGACACTTAGTCGTCCGGGTCGGACAGCGCTGCTGGGAAAATGGGTTTGAAGGGATAGCTACCTCTTCGGGAGTAACGGGCTTTTGGCTGGTCTTGCGCAGCTCTTCGCTCGTCTTATGGTCGTATCGCAGATCCTTCTTGCAGCCAACCAGAATGATGGGCAGGCCCTGGCAGAAGTGAAGGACCTCAGAAATCCACTGCAGGCAGGCACGCGCGTTAGCAAGTGGCTCCTCATTTGTATGTTGATGATAAGGGGAAATGAGGACAAACCTTCTCTTGGACGTTGTCGAGAGAGTCGGGCGAGTCGATGGCGAAGCAGATCAGAATGACGTGCGAGTCGGGGTAGGAAAGGGGACGAAGACGGTCGTAGTCCTCCTGGCCAGCCGTATCCCACAAGGCCAGCTCGACGTGCTTGCCGTCGACCTCGACGTCGGCGACATAGTTCTCGAAGACAGTGGGGACGTAGACCTGGACAGGGCATCAGCGAAAACGGCTCATACAGCGACGACGATATTGCGAGATTGGCGGCATCATCTCGGCGGCCAATGGCGAGACGGCGCTCGGTGTTTGCGCAGAATTGGACACGTCGAGGGCGGCGTCGTCATGCTCGCGGCTTGACGTGCGCGGCAGCGTTCGGCGGGTGGAGATGGCGGTCGGGAACGCCAAGAGATGGGACTCGGTCAATTCTTACCTCGGGGAACGTTCCCTTGGAGAAAACACTGCAGCAGAGTCAGCGTGATGGATTTCGACGAGATGCAGATGGCGCTGGCCACGCCTCGCACTGGGAGGCCGCCGCCGTCGGCGTGCGTGCAAGATGCGTCCGAGAGCGGGTTAGGGGAGCTGCTCACATCAACAAGCAGGTTTTGCCGCAGGCACCATCGCCCACGATGACGAGCTTTCGGCGGATCTCAGCCATGGTATGTGTGTTCGGGTTGGCGGTTGATGCAAGGGGCGGCGAGGAGGAGACTAGTTGAAGATGCACGAGGGCAGAGCGAGCTGGTGGTGGATGGAGGAAGAAAGAAGACGGACGTCAGAAGGGGGAGCGGAATGGAATGGTGACGGTGGAGGAGGAGATGCTGGGCTGTCCTCCTGGGACTGGACCTGGCCCTGGCCCTGGACCACCTGGGCCTGACTGAACCTGGACCAGGCTGGGTTGGGGCTTTGCGGCTTCGGCGGGGGGGGCTCGTTGCCTTAGGGGGGCGCGCCGTTCAGGCCAGTGGTGGTGCGTGCTGTACGGGCAGAGCTCCCGCCACTGGAGCTGCTGCCACTTGCGCGGCAGCGAGACAAGGACAGAGGGCGCGCACAGGTAGCTTTTGGCTGCGGCGCTGCGGGACGAGTACATGCCCATTAGCACAGCCGCTGGGCGGGAGGCTCTAGCGCCAATGTACCTGTACCCTCGAACCGCTGGACCTTTTCATCCCGACTCCTGAGGCAGCCAACTGGCCTAGGACATCTCTGTCTCCAGTCTGCACGCTTGCAGCCTCGCAGCTCCCCGTCAGTCATCCGCCACAAGTCACGGGCCTACGGAGCAGCACTGAGAGGATGGGTGCCCCCTGCATCAGGCAAGGAGGGAGTGGTGGAGGGCTGCGTGAGGCGCCCCGGCTGTGACAACAGTTGCTGCTGAGAGCTGCCGCGTCCAGTGAAGATTACCGTAGTGGGGAAGCGCACCTCAGGCCCCTACAAGAACGGAGTACCCGTACCTTAAGCTCTGCGCAACGGGCACTGCAGCTAATTGCCATCTGTCAGGCGGGTGCTCGTCCTGCCCCAAGAGACAGACGCGCATCGAAACGGCTGACGCCGAGGCTAGCGCCATCATGTGCCTGTGGCTTGTCGATTGTTGGGAGCCGTTGACCCTTTATCTCTCGGGGCGGCCGCCATACTGGTGTTGATCAACAAAGATTCTGCCTGTTGCCATCTGCACGGCATCGGCATTGCACAAAGACATGCCCGCTCGCAGCCGCAGCCGGTCATCGTTGTCGACAGGCGCCCTCGAAGAAAGAAAAATGGCAGACGGGTCCGCCGGTGGCTTGCAAGTTGCCAGTGGTCCCGGGCCCACGAGACTCCGCCGCCGCCAGGGATGACGACGCCAGCATCTTGTCTACGTGCGGGTAACCCTTGTTTCTGCTACTCAAACTCAGGGCGATTACTCCGTAGAATGAGCAGCTTCTCCGTCGCCGAAATGCTCTTGAGTCTAAGCCACTTGACGGAGTGTTGAATGACCCGGGCCGGCCACCCAGTCGCACTCTGTCGGTATGCCATCTGTCGTCCGCGCTCGCGCCATTCTGTAGTCCTGCAACGCACATCTGATCGACACGAATGGAGAGAGCGGATCTGGCCGTGGCGCGAAATTTGATTGTTCTGTCGTGCCAGCGGCTGCTGAGACTCTTATTCCGACTGGCCCTCACTCTGCTTCATGATCCGTATCTGTACTTGGCAAGAGGTGGAGCTAGGACAGAGTCCTAGGAGTACGTGCGTCCAGTGCGCTGCAGCCAGCTGCAGGCCTCTTGCGTCTTTCGAGATGATTGATCTCGAGCCAAAGTATACCGGCAAATGGATGCTAGGCAACTAAGCTGGCAACTCTCTTCTCCTCGGTCTGCCACCCTTTCTCTTTGAGTTATGATTTCTTTGCCCTCCTGGTATTTACTGAATGTTGTTTATCACCATTCCCGTGGCAGGTTTGCGTAGTCTGAGTTGGTCATCTCTGTGCGAAAGAGGCTGCAGTGCTTTGTACACCCCATTAAGGCTCCTGCAATGTTGCGAGCCGCATATTATTAATTTGCCCGCATATCAATCGTAACGCTCATGTTGAATGGGTTGTTCGATGGCTCGTCCCGCGTGCCGGCGACGTGGCCTCGGAGCCTACCCTAGACCACACAGGACCCCTGTCCCACCACCGGCTAATTCCGGACCCAGTTGAGAATTTCCCAAGTCAGCGCATCAACCGACTTCAACGCCTCGCACGCGATCCTCTTCAACGACGCCAACGTCACCCTTTCCCACCCCTGGCAATGGGCTGCCGGCTGTAAACAACTCTTCGACGACGACGCCTCCCGATTGACCAGCTGCCGACCATGCAGAAGCTCGTCAAGCGTGCCGCTCAGGCCCAGCGCCAAGCAGCTCGCCGCTCGAGGCAGCAGATGGAGCAGGAAAACATCGACTACCGGATGCGCAACCGCACGGCGCTGCGGAGCGCTGTCGCAGAGGTCCGACAGAACCTCAAGGACGCTCGGCGCGCCAGGCAGGAGGACTGGGAGATGGGCCCCCTGGCGCCGAAGCGAGACCTCGGCTTCAACAACTACGGCGCCTTCAAGGAGAACGTGCGGCAGGACTGGTCAAACTACGGACTGCACCAGCCGCGCCCCCAGGTCGTCGAGCAGCGATGTGCCTGGGCTGGCGGTGTGAAGCAGCTCAACCTCGCTCCGCAGGATCGGGTCGTCATCTTGGACGGCCCGGACAAGGGCAAGATTGACAAGATCAAGTCGATCCAGGCGGACAACGGGACAGTCACACTAGAAACCCACCACAGAGTGAGTCATTTGCTACCGACTACGTCGATTTGCCCAAAAACATTCTGACAAGTACGATATAGGCGCTCTCCGTCGGCATGTTTGACAACCCAGCCCGATCACAAGCGATGCCCATATCCATCGCTTCCATCCGTCTTGTATACCCTATAAAAAATCCAGAGACTGGCGTCACCCGCGACGTCGTCATCAACCAGCTCAAGGCCGTGCCCCCGAACATGAAGTCGGAGAACATGACGCTCGACCGCTGGGAGTACGGCAACAAATGGGACCGCCTGGTCCCTGGGATCAACGTCGTGATCCCCTGGCCCGAGGTCGAGGCGCCCGAGTTCGAGGCCACGCCGGCAGACACGGTCCGCGAGCAAGTCGAGGACCGCTCATTCTACTATAGCCTGCTGTCGCCGCCGATGCCCGGGCAGGTCATTGACGAGCTGCGTAACAAGTACTCGCGCTTCCGCACGCGCCACGAGCCCTGGTACGTCGAGCAGAAGGAGGCGGAGGAGGAGGCCAAGATGAACCTCAAGGAGGCCGCCAAGTCGATGCAAACGCCGCTCGACGAGTTCCACGAGATGCAGCGCGAGATTCGGGATTCCCAGGGCGAGCCGGAGCTCACCGACGCGATGCTGGAGAAGATTGGCGAGGTCATGGCGAAGAAGAAGGCGGCGGCGTTGAGCGACGCTGGCGTGACCGAGGTGTCTGGACAGTCGTCATCTCCGACGGCTCCCGGGCCGCAATGAGAGTGCAAATCCAGGCACTGCGAAGACTACCTAAGTGGCAAGGGGCTAGAGAAAATGTAATTCTAGATATGTGTGGAGTACTGTACATCACCAGGCGTGGAAGATACGCTCGAATTCCCATCAAGCAGGAAAGTTGCACTGGCTGTACTCGATTTGATCCCCGTCGACCCGCCACACTTACACCCGATGGCACAGTTTACAGCTGGTTGAGTCCACGTCGCAATTAACAAGGTAGAGCGTGTAATTAAACTGCCAACAGGAAACGAACGGTGCCAAGGTAGCGTGGTAACGCTGGAAGAGTGCATGCCCTCTGAGAAATAGTAATTCGACAGCCAACAAAACTCGGAGGTAAAGAGATTGAGGACCGTTGGCAATTCAGGTCATCTGAAAGCCCCTGACCGTCCGCCAGGTCCCCGAATACCCGACGATGTTTGCCGAACATGTCTCAGCGCGGCCGGATCTCCGAAACACACAAAGGCTGCATCTGCCATGCTCTCGTCGCGCGGGCTTATCGTCAACACAGCCACTGTTGACTGGTATTTTCCTACTGGCTGTCGATACTGTGCCGTCTCCCCTCGCTTGAGATCCCGACCGTTAGTTAGACGGGCCTGCGCGAAACCGTAAACGCAAAGCCAACGGTTTACCTACTCGTACGTAGCCCTTTGTAGATGCGCGCCGCCTTTCCCCCACACGCCGCTCGAGCTAGCGCGCATACCCGCTCGCAGATACGTCAGATAGCCTTCGCCGTGAGATCATGGCCAACACTAATGATAACGCTCCCCTGCTCCCCAGGCCGCCCGCCGCCGATAAGAAGCCCGACTTTTCTTCCCCTTCTCCCGTGCGTGGACAGAACAAGGTAGTCGTCGACTTGTTCGCAAGACACCCAGCAAGGCCCCGCGTCTTCGAGCACCTCAGCAGCCATGGCGTCGCACAGCCACGAGGGCGGCGGCGTTGCGCACTCCCACGACGGCAACAGCTTCAATGCGCAGGAGCACGGCCACTCGCACGAGATCCTCGACGGGCCGGGCAGCTACACCGGCCGCGAGATGCCCATTGTCGAGGGGCGGGACTGGGCCGGTCGGGCGTTTACTATTGGTATTGGCGGGTGAGTCGTGGCTTACACCGACGATCCGGAGTTGCAGATGCAAATGATGGCGTCTGCTGGCTCTCGTCCGAGAGAGAAGAAGTGCTGACCTGTGGTGCCCAAGACCCGTCGGCTCCGGCAAGACGGCGCTCATGCTCGCCCTGTGCCTCGCCCTCCGCGACAGGTACTCGCTCGCGGCCGTGACCAACGACATCTTCACGCGCGAGGACGCCGAGTTCCTCACGCGCAACGCCGCTCTGCCGCCGGAGCGCATCCGCGCCATCGAGACGGGCGGCTGCCCGCACGCCGCCGTGCGTGAGGACATCTCGGCCAACCTCGGCGCCCTCGAGGACCTCCACGCCGCCTTCGGCACCGACCTGCTGCTCATTGAGTCGGGCGGTGATAATCTCGCCGCCAACTACTCGCGCGAGCTGGCCGACTTCATCATCTACGTCATCGACGTGAGCGGCGGCGACAAGATCCCTCGCAAGGGCGGCCCCGGCATCACGCAGAGCGACCTGCTCGTCGTCAACAAGACGGACCTGGCCGAGATTGTCGGCGCCGACCTCGGCGTCATGGAGCGCGACGCGCGCAAGATGCGGGAGGGCGGGCCGACGGTGTTTGCCCAGGTCAAGAAGGACGTTGGCGTCGACCACATTGTCAACTTGATGCTGAGTGCCTGGAAGGCCAGCGGTGCCGAGGAGGAGAGGAAGAGCAAGGGCGGGCCGCGGCCGACGGAGGGACTAGAAGCGCTGAGAAAGTGAGACGGCAGTTGGGACATGTCGATCTACAAAGCTAGGTTGAATAATTATCACAAAATCAGGCATTGTCATCCAAAATGGTTCCTGTGTTGCATCTTTAGAGGTATAGTGTATCGTCGTCTATATGAGTTTGAAAGAATCATTCCATCATGACATCCTCAGCCTGCTGCTGAGCCTCGGCATCTATATCCAGCAGAGGTCCCTGCAGCGGCGCCGAGCTGCGCGGGAACACCCTCTTGTACAGGCTCACGCCCACCGCGTCCTGCGGGTTGATGCGGCCGTCGAAAGTCGCCTTGAAGTAACCGTGTGTTCCCAGCGGCTCCTTGACGAAGCCGCTCCGGCCCCGCCTCGTCCACAGCGGCAGAGCCTTGAACCACTCTACATCTTCGCGGCTAAAGAACATGTATCGGATCGTCACGATCTTCTTGTGGATGTGGTACGGGTGTCCAGTCAAGATGATTCTCTTGGCAACAACTCGGGAGGTCGACGGCGGCAGAGCGGTTCCCGTTCCGATGAGCGTCAGGCCAGCGTTTGACTCCTCATCGCCCTCAGTCGCGGTGCCGGCAACAGACCTTCTGAAGAACATGACGGGAACGGAACCCCAGGTGATGGGGCCCATGAACGTTGCGATCGCAGACTGTCCGGGATGCAGGTACCGGCAGTACTTGTGGACGTCGTTTGGCGTGGAGCCCGACTGCGAGAAGATGGGCTTGATGACCATTCGCCTCGGTCCACATTGAGCGATGAGCTCCTCCTTGGCCTTGATCGACTTGGTGTAGTCGTTGCTCAGGTTGATGAGGTAGTTGACCACCGTCTTCTTGTTTTCATGCCTCAACAGAGAGTAGAGGGTGACTGGAGAGCTCGGCTTGTGCGACTTCTCCACGGCCGGCGAAACACCCTTGACGTAGACGTGAACCCGAGTGCCAGGCTCCACGCCGCCAACCAGGGCTTCCCGCGTCGCCCGCGATCGTGATGAGGCGTAGTCGGGAACCTGTAGCAAGCGCCTCCACTCCTCGGGCTCGTGTGCTCGATCCTCATCCTCCTGCCACGGGCTGGTCCGCAGGCTCTTCAGACCACGGTACCGAGCAAGTCTCTCTCGGGCCGAAACATTGGGATGTAGCTCAATCTCATCAGGGAACTCCTTGTCGTCCTCGGCCTCGTCACGCTTCCGGGATCGGAATTGCTCCAGTTGTTTGGCATCCTCATCCTCATCAGGCTCCTCCATCATCTCGGACTGAGGATATTCCGACGGATTGGCTTCCGTCGGCTCGGGCTGTGCATATCCCTCAATGCCATCCTCGGCGCCAATATGCTCATCCTCGTCATTTCCATTGTCCATCTCGATGTCCTCCATATCGGATCCCGAGTCGGAGACATCGTCCAAGTACCACGCCGCCTGGTAGTTGGACGTGCCCTTGGGAACTCGTTTCTTTATTTTGCTAGCCTCCTCTTCCTCGTCAGTGAAGTAGTGGTGATCATCGAGCAGTACACCCTTCTTTGACGACGTGATGGTCGACATGGCAGCGTCGTCATAGTCGTCGTCCTCGGCGTCCATGACAACATCCTCCGGAGCGAGCTCGTCCAAGTCATCCCGATCCTCAGACGGCTGGTCCAGTATTTTTTCCATCTCATCCTCGACTACGACATCTTCGCCCTTTTTGCTCTGCTTAGGGAGGGGAGCGGCCACGATCTTTTCAATCTGGAACGTGCCCCAATCACCGATCTGGACCAAGCGGTCGGCTTTCAATCCGCGACCACGGACGACTCCGGTGATGATTGTCGGGTCAGAGTCGTTATAGGCGAACTTGATATCCTCGGCCAACATCCAGCTCCTGTCTTCCCTCCACCTGATGCCTTTGGGCGTGGTGCTGCAGAGAGATCGTACCATATTGGCGCAGTCCTGTCGGCTGTCGAGGCTGAATAGCTTGTCTTGCTCCGGGTGGAAGTGCGTAACGAATGACTTCAGCGAGCCCATGACGCCCGGTCTCTGCTTCGCAGGCTCCACCTTGTCGAGTCCTTGAACAAGAGTGAACAGGGTGGACAAGCCTTGGCTCTCGACACTGCGTAGGATCAACTCTCCCAAGGCATCGACCTCCTGGTGGGCGGACAGGATGACGACCACAAAGTCGGCAACCCGGGCAGCGTCCAGGCAGGCATTCAGATCCCGCTTCAGTGGGATATATTGCAGCTTCTGCTTGAAGCGGTCGACCGAGACTCGCACATTGCCGTCCTGGACATCGGCATCAATATCGAGGCTGCCGTTAAGCTGCTGAACGGCAAGCTTGGCGTCGCCATCGGCGCAGAGCGGGATGACAGCGGTGATGCGTGGCGCACCGTCGCGACCTGCGAAGATTGAGTTGTCCCTCAGGTGCTCCTTGTGCTTGGACAGGCGAGCCTGCTTGGCCTGGTTGCGGCGGTCGAACTTGGACATGACCTGCTGGCTCGGCGTCTTGCGGTGCCCGCGCTCGTTGGGAACTCGGCCTGTGGTAAAAGTGCGTTAGTACAAATACCCGCGTTTTAAGGGTTGCTACCCAAGCCATGGCTCACCCTTGGTTCGATCCCGCAGCTCGTGCTTGGTTGCTGCCTTGGACTTGAAGGGCTTGTGCGACACCTTGGTGGTGGGGCGGTGGGAGTGAGTCCCGGCCGCGACAGGCATCTTGGAGTCGCCGCCGGCCTTGAATCTGAACGGTAGAGACGCCAGGATGCAGACGCAAGGTTTCGGCCCCGTGGTCTCGTCGTCAACGGTTGTTGGCACGCTGTCCGAACTTTTGATGCGGTGCGCCAGGCGGTGATGGTGGGGTTGTGGTTAGAGGGTGTTTAGCCGTGGTCGTTATCGAGAATTTTTTGTGCGGCAGCGTATCGATAGACGCGGCGGGGCGTGGCGCTGCCAATGGCTGCGCTGCGATACGACCCTGCATTGGCCGCCGCTGGAAATTTTGTTGCAACCGCCGCAAACCATCCACCAGTCGGCCGCCCGAGAATCTCCAGCAACCAGCTTCGTCAGTCGACAGCACGACGACCGCCATGGAGGCCGATACCACTGAAAAGCCCATCACCACGGTGTCGCGCGACAATGGCGCCCTCAAGGTCAAGCAGACGCGGCTGGAACTCGTTCCCCGGCACGAGAGGGAGCGGAGGCGTCGACAGCAGGAGGCCAACAAAGCCTACGGCCGAGGGAAGGGGATCAACACCAAGCAGATCAAGGACAAGAAGCTGAGGACCAACCTGAAGCGCTTGGAAGGCAAATACCAGGATGCGGCGGTCAAGGCAAAGGATGCCGAGATCCTGCTCGAGAACACGGCGGGCTTCCTCGAACCCGAAGGCGAGCTCGAGCGCACATACAAGGTCCGGCAAGACGACATAACGACAGGCGTGGCCGTCGAGACTGCGCAGAAGCGCTTCGACCTGAAGCTCGACCAACTAGGACCGTACATGTGCGACTTCACGAGGAACGGCCGGGACCTGCTCCTGGCTGGTCGCAAGGGCCATGTCGCCACCATGGACTGGCGCGAGGGCAAGCTGGGCTGCGAAATCCAGCTGGGAGAGACTGTCCGCGATGTCCGGTGGCTGCACAACAACCAGTACTTTGCTGTCGCGCAAAAGAAGCACGTCTACATTTACGATCACAACGGTGTGGAGCTCCACTGCCTGCGGAAACACAATGAGGTTACGCATATGGAGTTTCTTCCCTATCACTTTCTGCTCGCGACTATTGTGAGTATCACCGGCCATTCCGTACAAGGCTCTCTGTAATATGATACTGACGTATCCAGGGCACTGTGGGCGTCTTGAAGTACCAAGACACGGCGACCGGTCAATTAGTTGCCGAGATGACGACCCGGCTCGGCCAACCCGTTTCCATGACCCAAAACCCACAAAATGCGGTGCTCCATGTCGGACACCAGAACGGCACTGTGACGTTGTGGACTCCCAACTCGCAAGAGCCGGTGGTCAAGCTGCTGGCGCACCGCGGCCCGGTGAGGGACTTGGCCATAGACCGGGAAGGCCGGTACATGGTTTCGACCGGCCAAGATCTGAAGATGGCTGTCTGGGACATCAGAATGTTCAGGGAAGTGAGCAACTATTACACTCGCCAGCCGGCATCGTCTGTCGCTATTTCAGATACTGGCCTGACGGCTGTTGGGTGGGGTACCCAGACCACAATCTGGAAGGGACTGTTCGACAAGAATGCTCCCGCACAAGTGCAGGTGCAGAGCCCCTACATGGCGTGGGGTGGCGAGGGCAAGCGGATTGAGCGAGTCCGGTGGTGTCCGTTTGAAGACGTCCTGGGCGTTGGCCACGACCAAGGCTTCTCGTCCATCATCGTGCCCGGAGCTGGCGAGGCCAACTTCGATGCCTTGGAAGCCAACCCATTCGAGACGGCCAAGCAGCGGCAGGAGTCCGAAGTCAAGAGCCTCTTGAACAAGCTGCCGCCCGAGATGATTGCCCTGGACCCGAACTTCGTCGGCAACCTGGACCTGCGGTCCGACGCGCAGAGGAAGGCGGACAAGGACCTGGACACACCGGCGACGGACATCGCCGAGGAGATCCGGAACCGGGCCAGGGGCAAGAGCGGGGCGCTCAAGAAGTACCTACGGAAGCAGAGGAAGAAGAACGTCATCGACGAGAAGAGGCTGCGGGTGGACGAGCTGTGGAAGGAGCAGCAGCAGAAGAAGGACAAGAAGCGCAAGGAGGTCGAGGCGGATCTCGGACCGGCGCTGTCGCGATTCGCCAGGAAGGAGTAGGCTCGAATGTGTCGATAGTGAAAATAATACCCCGGCATATGGCTTCACCAAGGCTTGTATCGTCAACGATGATGATGATGTTGTTGTAGCAGTAGCAAGCGAGTGCTCTATCGCAGTAAAGAAACGGTCTATTCTGGTCATGTACTTTTTGCCCGTTGCCACTCCAAACCGACGCAAGCTCTTTCGCATTGAACATGTATAAAGTTCTCCCAATGCCCATGACGCCTCTCCCAATATGAACACCAACCACTGTCGCGCCTTCTACAGCAGCTTCAGACCTCCCGTCACCTGGTCCACCAGGCTCTTGGGCGCGGGCCCGACGCCGAGGACTGTCATGCTGCCGGCCTCGATCTGCGTGCGCCCGGCGTCCTGAATGACCTCGGCCGTGAGGCCCAGAGCGCGGGCGCGGCGGCGCAGCTCGAGGATCTCGTCCTGGCTCTTGACCTGCACGGCAATCTTGGCTTGGCCGAGCTTCTCCCAGCGGGCGAGGATGGCGCGCTGCGGGGACCCGGGGGCCGCGCGGGAAAGGGCTTTGTAGCAGGCGAGGGTGGCGTGGGAGCACTGCGCAGCGATTTTGCCTGGCGTCGGGTGGTTAGCCTCAGGAGTCGTCTACGAGACGGAAGGGAGCGCTTCACCTTTTGTCATGCCCAGGTCTGTCCGCACGACCAGCACAAGCTTGCACTCCTCCCGGCTGTCCGCAGCCGCAGCGGGCTGGGCAGTGGACGCGCGGAGGCCCTGTTTCCGGTCGGCCTGCTCGCCATTGGCCCAGTTAGGCGCGTGGTCGAGCAGCGAGTCGTCCTCGTCGACATCGCTCTCCTCGCTCTCGACGGGGTCGGTGTGGTTGCGGCGGCGCTCCTCCGACAGGGCCGGCGAGATGAGGTAGCCGCGCGAGGTGAAGATGCCGAAGAGGTAGCCCGTGACGAAGGTGGCGAGCGCCGTCGTCAAGATCACGGTATCCTGGTTGGTCGGCATGGCGAGTGGATTGAGTGTTCGTCCGGCCAGCTGGAGGAGGTGGTGGTGAAAAGATGGAAGAGAAAAAAAGAAAGATGACGTCGCAGTAGGGCGGAAGTGAGGCTCAGGTCAAGCCTTGCCAGGGCCCAGGGCGTGACGTGGACCTGCTGCGTCCGGTCCCACTGTTAGCCGCTGTAAGCACCGGTGTAGCGGCAGCGCAGCAACACCACTCAGCCATCCATCTCACCTCAAGCGCCTCGCCTTCACCTCTGTCTCTTCAACTCCAGGCCTGGTGGTGCCGGGAACGACACTCCAAAATGGCCAGCGACAAAAAGGCTCTCATAGTGGGCATATCGGGCTGCTCCTCCAGCGGCAAGACGACGCTCGCCCGGCTGCTGCGAGACATCTTTCCCAACAGCTTTATCCTTCACGAGGACGATTTTTACAAGGAAGAGACTGCGTGCGTTCCACCATCCATTAGAGGCGCAGAAACTTACGACCACTGTAGGCTGCCGTCCAAGAACGGCCTCCTTGACTGGGACTGCGCCGAGGCCATTGACGTGCCCGGCTTGGCCAACGCTCTGTCTTACGTCCACGAGCACGGTGCCTTTCCTGTGAGTTCGTAACCTCACCTCTCAAAAGACATCAGACCAACATAGGACGAAGCCCACCCTTGAGTCCCAACAGGACCAAAACTCCGTCGGGGAATGTCCCATCCCCGCCTCCACCACCGCCGCGCTCAGGTCCAAAGTCGCCACCGCCTTGCCCCCGGCGCACCCCATCCACAGCAGGCGCCGCCTCTGCCTGCTCGACGGTTTCCTCCTCTACCCGCCGTCCATGGCCGCCGTGCATCCACACATCGACGTGAAGCTCTTCCTGCGCGGGTCCTATGCCAAGGCCAAGGCGCGCAGGGAGGCGCGCGACGGCTACATCACGCTCGAGGGCTTCTGGGCGGACCCGCCGGGGTACGTGGACAAGATTGTCTGGCCCAACTACGTCGACGAGCACTCTTGGATGTTCGAGGGCGGGGATGTAGAAGGAAGCTATCGGAAGGATGTGCTGGCGAGGGAAGGGATCCGAGTGTTGGAGGGGGCGCCCGTTGATGCGGATATGGAGGAGACACTGCGGTGGATGGTTGATGTGATACTGGAGGAGCAGCTTAATAACGTCTAGGTAGGCGCCTGCAGCTTGTAAATTCGCCTTGGATGCGGAACAAAGTCGTGCGATCTCTTATCCTAATTACGCTCTGACCATTCCATTGTCGACTCCGCTCACATGAGCCCGTCTTCCCGTCATATTTCTGTCCAGAGGACCAAGAGAATACGCTCCATGATCTCGTCAATCATAAGTCGTAACGCCATCACCTGGCACGCCACTCGACGATCTACTTTCAGATCGGAGCAGCTTAACTGCCTCCTGTGCCGCCTTTGTCTTCACCTCCTCGCTGTTTACGCCGTCCGTGACCTCTGCTACAACTCTATCCCCCATCAGTATCTTGCACGAGAACTCCTTGTCGCCCTCCGTGGTCTCCCGCACGTCAATTTTATACGTTACTGTTTGGCCCGCAGCCAAGGTGCCCAGCTCCTGCTTGGGGTGCAGCACGTGCACCTTGTCCCGTAGGATGCGGTCCAGGTATGACATGATGCCGAATCGAGCCAAGATGGCCTCGCATGCTTCCTGGGAGCCCGAGTCAATCCACACGGCGCCAAGGAGCGCCTCGAACAGATCCGAAAAGAATTTCTTGGCCTGCAGCCGGGCGAGTGATGCCCACGGATAGTGCGTCCCGGTCTCCATAGCCGTGAGAATCTCGCCTCTCAAGGCTTGGTGTCGCTCCACCGTCAAGTTCTGCTCAAGTCCCACGGCAACGCAAGCATGGCGCATGAACTTCCAGAGCGGCAGGCTGGTCTCTTTCCTGACAACATCGAGGTCTTGGGTGACAATAGACTCGCTCTGCCGTAGCCCATTCTCCAGGACGACAAAGGCGAGGAAGTCGCCATTCACCATGGCTGTTTTGCGGAGGTGCATCTGATGATGCGTAAGACAAGGTTCAGCGGAAAACAGTCGCGTGACAATGATGTTATCCAGGACTGCATCACCCAGGAACTCGAGCCGTTCATACGACCGACCGTCCATGTCCGCTATGTACGACGCGTGTGTCATCGCTTCAACCAACAAAGACTTCTTCCGGAATGAATATCCAATGAGCTCCTCGAGCGGTTTTAACACGGTTGGGAGCCGCCGATCCGCACGAGCGATATCAAACAACGAGTTTCGATATTGGCCGACATTTCGCCACGTGACTTCGGGCAAGAATATTGATATGCACGCCAACGCCCGGGGTAAGCCGCCGTCAACGTATGACGCTCCGATCAGCGCTTCGACCACGTCCGCAAGGGTCTTTGTGCCCATCCGCCTACCCTTGCCGGGCTTTGGGTCTTGCTGCAAATAATTATCGAGGTATAGTGGTCGCCACTTTTGGCCAGTGAACGGCCTCATGAGGATGAATTTGGCGAGGCCGCGGTCAAGCGCTGCTCGGCAAAGTCTCGAGTTGGAAACTAGCGAATCTCGAAGGAGGGTGAGATAGCCTTCGGGCCACTCAGGGTCTGGGATGCTCAAGTTAGCGAACGGTTGCAGGTGGGGGAGGACCGTACGAACGCTCTGCGGCGGCTTGAGCTGAAACGCAGTACTTGAGGATAGAATCGCCCAGAAATTCCAGCCTCTCGTAGTTAAAAGGCTCAGAGGCGCTGCGGGAACTGATGGCTTCTCTGATGAGCCTCATTTTGGTGATTCCAACACCTCGTAGCACAGTTGTTGCCAGCTCTTTTGCTGTAAGCTCCACCTCCAGCTCGTGTATTATGGACGGTATCATCATTCCGAATTCAGCGTGCCTCGCTGGGACACTATCTACCCTTGCTGTGGCCAGGGGAAGCACGTACGGGTACAGCTTTGTTGTTGCGATCTCCGCTTTGGGGTCAGAAAGGAGTTGGTGGAGAAAGTCCGACCGCTTTGTCCACCTTGTCAACACCAGGTACGGGCCGTCCTTGGGGGCTAATTCGTATTCGAAGAAGGGGTGTTGAACTTGCTCCGAAGGTGGCCTCGCTGGGAGCACGCCCTTGCACACGTACGGGGCTCCAGTCGCGTCGCGAACCAGATACTGCCCACTCTCAACGAGGTCGTCCTCATGTTCGAATCGAGCTGAGCCAATATGGTTTCTAGAAAGATCTGCTCCTTGAGCCGTTACTTTCAACACATGATGCTTGTCTTCGACTGGCCATCGGTGGGCAAATGGAAGAGCAAGTAACGTCGATGTGTGGTCGGGTAGATTTGCGGCTTCTTCCTCAGAGACTGGCCGCGCTGAACTGAATCGAACTTCGCGAGTCTCGTCATAGCTGAAGAAGATTCGAACCGTCCGCAGTTGGCCCAGGAGAGCAGGAAGCAGAATGTCATAGTTCGTCTGTCGCCCATTCCCATCGCAGTAGCTCACAGTATACAGCCACTTTTCCCCATGATTCTCCCACTGGCTTGCCACCAGATGCCATGGGTTCAAAAGCGGCTCAACATCGATTTCGGGTGCTCTGGGTTCCACGCCGACGATGATATTCTCCAACTTGAACGGCAAAAGGTTGTCGTTCACCAAACCGGCACGGTATAGAGCCAAGTACGCCCGAAATGCAACTTCCTTGGTTGCATTCTTCTCAGACAGCCAACTTGACTCACCATCAGTGCGCCGCAGCTCCGCCGGGAAGTATGGTGGCAGTAGTACTGTCGCGCTCAATCTTGGTGGCGAGACATCCCCATGCTTGTGAATTATGTAGTCAGGCCGGCTGTCAATGAACTCTCCCTGCGCTAAAACCCTGCAGATATGTTCCAAGTGAGCCTTCGCGTTGTCGAAATCAAGCCTCGCACCTGTAGAGCCTACTTCGAAATAGGTCGTGCCTGAGGCTTCAGAGTTCTCTAGTTGCAGCAGCTTGCGGACTTCCCTCTGTTCATCTTCGTATATCGCCCTCAATTCCTCCTCCAGGGCCTCCCATTGCGTGAAGATGTTAGACGATTGCTCCGCAAGCAAAAGTAGCTTCGATTCTTTCATCCGCGCCCTTCCACGCCGTTGTATAAAGGATTTGGGAGTCTCGGGGCTATCAAAGCACACCACCAAGTTGCAGGCCGGGACATCAATGCCTTCCTCGAGAACAGCAGTCGCCACCAAAAGGTTGATTTTGCCCGACCGAAAGTTCTGTAGAGCCAGTTGGTCGGTTTCTCCGAGAAACTCATACAAGTTCCGTTTCTTTCCTTGAAAGTTGGACCCACCGACCATGCACCCAATATGGTACTTTTCTGTGATTCTCGGGCACGATGCAAGGAGCTCACTGAGCATCATGACGGTCGCTCGCTCTTTGACGAAGATGATCCCGACAACAGGTTGCTCAATCGCCAGCAACTGCCGAAGTAAGGTGGTGGCTTTGTGAGAGATGTCGGAGCTATGTTGCGGTAGGGAAGAGGGACAGTGTGGCGCAACTTGATCAAGGAATCTGGCGACGTATCGCTTCTCGTCAGTTGACCACTGATCAAAGTAGTCATCTTGCCGCCCAAGACGCTTCAAGTACGTTGTCGCAGTCTTCCACAGATAAAGATCGGCGGCCCACGGACCAAGCTGTTGAAAAACGTCCTCACACCGACCGCAGAGACCCTTTAATTGATTCTGCGAGTAAGTGTCCCGTTTCTCAAAAGCTCTTTCTAAGGCCCGGCGGTTTTTGTCGTTAGGCTCAGCCAACAGACTCAAGATGTAAGGGTCCTCTTTGAAGTCGAGGTTCTGATAGGCGCTCTGGAGGGAGCGCATAGAATCTGTTCGATCTATAGGCGGAATCACGTACGGGATGTGGGATACTTGCGGCCTCTTGACACATTGAAGGAGCTCTTCGCGATGCAGAGTCGGCGATATACACCTGGCATCGAGTATCGCCTCGAGGGTTTCGATATTTCGTACCTTTGCTCTGATGCTCGGGGTTGCCGTTAGGCCTAGGACAGAGGGCACAGCGCCTCCTTGGGATTTACTTCTGTGGTAGAAATCCGTCATGAGCTTGCTTCCCGGGTGCTTTTCGACGCAGTTGTGGACTACGCTATGTCAGTGGTAATTCAACGGTTCGAAGTCGATTGATACACGAACCTTCATCAAAGACAAGAAGCGCCAGACGATCCATTCTAACAAATCCATGACAGAGGGCGTCAAGAAGAACCTGATAGGTCGAGACGACTATGCGAACACCATCTAGGATGGTCTCCCAGATGCGGGCGGACCACGTGTGAACATTATCGTTGCCAGTCAACAGCCTCATTGGAGCCGAGGCTGCTTGAAGACGAATGACCTCGGCTTGCTGAGTACATAGCGACACGGTCGGAGCGAGAAACCAAATCATCTTGGGTGCCCCTGTCAGCGAGGAGAGCAATATGGGAGATGATAACAGACTTTACCTTGTCAGAACCTGGTTTTTCTAACTCAACGTTCATCCGAAGGACTGCACTGCCGTCAAAATTAGTCCAACGAGGCCCCGGAAAATATCGACTTGCTGAAATGAAAGCGGCAACTCACACTTGAGTCTTGCCACTCCCGGTTTCCATCTGGGGGTTTCAGTCAGCAATGAGATTCAGCGACAAATGGTGTCCGGCCCGCAGACATACCACCACGATGACATTCTGCTTGACGCTCCGGTCGAGCATTTCCAGCTGGTATGCTCGAGAAGCCATAATACCCGCAGCAGCGGCTTGCTCAACCTCATCGTCCCCAACAGCCGCTGCGGTGGTCTGGTTTGAAGACGTGGCATCCCGAGCGGCAGCAGACACAATCTCTCTGATATCTGGGGTTGGTGCCTGCGGCAACTCTGGACCCGCGCCATCGGAGAAATCGGACTCATCTCCACTAGGCTTGGCGGGACATGTAGCCGAAGGCATCTTTGTTCGTCACGGAGCGGCGAGGTTTCGGGACCCCCGGCCCTATGAGCGCCCCGGAGAGCACGTCACCCAAATGGGCAAATAGACGAATGAGCGCTTGCGAGACGATTCAGGGTGGAAGCTAGACGCATGTGACCGCTGTGAGGAAGAACGAAAACCGGAGACAGCCGGTACGCATAGAGGGCGTATTACCCGAAGGAGGCGTCCAGCAGTCACCGTTGGATCAGGCGTTAATTTGAACAGCGGCGCAGCCAAAAGTGCTCGTAGAGAATGGATTTCTGGGGACTTTGGTGTGAATTCGGACCAACTGCAGGCGCGCCAGAGCGGCGCGTGGGCCCTGCGGTTGGCAACAAGAGGCAGCGCCGCGGAAGTTATTTGCTCGACGAGGTCCTTGGCAGTGTGACAGTTTGCACCGACTTGCAAAAGTCCTCATCCGCCTCGTGGGCGCAGCGCTTCCTGTTGCCCAAATCGTAATGGGTCTTTTGCTTTCCGCACGGGCTCGGACCTCGAACCCCGTATTATTCGTACAGATTCGAGAAACAACGGATGAAGACCGCTGCTCAACTGGAGCCACTCTTGTAAGCTTGCGTTCTCTGCTTGACTAACTGGGGAACCTGCACCACAGATCGAGTCATGTATCCATGTCACTAAGAAGTGGTCACAGGCAACAAGCAGCATTGCTTGCAGGCAACAATCCCGGCTATTCCCCGTCTTACCTTGTGGTTCTTCGTACGGGCCGTCGCAAATGTCAAAGTGGATATCGGGTCGGGGTCAAACCAACGTGCTGACAGGTTGATTTGCGATGTAGGCGCTGGCTGGCTTGCTGAATGACGTGCCGCAGGTTGGCTAAAGAAACGACAAGTCAATTAAGACACAAGGGCGAATGCGACGGCTGAATGGCTCAAACAATGGACGCGTAATTGGCTTTCGTACGCAGGTTGGCTTGAGATTGCTAATCACATGGTGTAAGGTCAACGTGCGATTGCGAAAGTGGTGTAGTCGGGCGTTTGCGATGTAGAGCTCTGATGGGCCCGCAAGCTTCACTGGGCCGCCTTACTGCCTTAGGCTGCCTGCAGGGACGATTGATTAGTGTTAGATCCCTGCATCAATCTCGTCGATCTCAAGAAGTCAACTCGTTAGGGCCAACAACTGCAGATGCATGAGATGGATTTGCACATACCGTCATATTCATGGTATTGAGCAGTCTCACTAAAAGGTGGAAATTGTTTGAAAGCAGAACCATGCTCGCGGGTAGAGGCTTCTCAGACGGTGACCACGCGCCAATTCACTGACGTATATTCGACAGCTTCTCCTTCGCCGAATCTCATGCGGCCAGCCACCTGCAACACTTCGCCGCCCATGAGAATCTCTTTTTCGCGTGAAAAACACGTGCACTCCGGTCGGCCTGACCCCCACGGAACTCAGCGCCTGCGGTGATGGAGGCTCGACCAGCAATGGCGCTCTTCGCGACGGGCTTCAACGCATGGAGCCAGCTATTGCTCGAGTGTGACCCAGATCACGACGAGCCGGAGGACTTGTTCTCCTTCACAAAAGTCCTCGAGGCGCAACAAATCGAGCGCCCTGTGGCCGGCCTCTCGTACACGCTCGGTGCGTGTGCCAGTCCTAGGAGGCTCCCACTTCTAGACTAAGGTATCTAACTGCCACGCAGTACGGCGGAACGGCACCTTTTGCATGGCCGGTGCCGGCCTGGTCGATATCGACGACTACGAGACTGCATACGCGCTCACCGAAGCGGCCAATGGCGAGATTCTCGGCACCCAAGATCATAGCACCCTTGTCGGTTGCGAAAACGGTGGTGCCGAGACAAAAAAGGCCCTCGCCAAGTACGCCTCACGAAGTGCTTTCAAGTCCAGGAATCAACTGAGATCATGGCCATGTAATAGTCCCGTCAAGACCATCGCTGCCTTTGACGCGGGTTTCATAATACTATACCAAGACGGCACGGTTGCCACGATGGGAGATGCCCGCTTCGAAGACTGCCTCGCACGAGACATCAACGAAAACATGTGAGATGGACCGCGCCGCGCGTTGCCCAGGTTAGCGGACCGTACTAACTGCCGGCCAGACCTGCAGACGAGCCGGGCATCGTACCCGACCTGCTCAATCTTGGGGGGCCAATCAAGCACGTCTCAGCAGGAGCCTACACGATTGCTGCCTTGACTGAGAGTGGTGCGTTATACGTCTGGGGAATGTCGTCAGGAGGAGCTCAGCGTCGCCAACAGCCGTTCTCAACGCTCTGCGGAACCCCAAATTACGTCGAATTGGACGACGGAAAAGACGTCCAGGACATAGCACTCGGTGACTCCCACGCCATAGCCTTGACAACCTGCGGCTCCGTCTTCGTCATTGGAGACAATAGCAGTGGGCAGATTGGCCTGGGCAAGGCGAGATGCCATTCCAAGTCGTGGACAAAGGTGAGCCTCAGTGTTCCCGCTGGACATAAGACGGTTGCCGTAGCAGCAGGGCCGAGGTCGTCATTCATCCTGACGTCCGCTGTGCGAGCCGAAGGCAACCACTCTGAGCAATAGAATGAAAAACTTTGGTTGCTCTACTGAGCCTGTATGATCCTCTATTGTACAAAAGACCTGCTCTCATTCATAGCAGAACCGCTCAATCATAGACTCGTCAGGTAGTCCTCAATCTCTTGAGGTGTCAGTTTCCTGAACCGAGGGCCGGTGGCTCCCTCGACTCCCTCGACACCCAGCAGATGGTCGGCAGGAGGACCAACAATACCTGATCATGGTTAGCATCGACTTGGAGTTTTAAGAGTAAGTGACGGCGGCGAACGTACCAATCTCGATCGAGTCTCCGTTCATCTCACCCTCGATGTTGTCCTTCAGAGTTAGAAGAGCAATGTGGATGGCGTCCTCGAGTTCGAGCTCCTCCGAGTATCTCTTCTCCAAGAAGGTCTTGGCCTTCGTGGCGCTCTTGCCAATCGCTGTGGCTTTCCAGGGGAAGTAGCTGCCTGTGGGATCGACCTGGTACAGCATCGGGCCACCCTTGTGAATGCCGCCAGTCTTCTTGCTGGGCTTCTTCTCACCCTCGCCCTCGCCCTCGACCATCGCCTCCACATCTTCCTCGGGCTCGATGCCCTCGTCCCATCCGGCGATCAGCATGCTGACGCCGTAAGGCCGCACACCGGCCGACTGGGTGGCCTCCTGCATGACCCTGGCGACGTCCTGAACCAATATCCGCGTGGGAGGGTACTCGTTGTAGATTCGCTTGTAGCCGGTGTGCGAGACCTTGCGCGCACGGTCGACCAATACTCTGTAGTCAGGTCCCATGCCTGAGTAGACGGTGCCGATGTTTGGCGTGATGTTGCTGATCTTGTCCACGGAGCTCTGGTCAGCGAGAGGGGACGACGACTTCTTCTCCGTAGCGAGGACAATGCCGTTCGTGGCTGCATGCTGTCAGATTCTGCCACTTGTCTCTGCTATCTCCGAGCCTGCGTACCTTTGATGCCCAGAGCCGTGATGCCTTGGTTCACCGCATTGAGGGCATACTCTACACACGCCCGAGGTTAGCCGTCATACGTCACAGTTGCGAAGGGAGCTCGCGAGTCGGTTCGGTCGAAGCCAGTACGAAGGGTGAGCGCATACCGATCTGCACCAGCTTTCCGCTGATGTGAAGGTTAGCATAGCTTCAAGGGAACAGCGCTGACTTGGGGCGGCATACCTGGGCGAGAAGGTCGTGAGGGAGAAGGAGTACCGGTCCGCCATAACTGCAGCGGCTGGATCGCAAGCGCTCAGAGACGGTGCTTGGCTCTATCTGATTGAGGGACAGCGAATTGGTGAGGGAGGGAGGGTTGCCAGGATGCACGGAGCTGTGTGGTGTGCTGCCGACGACTGCTGGTCATTGCTAGGCACGGCGGAGCTGCGCGTCAAGCTCGACCCGCCAGCGTTTCGGGCCTACAGTTTAACCGACGCCGGCTGGCAGCAACCACGTTTGCGTTTGACCAGGGCTAGAGTAGCCCAGTCATCGAAATCTGCCATCGTCCTTGTCCGGCTCAGTCGGCTACTGGCTTTTGTGCCCAGCCTCGATGAGGTGGCCTCTTCGTATCATCTGCAAGTCTATGCTCTGCGCCGGCTAGCTCTTTCGACACGCACTGTTCGATTTTCGTCTGACCGACGTCTACAGCTCTCGGGCAGCTCTACAATGTAGAACTCGCTTCGGCAAAGCCTGCTTGGCCTATTTTGTTCCCCTCTCACCACAGCACTTTCCTCCTTGCTGACGCAGTGGACGCCTTGCTTCGAGCTCGCAGAAATGGATACTCAGCCGACATGGAGCTGGGGCCCTGCAGCTGGATCTCATCCTGCACCACCTGCGTCGGACAGTACGGCGACGGAGTCGACTGGCTCGCAGGACCCGGGTCATGACACGACCAGGCAGCGTCGAGCAACCCCCCGAACGAATCCAAGTGCTGGCCGCTATGGACCGCGAACGTGTCGCATCTGCTTAGACACCGAGCAGCCCAAATATCCCACGGACATCACGTCCACCTTTGGCATATCCTCGGCATCGTCCCGCCCGACCTACGCTTCCGACGATCCGGAGCTGGGCCGACTGTTGTCGCCTTGCAAATGCAGAGGTTCGCAAAAGTATGTTCACGAGGGGTGCCTCAACTCGTGGCGACTGGCGGACCCCATGGCCGCGAGGAACTACTGGCAGTGTCCGACGTGCAAGTTCACTTATCGTCTGGCTCGGCTACACTGGGCCTCGATGCTCAGCAGCAAGTGGGCACAGGCGGCCCTGACGCTCTTCGTAGTGGTCATGGGCATATTCATCCTGGGCTTCATTGCTGACCCAATATTGGATCTCTGGTTTGATCCTGTCGGCACAATCAGCGACACTGTCACAAGCGTGGTTTCAGATGTCGAAGCCCTCAGGCCTCCGCCATACGAGAAGCCCGATACGTGGACGGAACATTTTGCCAAAGGGTTCTTCTCTCTGGGATTCGTCGGTTTCGTCAAGTCTGTCATTGCCATGGGTCCCTGGCAATGGCTGCATATCCGGTCCAGCGGCCTGCTGGGGTCTGGTGGCCGACAACGCGGGACCGGGAGGGACCGGATGAATCGTTTCAACCTCTTGTTCGTTGCTATTGGTGCCTTCACCTTTCTCATGGCGATGTGGAGGGTCGTCCAGGCGGTCTGCGCGCGGATCCTCAAGAATGTGAGCGATAAGGTGCTCGACGTGGGCGACGACGACGACAGTGGCGGCACTGACGATGATTCTGGGGATGAAGGAGGTCCCCAGCATAGGAAAGATCAATAATGGTTGACTTTCTGCGTGATGCTCCAGTGATGTCGACTCTTAAGCCTAGTGAATGCTCTGCACACTCTTAAGTTGCCTCGACCTTGCTCTTCCATGTCAAGTCAACTAGTCTGTGTGCAAAGATCTACGCTCTGCCTGGACCCATGAGCGCGGACCGTTTTGGCCCGTCGCTCGCCGGTGAAAGGCTGAGATTGTCAGCGTCAACTTGTTGGCTCGAGCGGCCTTGTGTTGTCTCGGTGCCCCCTTGAAGCGTCTACTAGGTACACCCGTACACGATTGTGAGTAGGTCGCTCCGTGACGACTGACACATTCCAAGACACAAGCGGTATCTTGTTTAGGCTACACGTGGGCTATTCTCTTCTCATTGTACAAACAAGACGCGGGCTTGCAGTCTACCCTTCAGGCGCAGATGCCGTCTCTCAGTATGAAGAGAGCAACGTCAACATGCACCAGGTGATAGTCCAATCGAAAGAACTATTCTGCAGTTGGTCCTACTTGCGATGTACAGTTCGCTGTGTGCTGTCATACGAGGCGTTCCTTGCCTTGTACTCGTCAGGAGGTCGTCGTTTTGTGGGTCCGGTCTTTCGTCGGCCACCGCTCTGCGAGCACCTAGCTATAATAGTAAATAGACTTCATTCGCAACCCCCCGGCACAAATTCCTAGGGTGCCAGGGTATCCTCACCTCAGCGCAGATTGCTAAAGCCTTCTCCCTCCATCCACCAGCAGTCACTCGTTGGCGATCGCGTCCGTCTCGCGCATCGTGACGACAAGCCCTCCCTTCTCTACGACCTCCGAGCACGACTAATCGCCGTCCACGGCTGCGCCCCTTTTCGCGAGTGCACAGGCTGCACACTTCAGGCCACGGAGCGCGCCGAGCACGCAGCAGCGACGGGCTGGCGATCGGACTGACGCGAGCACGAACGGATGAGCCCGGCTCGCAGTAGAGACTCGTGCACGTAGCACCAAACCGATTGCCTGGCCACCGAGGCTGCATCTGCTCAGGTGCGCAGAGTAGCCAGCAAAGATGCATTTCGCCTACCCGCCTCGCAAGAGCTCCAACCCGCCTCCTTTCAAACCCAGGTCCGCGCGACTCCCAGTGCTGCGGAGAAGCCGGTTAAAATCGATCGTTTTGGGCTTCTTGGGATTCGTGTTCCTTGTATACCTGCTGTTTGGATCGAAGAAACCTGGCCCTTACCACGAGCGGGTCCCGGCTGGCTATCCGTCCGTGGTGCTGGTGACTGTGGTAGACCCGACGTCATGGAACATTGACTACTTGAAATCGATCAAGGAGAACCGCGAGAGGTACGCGGACAAGCATGGTGAGCATTGCCCTCAGGATCGCCGAGGTGATAGCAAAGGCTGACCGCGCTGTAGGATACGCCGTCATGGTCGTAAAGGCATACGACTACGATACCCACGGAGCACCCCAGTCCTGGGCCAAGATTCTGGCCATGCGCCACGCCGTATCGAAATATCCCGACTGCAAGTTCATTTGGTATCTCGATCAGGACGCCTACATCATGGACCCGACCAAGAGCCTTGAGGAACACCTGCTGGAGCCGAGCAAGTTGGAGGCGGAAATGATCAAAGACTACCCTGTGGTGCCGCCAGACAGTATTATCAGGACGTTTTCACACCTGCGGGGGCAGGATGCCGACTTTATCGTCTCCCAGGATAAAGAGGGTCTGGTTCACAAGAGTGTGATTATCAGGAACGGAGCATGGGCCAAGTACTTCATAGAGACGTGGTTCGATCCGCTCTACAGAAGCTACAACTTCCAGAAAGCCGAGAGACACGCCCTGGTACGTTGGATGATCCCGTCTGGCATGCCTACATTGTGGCACGCAGCTGACAGAGACAAAGGAACACATTGTGCAATGGCATCCGACCATCCTCTCGAAGCTCGCCCTCGTCCCGCAGCGAGTACTTGCCTCGTATTCGAGAACCGACTTTGGCGATGCCTATCAAACGGGCGATTTTGTCGTCATGTTTGCCGGCTGCACCCAGACGGGCCCGGACAGCTGCGAGAAGGAGTCGGCGCGCTACTGGGAAAGGTGGAGGAAGGCTTTCGGGGTGAGCAGCTGAAAGAGATGCGGACTTACAGGCGCGGTGCTGGCTCTGGTTCATTTGAACTCTTGGGCGTTCGTTGGCAGCATCACACAGATACAGTTTTCATACGGCGTTTACAGGAGGTAATAGAATATCGATGGGTGAGCCGAACAGGGATGGGACGTCGGGACGTGGGAGTCTAGTACATGCAGGCGCCAGGGATGGGCACGAGGATATGGCGGCCTTCTGTTACCTATTTTGGCGGGATGTCGGGGCATACTGGAAAGAGGACACTTTGCAACTGAGACAAAAGACCACTGATACATCGTAACCCAACTCGCCCATTGCTTGACGTGATGGACGCGGTCATGGCGTGTATTCCGCGAGACTTTAAGGCGGTCGTGTTGGTGACCGGGAGGTGGCAACCCTCGCAGCAGCAGCATTTGCATAGGGATTTGCCACGCTCGATGTGTGCTGCCGACAAGGGACTTGGTAAGCTTCCAATGGATCAGACGTCCGGGTCACGAAGCACCTCGGGCGAGTTGAGAGATTGGCAATGCAAGAACTGGGATGTCCCGAGTTCCCGAGTCTACTGCGCACGTAGTCGCCAGTGGCGGCCAGATACCCCCCCTCACTTACACATTCGCCTCGGCTCGCAACAGTACACTAGGTACCTAAGTGGCATCAATCGCATCTTGGGACTTGGCCGTGTGCCGTCGCGCCGTCTTGGCTGCCGTTCCCAGATCAACACGAGGATGCTAGTGTTCACCTATGTCTGACCATGCAAGAGATTCTGATCTAGAAGCTATGGCCCTGGCAGCGAGGAGCGGCATGGGTGAGGTGGCTCCTCTTGGTTAACCTTACTCATACCTTGCTGGGGTGAGTTGGCTGCTGCTCGCCGGGCCCAGCTACCGTATTGGGTTGCGTCAGCGGCGACTCCATCACGCTACGGGCATGTGATCGCAGCCGGTGCAGGCACAAGCCCCACTGTAAAAATGTCCAAGTAACGGCCATCCCCCACATTTCAGCGGCCCATCGGGGCTCCAACAGCCCGGCGGAGCTCGTCATGTACTTGTAAGCTTCGAGCTGCGGGTGGCCACCTGCACCTCTTCCCTCCCGTAGCCACCAACCAGCCAAGAAAGGCAGACGACACGATGCCTGGAAGCTCGAGAATGCCTGTCAGCCTGCGCGGCAGCTTCGAGTCGGTCAAGCGACGGCGACCGGCGCTGGCCGTGTCCATGATCAACCTGGATCTGTAAGTTGGGGCCTCGGTCAGCAGCATCGCCTGCACCCGTGCACTCTGCCGCTCTGCTATTGCGCCTTTGCCTTTGCCTTTGCCTTTGTGAGAACTCTGGATGCTTGCCTCGGGATCAATTGGAGTGGACCTGCACAATCACTGCTGGCGCGTAAAGAACGACGACTGACATCTTCGTAGGCTCCGCAACATCGTCTTCTGCTACTTTGTCTTGCGATGGACCCGGCGAGCCTTTTGGAAGCTCAAGGGCCGCGGCCTCATCGGCGCCGTCCTCGAACTCTACCGCGAGATCACACGCATCCTGTACGGCTACTTCCTGCGCGCCCCCGGTGTCCGCGGACAGGTCCAGAAGCAGGTCAAGGATTCCCTCTCAAAGATGTCGGCCAAACTGGTGCCCGAGAGCGAGACGCGATACTTGACACTTCCCAAGGAAGGCATGTCCGCGGACATGGTTCGTGCTGAGCTCGAGTCGCTGGCCGGCATGGACCACACGCGGTGGGAGGATGGCTACGTCTCTGGGGCCGTGTATCACGGCGAGGAAGGCCTCATCCAGCTGCAGACCGAAGCGTTCGGCAAGTTCACCGTCGCCAACCCTATCCACCCGGATGTGTTCCCTGGCGTGCGTAAGATGGAGGCCGAAGTCGTCAGCATGGTGCTCAACCTGTTCCACGCTCCTCCTGGAGCCGCTGGTGTGACGACGGCCGGCGGCACCGACAGCATCCTGATGGCCTGCCTGGGAGCTCGCCAGAAGGCGTATGCCGAGCGTGGCGTCACCGAGCCTGAGATGTAAGCCATAGGAGAAAGTAATGCGAAAAGGAGAGTGACTCACGGACAGCAGGATCATTCCCGACACGGCGCATACGGCCTTCCGCAAGGCCGGCGAGTATTTCAAGATCAAGATCCATATGGTGGCCTGCCCAGCTCCCAACTATCAGGTCGACGTCCGGGCCATGGCACGTCTCGTCAACGCCAACACAGTGCTGCTCGTCGGCTCAGCACCCAACTTTCCCCACGGCATCATGGACGACATCGCAGCACTGTCTAAGCTTGCCTTGCGCAAGAAGCTGCCGCTACACGTTGATTGCTGCCTGGGTTCCTTCCTCGTGCCGTGCCTCGAGCGGGCCGGTTTCGAGACGCAACCCTTCGACTTCCGCCTAAAGGGCGTCACCAGCATCAGCTGCGACACGCACAAGTACGGATTCGCGCCCAAGGGCAACTCGACGGTGCTGTATCGCACGGCCGAGCTGCGTTCGTACCAGTACTTTGTCTGTCCGGACTGGGCGGGCGGCGTGTACGCCTCGCCAGGCATGGCCGGATCGCGGCCAGGCGCCCTCATCGCGGGCTGCTGGGCCAGCATGATGTCGGTGGGCGAGTCGGGTTACTTGGACGCGTGCGTCAAGATTGTTGGCACAGCCAAGAAGATTGCCGACGCCATCCGGGACGCTCCCGCGCTGGGCGGTGAGCTGGAGATTATCGGCAAGCCGCTGGTCTCTGTCGTGGCATTCACGGCGCGCAACCTCGACATTTACGACATCGCTGACGGCATGTCGAGCAAGGGGTGGCACCTCAACGCGCTGCAGAACCCGCCGGCGATCCACGTGGCGGTGACGATGCCCATCGTCAAGGTGTGGGAGCGCCTGGTGAGCGACCTCGAGGCGGTGGTGGAGGAGGAGCGCGAGAAGGAGAGGGTGCGGCTGGTGGAGGGGAAAGGGGCCAAGGGCAAGGCCATGGGTGACTCGGCGGCGCTGTACGGCGTGGCTGGCTCCCTACCGAACAAGAGCGTCGTCGTGGACCTGGCGACGGGATTCCTGGACCTGTTGTACAAGGCGTAGTGTGTGGAATAGCGGCTTCACGTTGCTTTCGAGGACGTACTTATTACGACAAGCATGCACAGACACTGCAACCGGCGATGGTGGTGTGGATTAGGCCACTGCTCTTTACTGCTGTATTTTGACATGTGCTTCGACATCAGATAGCAAACACGTTCCTAGCGATGAAACAAGAAACAGGTGTTTATTATTGGCCAAAATGCGAGCTTTTTCTTTGAATGGAGCCGACACAACCCCGGTATTGTCAACTCTCCAATATTGCGGCTCGGGAAAACGAGGCGACCAAACAGACAAGATCGCCTCGCGCATGGACAACAGCCTCACTTTCCCCCACACTCATCCACCTACACCGAGGATTACGGGCGGCGAATCACCACGACTTGAGAGTCGAATTCCTAGATTGGACCCCGTGGCAACCCGCATTGATATTACTGGAGGCTCTCTCCGCATATCAGGCAGGGAAGGTAATGACGCGCATGGCGCCTGACGGGAGAGCCCGCCCCCTCCACTCCCAGGCATGGGTGCGCATGAACGGACGGAGTCGATTGCCGGGCGTGGCATTTGACGATGCGGGCTCTGGCTGCGCCCGGCTGCTGTGAGAGGGCCTGAGGGATGGTCAGGAGGAGGATCGGCCATTCGAGGGTTAGTTTTGACAGCCTGTCCCACACCGAGGGCGACAATTTCATCTGTGCACTCATCTTATTCGTATAGAGCAGTCATCGACTTTTGTTTACTTGCGCCTCTAGTGCATACCAAAAGCAGAATGATCAGTCTTGTACCTCGAATGAGTCCATCAGCGGCGATGACAACCCGAGGGTCAAGGCACTCTTAGGCGGGCATGAAGCATAGACTCCAAAGCGCACGCGCAGCTCTTCTGCCAGCAATCATGATCGCCGAGGCGTATTGCGTATTGCTCCTCGGCTTTCTTGAACTGGAGCATCAACCCCGGCTGCTAGAATCAAGGTGCGTCGGCTGACGGCAGCCGGGTTGTTGCGCTAGACGGCAGAGTGAAGCGGTATACACCAAGGCTGTCTTCATACTGGGCGTCCGCGCCTCGAAAGAGCAGTAGCTGGGGTAGCGGACCAATGTATCGTTGCAGACGCAGGCATACATGGCAATGTGCCGATACTGGAGTCCGATGCATTTGTCGCTGCAGGCTCAGGCAGTCCAAGACCTCGGCTGGGTCTTGTTTGAGATGTAATGGTGGTATGTGAAGTTGCTGAATCCCTGAGAATACAGACCATGATGCCGATGCAGCAGCCTTTGTTGAGGTTGGGGACGTTGACGTGGAGCAGCCAGAAGTTGGTTGAATTAAACTGCTTGGGGAAGGAACTGACATGCTGCCTGGCCCGTGTGCGACCTGAGCGCTCGACGACACGCAAGGAGTGTCTCGTCTTTGACCGGCTCCCTCGCCAGTCAGCCTCGCCTCTCACAACTGCACATCTGCGCAACAGCCTTGCCTTGGCGCCGATGCCATCATTGCCCTCCCGCCGGGCCCCCTCTCCGCCGTTCGCTCTTCCTATCACGAACGACCTGTCGTGCCCATCCCACCGCGTAAGTGCCGGGCGCCAATCTCTTGATTTCGCCCCCGATCAACTTGCACCGCAGGAGGTATGTATCGCCAGTTCAGCTTTCCCTCCACGCCACATGCTCATATACACTGGACAGATCAGTCTCACCCCGCCTTGTCCATCACACCACGAGCGCACTGCGTGCCCAGGGGCTCGATACCGGCCGTCTCGTAGCCTGTCGCGGCCCACCATTCGCTGGACCACGGAGATGGTGAGCATGTAGTACGGCTGTGAGGACAGGGCGAGCAAAGGCACCAGCATGATGGAATCGCATCGCGCCCGGTCCCGCTGGCGTCGCGCGTGGCTGTCGTGCGAAAAACAAAAAAACCCCTTGCACGTCAGAACGCCTTGTTCCACTTACTGAGGCGGGCGGCGTCGAGGCCCGTATCGTCAACAGGAGCACACAACCTCCGTTAAGGACCAGGTATCATTCTGATCGTCCTGCTCCTGCTGCCCAAGTACGCCGCATCGTGCAGTAGGCCACCCATCCTCATCTGCTGCGTCACTCCTTGGCGGCTGCCCAACCTCGCCCCCGATGTAGGTGACGGGGCCGCGACATATGCAGCAGAAACCGGGGCATTCTTGCAGTTCGACGCACATAAAGCAGTGCCTCCCGTCTTTTGTGCTGATGGCTCGCGGCCAGCTGCCCAATCGCCCTCTTTTTACCGTATCTCCTGTCTCTTGGATGCATGCAGCGTTCCGAATTGCCCATGCTACATGCCCATGCACGACCCGCGGAAGCAACAGACGCAGCCTTCTCAGTCCACGATCAACACGGAAGTCCTGCCCGTCAAACAGGGTGTTCCGTGTCGCGTTCCCTAACGTTCTGCACTTCTCCGGTGGGACATGGCGAGAGAAATGTTGAGGACTATGGAGAGTGGCGAGCGCACTTGCAAAGGTGACAGGGAGTGGGAGATGCCTGTCGAGCCACGCATTACGACTCGGGATATATATACCGTCCTTGCTGGACTTTGTCTAGGAAACCCCCGTGACTTGAAACTCTATACTGACAGGCTGGAGATCAACCTCCGGGAGACTGAAGAAATGGCTCACGGCGGATGGTCCAGAAAGCAAGTTGAGGACATGGTCGTGGCGGCCAATATCCGGGGCCTCAGTCAGGCGAACTTCAACGACCTGGCCGACTGGCTGCAAAGCAGACGTCAGTGAACTCTCTCACTCGAGATCGCGACCCTCATACGCAGAGCCATACTGACAAGACAAATAAAAGTAAACACCAAGGACCAAGATGACTCGTCTTCTTGTACATCTGCCTCTACCACCAATACCTGTCCTGGTACGCCATCGACAACTATCTCTGACTACAGCGAGTGCCCTGATCGGTCCTCCTTCAGAAATTTCCCAACAAAAGTCGGGAATGACAACTCATCTCAGGGCCGTCAATATTGCTCCACCGAGGCTGACCGGCCTGCTTCGAACTCGTGTCGTTGGCGTCCACCACCCATCGTGACGAACGCACGGCCCTCTCCTCCGTCCTTCAGCAAGTCCTTAAAGGACACTGGACATGCTCAGCGTGCTCACAACAACCCATCCCTTAATGATTCAAATACATGTGCTCCAAGGTTGTCCAAGTCGCCATTACCCATCACCAGCAACTCAAAGCTGCGACCCACCGTCCATTTCTCGGAACGAGCACCACCAAAGCTGCACCATCAGACTTCGTCCCATTCCAGTACCATATCCTCGGTCAACCAGAGCCCGGAGATGTTTGTCGTCGACCGTCAATGGGGAAAGCTGTTCACGGGCAATGGCGAACCAACAACCCGCCTGCTCCAGGTCCTGCGTGGGTTGGCAAATTACATTGTAATGATCCCTTTATCACAGCAAGCAATGAAAGAAGATGCACTGACAGGTGAAGAATAACGAATCGCCCAAGTCTCCCGTCATCACTCCGCATAAGCTCTATGCATTCTATAAGCGGTTCCGTCTCGACAAGGAGCAGTACCCCTTCCAACGTAAACAAGCTCAATCCTTCGCCTGCACGTCCAGAGATATCTAACAGTCATCAGGCATATTCAGCTCCGACTCCAGGAAATCGCTCAGAAAACTAGAGCTGCTCTACCAGGACCTCAGGTGCGAGTACCACCTGGTCCAGGGCAACGACCTCGGGGAGCATCCGTACATCCCGGCTCTTACGCCCCACGGCTTCGCCGCTTGGCTGTCCAGCTTCATTCAGGCCACTCCCGGCCTCGAAGCACGACGCCTAGACCAAATCGTGGCCGCGCTTCCCATAGACGCTGCTGGCAGCGGGCTGAAGGACAAGCCGGAGAGGTTGCCCAAGCAGCTGTCTCGTCACCTGTTTCCTTCGAAGCCACTGAGAGACACGGAAAAGCGCGTGGACCACGCGCTCATGGGGTGGGTCGAGGACATGAGCCCATCAACCTCGTGCTCGTCATCGTGGTCGTCCATCTTTCGTGATGTCATCTCCCAAAGCCTGAGTCCAGACTCTAGGAGCGGGAGCGGCCGTGAACAGGGCGACAGAAGGCAAAGAAACACAGAGCGCGAGGGATATATCGAAGTCCCATCTGGCCATTCATCCCGATCCCGTCACAGGTCTTCTCGGCCCTACCACCAAACTCGAGACCATAACGAGCCGTCGAGGCGGCATCTTAACAGCACCTACATCGAGAAAGCCTCCCAGCGCACCCGGCATACATCCCCAAGGCCCCCCAACCACTACCGTGAGCGCAGCCCCCGCCGAAGCAAGCATAGAGATCGCGAGGCGCGACAAGATGCTCGCAATGTCCTGGCCGCACCCGCAACGCCGCCCTCTTCGCGCGACCACAGCCCCGAAATAACCGCCGAAAGGGCAAACAACTACGCCTTCTTCCAAGGCCGCGACCCAGGGAAGACGTACGAGGAGTTTGACTCCCTGCGGGAGACGTCTGCAGCGCGGCGTGCAGAAAGGGCGATGCGACACGACGGCTGAGGAAGCACCGGCGGGTGTTGTGGACGAGCGACGTCACGAGTCCGAAGTTCAGGATACTGCCAAGGCGGGCCTACAAGGTGCGCACATAATGATTGACGATGAACAAAAGTGTTGGGAGAGGACCTCTGCCTGTACCAAGTAAGTGTAAAGGCTGGCACGAGTCTGATGCGAGATGAAGACTGCATGAGAATATGTTTTCATGATAAAGCCGTGGTAATGCAATCAATTGTTCGGAAGTAGAGGAGCGCACTCCCCTGATGCGTGCCTACTATGCTTTTGTGCCACGTTACCATGCAATCATTCAGCGTGTTCGTTGCCTCATTAAAAAACCAAGTCTTCCTACTGCTCCTGAGGGTATATGAGACATGAACAGAGAGAGGGAGCATCGTCGTTATCATCATTGGATAGTACCAAATGGGTAATGAAAGGGGTCAAAGCGTTCAATCAGGCCTGCCTCACCGAGACGGCGACCCAACAGTCGAGGCGTCAAGGTGGCTCGCGCGGCTCGCACGCTTCTTCTTGAGCGCCTGGTAGTCGTTCTTGAAGGTGGCGATGCAGCGCTGGAGCTCCTGGTCGGGGTGCGGCGGCATCTGGATCTCGACAGCCTTGAGGCAAATGCGGAGGTGCTGCAGCTCGTCGTCGCTTTCCTGGAGCTCTTGCTCTCTGGCAGGACGGGGTCAGCCGGGGAAGGGAACGTGGTCTTGTGGGAAGTGGGCAGGGCTTACAGGTAAGAAATGCGGTTTTGAAGAAAGATGATGCGCTGGGCTGCTCGCTCAGCGCGCTCGATGAGCAGCTCGTGGATGTGCTGAGGGAAGGGGTCAGTCGGGTCGAGCGGCGATAGGCTCACTGGCAAACGGGGCACTCACGTCCGACTCCTCCTGACGAGCTTGGAGGTTGCTTACGACGGCGGACAGCTCGTCGTTCAGCTTGCCCATCTCGGCAATGACCTTTTTGGCCTGCTCAGCCGACATGCCCATCCTGGGAGGCGGTTCCTGCGTCTCCTGCTGGCGTTCGGCTTCGCGCTCGCGATGCCATGAGGCAGACAAGTCAGAGAAGCGCGAGCGGATCAGCGGTGAGCCGGGAGACCCAAAGACCGAGCCCACGTCGCTGCGACTGCGCATGTCGAAGCTCGCGGGACGCGGGGGGCTGCGACTCCCGACGACGACCTTCTCGAGCTGGTCGAGCTGTCCGCCGAGGGCCAGCTCGTCGAGGTCGTCGCCGTCGCCATAGGTGAGTCGTTGAGCGAGTTGGCTGAGGCGGCGGGCGAGATGCTGCCGCGAGAGGCGCGCGGCGACGTTGTCGGCCTCGTCGTGGAGGGTCGTGTGTGAGAGCTCACGCCGCAGGGGGCTGAAGCTGCCGAGGCCCGGGTTCGAAAAGGCCAGGCTGGAGGCAACGCTGGGGCTGGAGAAGAGTGGTGGTGGCGAGTAGATGCCCTCTGCTAGGTCGTCATCCTGGCTGCTCCTTTCGCTGTGGGCGTGGGAGTCTGATCTGTGGTGAGGTTTGCTGCTGCTGGAGCTGCTGCTTGGGCTGTCGTCAGGGACGCCGTTGCTGCTCTTGCTGCAGCTGCAGCCGTTGGAGCTGCGGCGATCCAGCGCCTCGTCCTCCAGCTGGTCTAATTGTTGCTTCCGTAGTTGATGATCCTCGTGGTGCGCATCGTGTCCGTCTGGCAGGCCCATGATGGTGGTCAGATATCAAAGCCTCACCGAGTCGGTGAGCGTGGGTTGATGTAACGCGCGCGCCACGGGGCAGACTGTCGTCAAGCCCGCCAAGGGCTAGAAAGTCATTCGGATGAGCTTGATCTGACGTTCCTCCTCTGTTCTGCTCGGGCGCCAAGTCCTCGGACGATGATGCCCAGCCTCCTCGTCTTCCACAGCGGAAGCGAACCAGCAGCAACAAAGGCTCACCGACCTGGTGCTTCCCTGCGCTAGCGCTGAGGCGGCTGGCCAGGACGACGTCGTTTGATCCGCCGTCGCAAATCGACCCAGTCGCGGACCGACTGCTGTTCCGTACAGTACCCTTGCTGGGGGCGGGAGCTATTAGGCCCACGGTGCTCCAAACTGAGTAAGATTCCTCGACACACTACCGTGGCTCAAGCGAGGCGCGAAGCCTTCGGCGGTCCGAGGGGAGGTCCGATGAGCCGAGCTGAAGGCGCATGGAAAGGGGTAGGTAGCAATTACGCTGGCGGCCAGCCTCAATTAGCACGTTGCCGCGCTGCCGGGGCTGCACAGGAAGTACGAAAGGCGACTAGACAGCGTTGGCGGCGCCTTGAGGCGGTCGAGGTGCAAGAAAAGACACCATGTGACGGGCGGGGGCTGGCCGGGAGAACGTGTGGGGATGCGCTTCGGCTGCAGCAGAGCGTCGCCCGGGGACGCAGGCGGGCTCACCGCTGAGACTGCCCCAGGGGCCGCCGCCGCGCTTCCCCGGTGGCTGGCTGCGTTAGCCGTCGCAGGACCGGCGGGAGCATGTGAGAGGTGGCTTGGCCGACGGCGGACAGCGAGCGAGGGACTTGAGGTGCAGTGCCTGGGCCCGAGAAGATATCTTACCTTAAGTTTTGCGTCATTGGGGTTGATCGTCACCCTGCGGCCATGGCGACTGCCGACGGGCCGGGGGTCGTTTCGGCTCAGCGTCCAGCAACGCAACGCACGACTGACGCACCGTACGGAGCCCGTCAGCCGGTACGGGACGGGGCGCTGTGGCACAGTGCATCTCGGTTCCAGACCGACTCGGCACGTCCTTGCAACGCTGTATTTGGATTACGACTGCCGTGCATGCGAGCAGAGCAACGGGGGCTCGATGCGGTGGTGATGCAACACGAGCAAGGTTGGGTACCCAGGCGAGGCTGCCCAGATCCATCCGCGCGTGGCAGGCATGCACGCTAACGCTGTGCAGGCGGCCAGTCGCAGCGCCCTCCCCAGCACCTGTACGGCCCTAGCAGAGGCCATTGTAGGGGCTGCCGGCGCGCTATTCCAAGGCCTCCCGCCGTCCGTCCGGCACCAGATAGATGGCTATTGCCGGGCGACTGACGGCTGGCTCCTCCTCCTCCTCCATCCTCCCCCTCGCCCACGCGACCATTCTCCCACCTGCAACAACCAGACGCATCATCGCCGTCCCTGCTTCGCTCCCTCCGTCGGCCTCGGGTCTGCTTCGTTGCCCCAATCTGCCCCCGTGCCCTGTCCGTTAGCGGCCCCAGCCTTGCCGGCGTGCCAACGGCTTCTCGCGCACCCTCCCCGCCCTGTTTTCGTCCGTCAATGGGCCTCGGCTTTGGTTGCCGCCAGCTTTAGCTCACGCGGGGCCCAATCGCCGCCTTTGACTCAGAGCCGCCCCGCCATCCTCCGGAGCCGAGACGAGCAGCCATCTGGTGACGCCGACGAAATCTCCCGACGACTCTCTCAATGAACCGCCCTTGACCGTTGCATTGGCATTCTCTTCCTCCTGCCGCCCCTTCTCCCTCCCCACGACCCTGTCTGTCCCCGTCGGCACATTCGATTGAGCCTGCGCACCAGACGGACGCACAAGCACTCGCGCACACGACGCGGAGGGACAGCCGCTTCCGCCTGCCCGGCACGCAGACATCCCGCCCGCCATGTCGTGGAAGTCGTCGGACAGGTTGATGTCCACCATCCGGCACTATGCCAAGTTCCCCGCGACCGGCGTGAGCTTGCGCCAGATGGTGCAGTTTGGCGACAAACCCTCTACTGGTACGTCCGCTGCAATTGACGCCCTTCCGACTCCTCGTGCGCTGACACCTCCCTCCCGTGCAGGCACCCTCTTCCGCGCCTCGCAATTCCTGGCCGAGGAGCTTCCCATCCGCCTGGCGCATCGCGTTCAGGAGCTCGACGACCTACCCGACGGCCTCAATGAGATGCCCTCGGTCACAAAGGTTAAGGACTGGTACGCGCAGTCGTTTGAGGTACATCAGCCGCCTGCCGAGTAACATGTCCGTCCGTGCCGGCTGACACCTGCTAGGAAATCACACAATTGCCTCGGCCGGACCTTAGCAGAGACGTTCGCGACCGTCTAATGAAGCCCTCCAAGCACCCTGGTCGCCAGATTCTCCAACAGCTCTCGGAAGCAACCCCCAACCCATCCATCGACGAGGGTGATCCCTCTGGCTGGGGCGGCCTGCAAAGCTCCAATGGCAACGGCAAGGCAAGGTCTCTGTCGAGGCGTTACTTCGCCACCGTCGACGATACCGGCGACTGGCCCCCCGAGCTGCAGTTGTACAACCAGAGTTTCGCGCAGACTCTGCACAAGATCAAGAGGCGCCACGACGGCGTCGTCACCACCATGGCCCAGGGCATCCTAGAGTACAAGCGTCGGCGTCAGCGCATGCAGATCGACAGCACCATCCAGTCCTTCCTCGATCGATTCTACATGTCGCGCATCGGCATCCGAATGCTGATCGGGCAGCACATTGCCCTGACCGACCAGAGCCACCACCGCGACCCTACATATGTCGGTGTCATCTGCACCAAGACCAACGTCAAGGACCTCGCCCAGGAGGCCATCGAGAATGCGCGGTTCGTCTGCGAGGACCACTACGGCCTGTTCGAGGCGCCCCGGATACAGCTCGTCTGCAACCCGAACCTCGACTTCATGTACGTTCCCGGACACCTGTCGCACATGCTCTTCGAGACGTTGAAGAACTCTCTGCGCGCCGTCGTCGAGACGCACGGCATGGACAAGCAAGAGTTCCCCGTCACCAAGGTCATCGTCGCCGAGGGCAAGGAAGACATCACCATCAAGATCTCCGACGAAGGCGGCGGTATTCCACGAAGCGCCATCCCCCTCGTCTGGACGTACATGTACACGACCGTTGACCGGACACCAAACCTGGACCCGGACTTTGATAAGAGTGATTTCAAGGCCCCAATGGCTGGATTCGGCTACGGGCTGCCCATATCGCGTTTGTACGCGAGATACTTCGGCGGCGACTTGAAGCTCATTAGCATGGAAGGGTGAGCCTCCCGAACTCCATATCCCGTACTCCTAGAACTACCGCTGACCACGTCACGGCACAGATACGGCACGGACGTGTACCTACATCTGAACCGTCTGTCCTCGTCCTCGGAACCTCTGCAATAGCAATTAAACACCGCCGGGGCTACATCCCCATCCCTGATCCTACGCAAACGCCTCAAGCTCCAACGGGAGGTGACGGAGCGGAGACAGGTTGGAGACGCCGAGGCGGTGGTGAATGCGCCCCCCAGCCCCTTCTCCGACAAGAAGGAGGACCGCGAGCTGTGAAAACACGGGGGCAGGTACAGTTTCGAGACGCGGGCGCGCGGTCGACGTGCGATTCGCGTGACGCGAGGGGAGTCCAGGCGTCGCTGGAGGACTCGTTTCGAGGTGGACGGCCGGACGTCGTCCGGCATCTTGGATACGGTCGCTGGCGTCCTGGTGGAGTTGAGTGTTGTGGGAGCTGGTGAGTCGAGGACTCATGGTGAGGTAGAGGGTCGTATTCGCCTGTGTGATGGCGAGACGTCGGCCCCGGCTCTGGTTGTGCAATGGTACCGCCGAGAGGAGAGGGGCCACGGAGGCAGACCAAGTGGGAATGAGGAAGCCCGGGGTCTGCCATTTACTGTAAAAGACTATCATGTTATTTGGGGAAAGGACAGCATCGGCACGAGCGGAGGCGTCCCGTCGTTGCCCTTTGCATCCACCATCCGCGCAGGGGCGTCGCGGAGGTAAGGGAAGCAAAGACTCACATGTTGCACACCTCTGCTAGCGATTCACGAGATGGACATTTATGGAAATCAAATACTTTTGTTGGGCCCCTTCTGGCGAGCTCCTTGCCCGTCCCCCCATACGTCTGTCTTCTCGGCTTCGTCTTTGTGACGCTGCTGCTGCTACTCCTTACTTGAGCTCAGAATGTGATACTGGCCCCTAGTATTCGCAAAGCCTTGGTCAGCGATGACACCGGTAAGTCCTCCGCCTGGATTACTCAAGCCTTTCCCTCACACTTATCACCACGGCAGGTCGCCGCCCTGATCCTCCGCCATCTCACCTTGGAAACCCGACAGCCTGGACTGCCGCTACTTCTGCAGCCGCTGCCGGTCGTTGTCCGGGTCTACGTGCCGCGCCCGCACGTGCTCAAGCGGCTCCGGCTTGCGAAGCTCAACGGCAGACAGACGGGCCGCTTTGGCCCAATTGCCCTGACCCCGACTGTTCATGGCTGGTTTGGCTCGTGGCCGGCTTGTCTTCCATGGGTCCGCAATACCAACATCGGCTGATGTCGCCATGGTCTCAAAGTTCTCGTCTGCGCTTGACGCTACTGTTGGCGTCTTGGCGCCTTTGTACTGTCTGCCGTCCGGTCCCCAAGCGTTGAATTCAATTTTCTGGCTGGCTTGTTTGCGCCCGTTATCCTTTCGCACGATGGTTGCGGTTGGCACGCTGCCAAGTCCACGCAGATGATCAGATGGGCCAGCCTGCGACGCCGAAACTCGGCTGCGAAGGTGTGGCGGAAGAGATGCCTCGCTGTAAGTTGCCGACTCCGAGCTTAAACTGGTCTGCGTGGGGAGGTCTCCACGGTGGGCTGGTGCCGATCTCAGAGGCTCGATTCCTTGCAAGTGTGGCGGCAAAGACGCAATGGAGGAACTGTCGCTCTCTCGACCACTCTGGGAGGTATTGCTAGACACAATGCTGCCGGAGGAACTAGACGATGTAGTCACGAGGCGGCGCAGAGCCGCATGGTCCGAAGACGATAGCTCCGTGATAGGGGCCTCGCAAAATTTCAGCCAGCAGTGAGGATTGTAGGACCCAGCGTGCATACCTGAGGCACGTCGTTGCCTAGGAAGAAGTCGGTGCTTTCAACGTAGGTGTTCTGCCACACTTCGTTATTGACTTCCTCGATGGATACATGACCGGTTTCCAAAGGTGCTGGGTTAACTCCTGGCTCTTGAGTTTCGCTCCAAGCCATGCATCTCATGCAAATCTGTGGTGGCTGTTAGTCAAGGCTCAGGCCGCTATGTTGTAAACATCTGCTAAACTCCACTGAGGAACTCACATTCTCGTCGTCCTTCTTGGCTCTCTTGCTGAATTCCTCGTCCGGCTTGACCAGGTCGCAGACATCGCAGCGGATTGGGACACGAGTAATAGCAGAATGATCGCGGCAGGCCATGCCGGAATTCGCTGCATCAATGCGGCTACCTGCTGCAGCCTGCCGCTGGATCGACATTTGTTGTTTGTTGGAGAAGGAGCTAAGCGGCTTCCATTCACCGCCAACTTTGCATCGAAATCTGCGAAGTGTGAGAAATGTATGACACTCCCAGGTTCGGCGCGAAACCTACCTGGCGGGCAGCGCCTGGACACTCGGCCTGCGCGTTGTTAGAAGCGTATTCATGTGCTGACTTCCTGCTTTGTAGGCCTCAAGAATGCGAACACGCCGGGGGTTAACTCACACGCCAGAGCTGGAGCTCTTTCTCTTGCCTCCCATTTTGCAGTCGTCCGAAGAAAGAATCCTAAGCCGAGGCCGGAGGGACTTTGCTGGATTTCACGCTTGCCTGCGACGCAGTCAATGGGTTTGAGAGGGTTGGAAGATGAGTGGAGAATCGAGGGTGAGAACAGAGTGCCAGGGCAAAAAGAAGAGAGAGCAGCTTGAAGGTCGAAGTTCATCTGATGTGCGGCGGTGGGCAATGGAATAGGAGCCGCGGTCACTTGCACTTTCCTCGGTGAAAGAGCAGCGCCACAGGCTACCTGAGGCAGACCTCAGGGACGCAAAACGGTGTTGATGAACGGGTCTCCAAAGCCAAGATGACGAGAGTTAAAAGTTGCAAGGGAGGATCAGCGGACTGAAGGGATATAGTGAACGTGAGTTGGTTCCCTCTCCAAGCTATTGAAGGCCACCATGTTAAGCGTTCCACAACAATCAGCAGACAGGCTGCACAGTCGCCCATCGATGCCTCAGATACTTTTAAGATGTCAGAGGCCGTGACTGCCGGCGTCTTTCCCTTGGACATCTGGACTTTGCGCTGCTGCCCGCGGCCGTGACGTCTTGTCCATAAGCAGCCATTAGAGCAAACAAAGCTGCAGTAATGAGAATTGTCCTCGCGTTTGCGATCGAAAGAAATATGTTGTTTGATGGCGCACCAAATGATGGTCATTGCCCCTGGCTTGATTGATGACTGTAGTTTCTCCTCTAGTTGTTTGTCTGTCCGACTATACTTGTCTCGCGGCTCAGCATAATTTGCAAACGTTGACGCACTCTCGAGCTCTCTCCATCACATACACAGAGTAGTAGAACTTAGCCCAACGCCTGAAGGATGAGCATCGTGATGGACAATTCTGTGACACAGATGTCGCTTAGATATGCGAATCGACGCGCTACTTCAGCCTGTTCTCAGTGACCATCACAATGCCTTGAGTTGGCTTCGTCCCAACTTGGGAAAGGACACGAGATATGAATGCATGTAGCCGACTGCGTCGGCAACAGCAGCGTCTCTCGCTTTGACTACCGTATCAAAGATTTTCTTCCCCCAGACTCGCTGCACATCGGACTTGCCGGGCCGCGGGTCGGGCTTTGACCTCATGCCGCAGCCAAAGCGCTTGGATGGCCAAGACAAGGTGAGGTCATTTGCGCCGAGAGGAGACCAGACAACCCTCAATAGCCACCGGAAATGGAGATGTTGAGTCGGTGAATCGATGGCAACGTGCTGCGGCGCTCTGAGACATGTGGAGGCACTACGAGCACTTCGCGATTCGGGCAAGGTACGGATTCGTTGATCTCTAGAAACTACTCCGTACTCGTAAGGTACATGCGGAGTAGCGTATATAAAACAGGGTTTACAAGGGCTAGAAGCGAAAGGAAAAGCAAAGATTGGTTCAAGTGTTCTCCCGATAACGATGGCCCGTTTGTCAGCTCTGGCGCGATTGTACCCGTCCTTGCCGTCCCAGTGACTTGGGGCCAGCCCAAGATCCCGGACGCTGGAGAGACACCGCTGGTCTGTGTTGACCTTGGGAAATCTGTGGGGAGCTGTGTCTGAAGACCCTGACTCCACATCAGGTCCCATGCCCATCGCTCTCGTCCTAACCAAGGCGGTCTGTGGTGAACCGGGGTTTGGCCTCTCCTTTGTCACGACGGACGTGAGGGGCTGCAATTGATGCGCCGTGGCGCCAACTACTCGTACGTACCACAGCGGGGCGAGCAAACAAATGGGAGAATTTGGCCGGGGCCTTGACTACAAACGAGTGCTGCGGATTTGCTAGAGTCTCGTGAAGCGTCACCGTCGGTGAAGGAGACGGAGAACACTGCAACCGTCGCCTCCTAGTGCGTTGGTTGGGCGCTAGCCGCGTCGCTAGTGGAGGCCAATCCAGCAGCCCCGATGTAAGGGGAGCATCCGACAGGCGGCTCCCCAGATGGTGGACCACGCTTCCAAAGGGTCAACCCGAAAGCTGAGCGCGCTCCTCAGATGGAGCGTCATCACGGACTGAAACCCACGGACAAGTCGATGCGGAAGCTTACCGTGGTATCGCGTCTACCGACCTCCGTCCAGGCCATACCACGCTCAGCAAGCCGAGCAGCAACGCAAAGGCCTCCCACCATGCCGCGTAAGAAGTAAAGGGTGACAATGCTAAGGACGAAATGCAATCAAGGAAGAAGAAACGTGATCAATGCGGCACACCCGCACCAAGTGACGGGCCCGGCCGATTCGCGCACCATCTTGCCAGGTCCTTGCGCCCTTGATCAGCAAGCTCCCTCCCTCCGTGCCCACCCGCCGGGCCTCCTATATGTGGTTTTTGCGTTCATAGCAGTGATCCGTACGGGACGCTCGTCCGGCATTCCATGACGTGACAGGTGGACGGGGCTTATACCGGAGTCGGCGGTCGCGTTTCATCATGAGGCTTCATGCCGCTGTCTATAGGACACTGCCGGCGTTCAGTCTGCCGCACCATCATGCTGCCCGGCAAGGCAGCAGAGACGGCATGGAAACGAAAGGGAAATGAACAAGCGAATGACGGCCAAGAAGGCGTTGCGGCGTTACATGGCTCGCTTACGATGGTCTCTGGTGCTGATGGCCATCACGTCGCGCTGGACAGGGACGATGGCTCGCCAGTGAGCAGATCAACAGATTTGGGACTATGCGCGAGACTGTCATCTGTCAGCACATCAATGGTAGCGGAACATGTACCGGCCAAACCTCGATGCCGCCGAAACGGCTGCGCAGCGCGACAGAGGCAGCCTCTGCCAGTGCGCCTTGAGACATGGACGTCGTCCCCTATGTACAAATGGAATCCACCTCCGACGATGTGCTTGACGAAGGATCCGCTCATGGGACCCTAGCCCTTCTGGAAATCCCACGATGCCGGCACGGCGACGGCTTCCCAGGTCTGCGGGTCAGCCTGACATTCATGCGCTTGGCCACACGAGTACGAGTACGCAGGCATTCAGAGCTACATCGTTGCATGTCCGTCGCGTCGTCGCGTGCCGGCAGGATGGTGGTACTTGGCCTGTTGTACCGGGTACTCTGTCAGCAGCGAGGAAAACGCCCGGCTCCGAGGCGCTGGAGACTCCCTGCGCGGTACCTGCGCATCCTTGCCCCGACTGGAATGAGGGCCAGGGGGCAAGCAGCCCAGCCACACGCAATGACACTCGGTCTGTCCAAGCGATGCGTTACGAGGCTCTCGGCGCCTCAGGTATCGCACTTCGTATCGTAGGTACCGTGCTCCGTACCCTCCGCCTCCTAGAGACACTACGGGTGACATGGAAGCGAGCCCGGTGCGCGCGAAACGTCACTGGCGCAGGGTTGCTGCGTAAGTGCCCGCACACACAGCGACGCGGCACCCCGTTGGCCCTCGAGCGCGATGACTCGAGTGCATCCCGGCATGGCCGTTGTTTGCTGGTTTCAACCTGTCCAACGTCCGCGTCGATTTCAGGAGTGACGGCTGCGACCAAGAGGCTTCCATGGCGGCCCCGGATATGGCTCTCGTCGCAGGGCTAGCCGGCCGCCAATTTCCACGAGTTTAATGCGCTCAACGATACCCCGTAGATACGAGTAGAGCAGCCAAGATGGGCAAGCCCCGGGCCTGCTCCGCGGTGGCCAGAGGACCCTTGCGGAGAGACGCCTTTCTGCGCCCAGAGGCCCTCTTTTCATCCTCGGTCTTGCTACAAGTACGCGTTGCCCATGGTCCGTCGCCGGTGGCGCCGCGTGATGCCTCTTCCGGCGGTCGCGCGGTTGCCGAACGCTGGGGTGTGACATTGGGCACGAAGACCAGTCAGACGGTGCTCGTCGTGCTCGACTCCCTTGGCAGCCGACGAATCCGGCGAAGCAACTGCTGACCAGCACGTGCATTGTGCGCTGTGCTGCCTGTGACTGCTTCGCTGGCACCAGGACCGCTGCCCGCCCGCAGTGTCCTGCATGGCCCTCCGTCCCGTTCTGGCAGCGCGATGCTCGTTTCTGGCGTGATGGGCGGTCGCATGGACGAATGGGGTCGCCCTCTGGTTGCTGCAGCAGCATTCGGTCAGGTATGCCATACATTGCCGGAGGACGGTACGGAGCACGAGGCAATCAATCAATCAATCCACCTCGGGCACGTTGAGTTTGACATCATGTCATGCCCATGACGATGCTCCCCCGCCCGCTCTCCCGCATCCTCTCGAGGCATCCGGCGAAGAAGCAATTTTCTTTTCGCTCGCGGCCGCTACCCCATGTCTCCCACGCAAATTGCCCAATTTGAACCGCGAGACCAGGAACGCCTGCAGCCATTTACTGGGTCCGCCGGGAGGCCCACCCGTGAGATTGGGCGAGTCCCCTTTTTTAGCTGCCGCCGCCGCGTGCCTTGCCGCGGTGAAAGGTACGCCGGCGCCTCGTATCGGTGCGCTGCGGCCGCTTGTAACGGGTACCTGGCTGAAGCCCTGCGAGCAGTGCCTCGTCTCAACCTCGCCGCCACCCGACACCTGGCGCCCGTAACAGTGGGTGCTCCTGGGGCCCAAAACTCAGGCCCCCCGAACCCACCCCCCCCCATTTGTTGCTTGTGGCCGCCTCCTCCCATCACTCATGCTAACGACGGGTCGCCCGGCTGTCGAATCCACCGCAGAAACACACAACGACGTGCTGCCACGGAGGGATCGGCTGCTGCATGTGCGCTTGTAACCAACGGCTGTGAGTCGGGCACGGGCCGTCGAGACTCACTCCCTCCTGCACCCCTTGTCGCCTCTGCGAGCAGGCCCTGTTTCTCGCCTCGTTCATTCTTTGGCTCATCTGCGACACGCGCTCCCCGGCCAGGAAAACAGCACCAGCTGGGCCTCCACCGGAAGCACCACCAGCTCCTCCGGCGACTGGGCTCCTTGGGCATTCCCCACGGCCCCGGTCGACCCTGCAAGCACTGACTGCTCCTCCCGTTCCCTCCCTCTCTCGTGCTGGGCTCACTTGCTCTCTCTCCTCCCCCAATCCTGCTCTCGCAAACACGCCTGGGCCTCTCGTTGCCGACCTTTCCTGTGCCTCGTTCAATCAATCAACCAGCGCTCGCGACAATCGTTCATCTCAGCTCTGCCGACAGCCGTCCCAGCCTGGCCTTCCACGCGGCTGCCGAGCGCGCCCGCTGTCGGATCCGTCTGCTCTGCAACCAGTCCACCAAGCTCTAGCGGCCTAGGGATCCCTTCCGCGATCAGCGGGCTCGAGCTACCACCCACCCCACTGGTCCCTGGCCAGCAGCTTCCTCTCTCTTCTCTCCTTTTTTCCACCCATATCGACTCTATCCACTCTCATCAACCACGCTCACTTCAGTCACTCCTTTTCCTGTCTGCTGCCGCCCGTTCTGTTATCTCTGTAGTCTCGACTTCGACTCTGCTCATCATCAGCGACTCTCTCTTCGGCTCTCATTTCACCTGACCATACCCTTATTCAGCAGTCTCGACGCTCTCCAGCATCAGCTCACCCATCTGAATGCACCGGTAAACCACCGCTCAGCTCCTCGACAGAGCTTTCTTGCCGTGGCTCCATTCGGCACTGCGCGCTCTGACCTGCGAGTTCACCCGGACTGGCCAACTCTCGATTTGGCTTGTCGGGATAGCCAGCGCTCATTCACCCGAAAGGGCGGCACCGTCAGGACAGCGCCTACCGTCGTCACAACGTCGCCAAAATGACGGTTGCCAATGAATTGACCCATCGCAACCAACCCCATGGGAGCACGGCCCTGGAGGAACGTTTCGAGGTGCTGAAGGAGATTGGTGATGGAAGCTTCGGAAGCGTTGTCTTGGCCCGAGTTAGAACGGCTGGTGCGAACGTCGCCCGGCGCGGGTCGGTGGTAAGTTTACGCCGCGAGCTGCCCGCCTGGCGCTTGTCTAAACACAATTCCTAGGTTGCCATCAAGTCTATGAAGAAGACCTTTGATTCGCTTGCGCCATGCCTGGAGCTGCGGGAAGTCGTCTTCCTGCGGACGCTTCCCCAACACCCGCACTTGGTTCCCGCGCTGGACATCTTTCTCGACCCCTACACGAAGAAGCTGCATATTTGCATGGAGTACATGGAAGGAAACCTCTACCAGTTGATGAAGGCGAGAGATCACAAGTGCCTCGATAACGGGAGCGTCAAGAGCATCCTCTTCCAAATCATGCAGGGCCTTGAGCACATCCACTCGCACCACTTCTTCCATCGCGATATCAAGCCCGAGAACATTCTAGTCTCGACATCGGCGCATCAAGAATCCTCCAACTCGTTCCGACGCTACTCTGCTCTCGTCACCCCGCCCTCGACTCCTCCCACTTACACTGTAAAGCTGGCCGACTTTGGCCTGGCCCGAGAGACTCACTCCAAGCTGCCGTACACGACCTATGTTTCTACGAGATGGTACCGGGCACCGGAGGTGCTTCTGCGTGCCGGCGAGTACTCAGCACCCGTCGACATCTGGGCCGTCGGCGCCATGGCCGTTGAGGTTGCGACCCTGAAGCCTCTCTTCCCTGGTGGAAACGAGGTTGACCAGGTATGGAGGGTTTGCGAGATCATGGGCAGCCCCGGCAACTGGTACAACAAGGCCGGAGCACGCGTCGGTGGAGGAGACTGGCGCGAGGGCACCCGGCTGGCCGGGAAGCTGGGCTTCTCGTTTCCCAAGATGGCGCCGCACGCCATGGACACTATCCTGCAGTCTCCGCAGTGGCCGCCGGCACTCAGCAACTTCGTCACCTGGTGCCTGATGTGGGACCCAAGGAATCGCCCAACGTCTTCCCAGGCCATTATGCACGAGTACTTTCAGGACGCCGTGGATCCAACGAGGCCCAAGTCGTCGACGTCCAAGATTTTGGGACGAAAGCAGTCGGACTTGGGCCGTGGCTCCAAGGATGCCAGCGGCGTGACACAGACTTCCAACAGGCCGTCTTGGTTCCGCAAGTCGCTCATCGGCCGTACCGAAGCGCCAGAGCCAGCTGTGGCTCAAGTGCAAATAAAGGAGACTGCTGTCCCGCGGCCATCCCCGGTCCACGCCTCGACGACGAGCGACGTCACAAATGCAAGGTCGCGGCCCAACGCCAACAAGCGAAGCACATGGACAAACGGAGCCTCCAACGCGGCCCCCATGCCTATCCTGCCCACGATCCGGCCCATCTCGCCGCTGTCAGACGCCGTGACTGCTCGTGCCAACAACGGACAACCCGAAGCTGGCGCCAATGGCCGTGGTCAGGAAAAGTCCAAGAAGATCGGCAGACAGCTCTCTGTGGCATCAAGCACAAACAATTACACAGAACTGCACCGCCAGCAAGCCGAGCGCGCGCTCAATGGCAACAGCGGACTGGCCTCTCCGCCCAGCGGACACAAGGAGAGCTTCTTCTCGCACTTGCGGAAGCGGGCCAGGCGCTTCTCGGGGCGCCATCAGACACCCGTCTCGCCTTCATACGACGACATGGAGGCGCAAATTGGCTGTGGCCCTTGGGCAAGCAACCGATCCTCCATGGTGGTCGACCAGCAACAGGCCCCCGTCCCCAAGACGGAGGTGTACGAGTCCTTGGACAAGGCCCTGCGCGACGTGCAAGGCAACTTGGATTCTCGATCGCCATTGCCGCCAAGCCACCAGTATACGACAAACAGCAAGTTGAAGCGACACCACTCCTTGCCTCAGCACCAGGCTCGGTCCGTTGACAACCTCATCGGCGCAGCTCGCGCGGGACCCATCTCGAGCCGCACACGGCGGGCGCAGGCTTCTCAGGGAGTGCATCAGTACGAGGCTCCAGCTGAAGAGGACGAGCTTCTCGATGAAGTTTTGACCTCAACCCAGCGGGCTGTGGCGCGGATGGACGGGTCCGGCAAGCCTTTGAGGCAATCGGCCAGCAACCTGGGCCTGGGAAGCCCGCATCCGTACCCCAGTCCGGCGCCCTCGGCCAACGGCACGCAGGTGCTCTACGGAGATGGTCACGAGGCTCTGACACCTAGGCCTCTGGACCTCAGCAAGAAGACGGACAGTCAGTACAAGTGGCCGACCCCACCATACGAGGGCAGCGAGTGGGGGGCGTCGGCCTCGGCGAGCATCTGGGCCGCCGGAAACAGATTCTAGGTTGATTTAATGGAAGAGAAGGAGGAGCGAGGACCCTGATATGATCACGGCCAGACGGCAGCGGAAAAGTTGTGTTGTTGTTCCTTCTCGCATATACACGGCGTTTGTTGGATTGGGACACATTGCTCTCATTTATCGATTCCATTTCGGCGGCTTGATTCACCGGCATCTCGACTCGGCTACACTACGATCTTTATTACCCCCCTTTCGATTCTGCCAGGCCTCTCCTGCGTTGCCTCTTGTTCAAACCACAGCCTTGCTCGGCGCTCTGCCACGCGCAACTCACTATTTATTGGATCTCTTTCTTCGTTTCGAATCTTGGAGCAGCCTGAGCACAAAATACCCCCCTATATAGACTAACAAGGGCAAGCGTTACACTTTGCCGTGCAATCTGTTTGAAGCACAATACCTCATTCAGCAAATTTGATTTCATTTGTTAGACTACATACACATCCGGAGGAGGGGGGACGGGGAGATCAGGCATTGTTGCGGGCAGCTGGGCAGTCCGAGGCAAGTCGCTAGCAGAATATACAACTCAAGGTCTCCCAAGGCCCTGAAATTGGCTGAAATGCAAGTTAGATCCCTAGTGGCGTGATACTTGTTTCGTGAGTGAGCAGATGATATGCGGCACGCCTGGCTACTTTCACGTGTGCTGCCAGATGATTTGATCCGCACATGGTGAGCGTCGCGTTGTGTTTGCGGGAACCTAGGTCCACGCAGAACGGCCGACAGTCGGTGCATTGGGCCACGCAACGCGTCAGCTCATTGGGCGGGGGCTGGGAGCGTTTCCTTTGGATGGAATACGAGCCAAACGGCTCATGAGAGGCTTCGGCCAAGGCAAGTCAAGGCAAGGCAGCCAGCAGCTTGCCTTAAGTTGATACCTGCAATGCTACAAGGGGCCAGACGCGGATTCATGTGCATGCAACGCGCATGGTACAGTTGTAACATTCATTTATGCATGTCAAGTCCCAAAACGGCCGGCAGAGCGCGAGGACACGCGTGGTACCGCACCACGCGTCCTCGACAGCTGCCAGCCACGAAAATGGAACGATTCGACTCGTATGCACCTCTTTCAAGGTACAGACGATGGATAAAAACCAATGTGTATGCGAAGTCCTGTATGAATAGCCTTCCTCAATGACCGGGGTCGCCGAGCGCAGCAAGAGGCGCCAGTCAAGGCCCAGCTCGTCACGTGCCCACAGTGTGGCTGCGCCTGCTCAGCGCCGTTCCTAGACGTTCGGTTTAGCGCTGAGGAAACCACCAACCAGCAGAACGGGGCGCATCCCCAGAAAACAGCACCTGCTGGCAGGCAGCAGCATCAGCGCAGGAGCAAAGCAAAGGTCCATTTCTCTGCAAGACATCCGGTCTTAGCCTCGCGTCGATCATCTTCATTGCCGGCTGCCTGCGATCCGGGAGCTTTGTTTTTCTTGTGCCTGGACGGGCTTGCGTTTACACGGCTGCGCTAGGCAGACTCATTGCGGCTTAAGCAGTCTGGCTGACGGTGGGGTAGCCTGCAGCAAGAGGACAGCGTCGACGGAATTCACCGGCGAGCAACCGTTGCCTTTCACCACGACATAACCTAACGGTCAAGCACGACATTGACACTGAGTCGACGGCAATTCTACACTTTTTCTGTGAAACTACGAGATAATATTGCTTGGGTCACCCCATTGCCGCGCTGTCACCGCGCTGCGAGCGTCAACGACTGCGTTCGCTACGAGTGCCAGGAAGACCGTGCGACGTCCGTTGCTGCCCCGCGCTGCCGCAAGTCGACGAACTCGACGCTCACCTGGGACCTTCGGCGTGAGTAAAGGGGCAAATCCCACTGACAGCTCTGAGGCGGTGATAGCCGGTGCATTGGTATTACTCAAAAAAGTCGACGGCTCGCGTAACACCAGGAAGAAAGGACGCAGGAAGACGGGAGGGTGAGAGGCATCGCTCTTCCAGCTGAGCTGCGCCATGCAGGCGAGCAACAACAGCAACATGAGCCTCAACCTGCCATTGCGCACCTCCACCACCAGCCGTCGCAACCAGGAGAGTCGCAGCTACTTTACCAGCTACACGCCGCCGAGCTCCGCCGAGGCCATAAATGGGCCGGTCCGGGAGCCGGCGAGGGAGCAGCCGCCCATCAACGACCGGTTGATTGTGGGCGTCGACTTTGGCACGACCTTTTCGGGGTGAGTTGCTGCCGTTCTTGCTTTCTCCTCTGTCCTAGGGTGTTCTTTCGGGCCATTGGAGACGCAATGAATGAGTCCTGGTGTGTTTAATTCCACGTCTGACCTTGTCGCAGTGTCGCCGCCGTGTACACCTCCACCCCTGATGACATTGAAATAATCAAGACTTGGCCCGGAGGCAACGGCATTACGTCGGACAAGGTCCCGACTGAAATCGCCTACGACTTTCCTTCCAATGCCTCACCGGGATCGGAACCTACGGCAAAATGGGGCTTCCAGTTCAGACCGGAGGAGTCGCGTCTGCGCTGCATCAAGTTGTTCCTGGACCGATCACAAAAGCTGCCCTTTTACGTCAGTCCCCTCGATACGGCCGCCCAGCTGAAGCGCTTCAACAAAAACGTCGTCGACGCCGTCAGCGACTACCTGACCCAGATATACAAGCACACCATGGACACGCTAACCCGGCGCTACGGCGAGTCATTCATGGCATCGACCAAGGTCGAGTTCGTCTTGACGTGTCCCGCCGTGTGGAGTGATGCCGCCAAGAACACGACGCTGTTGGCCGCAGAACGGGCTGGCATGGGGAGCCGGTCCGAGATTCAAATGATTAGCGAGCCTGAGGCGGCTGCAGTGTACACGCTCAAGGCGATCCAGCCCAACAACCTCAGCGTCGGTGACAATTTTATCGTGTGCGATGCAGGTGGCGGCACTGTCGAGTGAGTACACAAAGTCCGATAATGAGGCACGTGCCTGAAGTTCTTTGTCGCTGACGATATTTTAGCCTCATTGCGTACAAGATAATGTCGTTGAAGCCCCTGAGAGTCGAGGAATCCGCCGTCGGCACAGGAGGTCTATGCGGAAGCGCTTTCTTAAACTACAGGTTCGAAGAGCACGTCAGGATTAGACTCGGACAGACGCGTTTCGATGAGATGAAGGCAAAGAAGGGCAAGACTTGGCAGATGGGGCTCAAGTATTTTGAAGAATTCGTCAAGCGCAACTTCAACGAGGATGAGTACCAGGAGGTGAATGTCCCGTTCCCCGGCTTGCCCGACGATGAGGAGGCCGGTCTCGACTCAGGATTTCTTGTCATGAGCGCGGCGCAGATCAAGGACATCTTTGAGCCTGTGGTCAAAGAAGTCTGCGACCTGGTCAACGGTCAGGTCGAGAGTCTCCGGGCCAAGGGAGGCATCGTCTCCGGCATTGTTCTCGTCGGCGGTTTTGGTCAGAGCGACTACCTGTACAGACGACTCAAACAGCATTTCACGAGCGCCGCGCCGCCTCCCTATAGCGAGCGGCCGACACATGCGAGTGTCAGCGCGACGCAGGAGAATGGGTCCATCGAGGTGATGCAGCCCGTATACGCGTGGACCGCCGTCGTTCGCGGCGCGGTACTTCGCGGTTTGGAGGGCAACATGGTCATCTCGCGAAAGTCCAGAATGCATTACGGGACGTCTTACGCCACTGTGTACGATGAGGAGAAGCACTCCGTCAGCGAACGGTATTGGTCGCCGTTGTGGGAACGGTGGATGGTCTCGGACCGGATGCAATGGCATATTGCCAAGGTACGTTTGCTTCGTTCGCGCCTGCTTGTTGAGCCAATCTTGACACGTACAACAGGGTGAGGCTCTCTCGCCGCTCTCGCCCATCGCCTTTCACTACACGCGCAACTTTCGGCCAGGCCAGTCGCTCATAGTGACGGATGACCTGATTGCATGCGACGCGGACGAGCCACCGGCGGCCTACACACGCGACCTGATCAACGTGTGCACGATGACGACGGATCTCAACGCAGTGCCGCGCAGTCTGTTCACGCGGCTGACGACGACTCGCGGCGTCGAGTTTGACAACCTCGACTTCACCCTGGAGATGATTGTGGACAGCGCAGGGCTGGGTTTCGAACTCAAGGTGGACGGCGTGCGCTATGGAAGGGTAGAAGCCGAGTTTCACTGATTGGGGGAAATGACGCCGTTGAAAGAGTTGGAGTACAAGGAAGTAGGCGCTCTCATCGGACGACGCCAACATGTTACGCGGACAGCCATGTTGGGATAAAGTCTGCTGCAACGATGCAGTGAAAATCTCTTGGTAGCGCACAATATTCGAAACAACTCGTTTGAGGCACTGGACCAGGATACGGATGACGCTTCGCTTCTGCGTGCCGAACCTCACGATGCCGGGCAGTTTCTCCTTGACGTGAGCCCCTCAACGAGAACCCCCGAAGTAACTCGCCTGTGTCATGAACATGACACATGGTGGTGTGAAAAGCGATAGAGTCTTAGACATGGCCGCGCGGTTACAGCGGGAGGCGCCAAATAAGGTACTCGTACCTCTGGATGAAGCTCGCTGCCCAATTCGGTGGCAGAGTGGGGCGGCGACGCAAACGCAGCACACTTGTCCCACAGTGGACTGCATACACCATCTTGAATGGATGCCAATGACGTCCATCCGAAAAACATTTCGCCGGCTTGCCCTGGTCGTCGCTTTGCACTCTCAGAGCTGCATGTGCCGAGTGCTGGATCCCGAGGTCCAGGCTTGGTCAGGGTGAGCGAGCAGACAGCACGCCCGAGAAAACTCATCCTCCTGCACATTTCGCCGTTGGCGCCTGGAAAAGCCTCAACCGCATCATGGGCGAGCTAGTCGACGGCTGCAAGATGGACCTGCAGACGCGCATCGAAACGCTTGTTTCATGGGCTGCCGCTCACGGAGCCACGCTGCACCCCGCTGTCGACGTCTACAACGACGCCCAAACCGGCCTTTCGTTCCGCGTCAAGCCCTCCGCCACAGGACCCTTGCAGCCGTTTGAGCCCGTTGTCCGCCTGCCGACGTCGCTGACGCTCTCGTATCTCAATGCACTGGTGGACAAGAGCCCGCGGCATTTCTGCAAAGAGTTCATCGCCAAGACGCCGCCGCACGTTGTTGGTCGTCTATTCTTGGCCAAGGAGTACCTCGCCGGGAAAGAGTCCTTTTGGTGGCCGTACATCCAGGCGCTGCCGCAGCCGGATGAGCGCGAGAGCTGGGCCCTGCCGCCGTTCTGGCCCGCCGAGGAGGCGGAGCTGCTCGAGGGCACCAATGTTGAGATTGGCATCGAGAAGATCAAAGGCGACGTCAAGCGCGAGTGGGACGAGGCGCGGGAGCTGCTCCGCGAGCTCGGCGACGACAAGGTCTTTGATGGTGCCCTGACCGCGACGCTCTACCACTGGGCATACTGCACATTCTCCAGCCGCAGCTTCAGGCCCAGCCTCGTGCTGTCCCTAGCGGAGCAGGGGAGCCTGCCCACGGGCGTCACCATGGATGACTTTTCCGTCCTACTGCCCTTGTTCGACGTTGGTAACCACGACATGACGACCACAGTACGGTGGGAGCTCGACGACGCGGGCCAGAGCTGCGAGCTCAGGGTCGGCAAGGCCTACGGGCCGGGCGAGCAGGTCTTCAACAACTACAGCATGAAGACCAACGCGGAGCTGCTGCTGGGATACGGCTTCATGGTTCCGGCCACGGCCGACTTGCACAACGACTACACGCACGTGCGGAAGCGCACCACGGCAGCACCAGTCGCCTCGGATGAGTACCTCATCTCGCTGCGGCCGCTGTCGGACCCGAGCTCCCTGCTCGGCCGCACCAAGCAGACGCTTCGCCTCGACCCGGCGACACAGGTGCTCGGTGCGTTCCAGCACGTGCAGCCGGACATGGCTTGGGACATTTTCTGCACGCTCACGCCCCCCGCGCAGCGCGAGCAGCTGATCCCCGCCGAGGACGACGACGCGCGCCGCGACAGGTTCTTTGCGGGGCTGGTGGACGGCGAGGAGCGGATGTACTTGGAGCAAACCGTCGCGGTGATCCAGCACAAGATCTTGCAAGAGCTTGAGCGGCTTAATGAGACGGACGTCGAGGTGGTCGGCGGGGACGTGGAACTCCTGACGGACAATCAAAGGCTCGCGCTGGACTACCGCGAGCGGTGCAGGCAGGTCCTGGAGAATACGCTTGAGGCGATGAGCCATGATGAGATTGTGAGCGGCGAGGCCGACGAGCAGTGATGCTGTTCTCACCCGCAGGCTATGTTTTCTCTTCATATGATACACATGTACCCTCGACTAGTCTGGTGGCCTTACTCTGAGACCACGAGACGCGCATACACGGCCCTTTCCAGCTCGTCGTATAGGCGCGAGACGACGCGATCGCCATGGTCAAGGACATTGACTATCAGCACGGCGGCGATGCCAGTCTCGCGGTCGGCCCACTGCCCTTGGTCAGCACCCAGCAACATGGCCATGCAACCGGGAACGAGGGGAGTCTCACCCAACGGCTATTGCACATGCCGCTCCACATCAGGCTACCCTTGCGCCGCTTCCCTGGCACGTCCTCCATGTTCATGACGCCGCCGATGCCGTGGCTGAGCGCCAGGCCGATCGGGAACTCGGGTGCGAGGCCGTCCGCACCGCTGTGGTAGCAAGCGACCTCGAGCATGGCACTCTGCGCGTCTGTGAGCTGTGGCGTGAACATTTCCTGCAGTGATTCCGCGTCCAGGACCGCGCCGCGCAGGAAGCCCTGCAAGAAACGCGCGTAATCGGCGGCCGTGGTGAAGAGGCCCGCGCCGCCGCTCTCAATCTCATGCGTCTTGGGGGTCGGCTGCGGTATGGGCTTGAGGGTGGAAGAGGTGACGTCGCGCTGCGAGCTTTCAACGGTCCGGGACGCGGTCTGGGGGAGCTTCTCGGGCCAGAAACCCGTGTCGGCCATGCCAAGCGGGTCGAAGATGTGTTCCTGCATGTACTGGCCGATTTCCTGCCCCGTCATGCTCTCGAGGACCAGTGCCGCCCAGTCGAGCGCGCTGCCATACTGCCAGCCGTCGCCAGGGGCGAACTTGAGGGGCGTGTTGAAGCCCTCCAGGCTCCAGTCGAGGTTGTTGTCGGTGCGGCCGACCTTTGCGGACCACTTAGTGAGGTCGGCGTCGGCGAGGTCATAGCCGAGGCCGACGGTGTGCGTAAGTAGCATGCTTTTCGAAGCGTCTTAGCTTTTCAATTCACATTAGATTTCTCATCTGAAGGGAGAGCTTGCCGAAGTGTGATGGGCTTGAGGTTGTCCTCGAGAATGGGCGCATCGTCGCCGTCGAAGCCGCGTAGGATCTGCATGCTCTCCAGCTCGCGAACGTACCCGCGCACGTTCTCGTCAAGGCCCATCTCCCCGCGCTCGACGAGTTGCATGAGGCACGTCGTGGTGATGAGCTTGGTCAGGGAGGCAACCCACGAGAAAGAGTCGCTGGCAAAGGGCAGGGAGTCGGGGTCGAAGCCAATGCGGCCGGCCGCGCCGCGATACACGATGCCTGCAGTCGCACGTTGTCATTCAATGCATGCCTTGACGGGGCGCGAGAAACTTCATACCATTTTTGTCGGTGACAATGAAGGCGGCGCCGAGGAGTTTGTCCGTCGTGTCGGCGCCGTGGGCGACGTGGGCGTCTAAGATGGCGTCGAGCGCGTCCATTCTGACCGAGGGAAACGCTGCACGTAACAGTCTGGAGGGGGCTACGGACGGCTACACTGTTCTCTCGATACGAAATGAAGCCAGCCTGCGGAGTAGAAGCAGGCACTTTGCCTCTTGTCAATCCACTCCGTTGCTGCAGGCGGCTTACACAAATACGTCAGTCACCGAGCAGCTGGAGCAGCGCAAGGGCCAGCCGTGATGAGTCAGTCAACAGTCCCCGCAGCGCAAAACGACGTACGTTTCCTATTCTCCAAACATTCCCCGGCGCACGTTGCATTTAAGCTCACCGAGACGCCTGCGTCGCCGAGCCGCTCCGTGTACGTGTCCTCTTCCGGGCTTGGGTCTCGCCTCCGAAACACACCCCCGCCAATGTCCGCACCCGCGGCGCCGGACGCCGGGCCGGCGGCCAGCCCGCGGCTCCTGGACCTCATCACCCGGTGGGACAAGTAAGCCGCCTCCTCCCGATGTCAGCTCCGGCAGCATCCCGCAGCGGTCTCTCGCACTTCTGACACGCCGGGGCAGCGTACCGCTGGACTTTGAGACCAACCACGCGCCCTACTATCGCCTGCTGCTGGCGCCGGACCCGCGGCCGCATGGCTACGTCCACCCGGACACGGTGGCTGCGATGCCGTGGCCGGCGAGCTTCACGCTCGACCACGCCCGGCGCGAGGTCGTGCTGACGGCGCCGCCGGCCGGCGCCTCGCTCTCGGAGCACGCCAACGCAGCGTTCCAGGCGGCCGTCGACGCCGCCATCGCCGGCGACGTCTTCCCCAGCCTCAACGGCATGCACAGCGAGCACTTCCGCGTCGTGGGCGCGCGCGGCTTCGTGCAGCTCGAGCGCTTCGCCGCGTCGCTCTTCGGCATCGCCGGGCGCGGCGCCCACCTGACGTGCTACGTGGCGACGCCCGGCGGCGGCGCGCCGCGGATCTGGGTGGCGCGCCGCGCCCGCACCCTCTTCACGTACCCGGGCATGCTCGACAGCACCGTCGCGGGCGGCGTCAAGGCGGCCGACAGCCCGCGGGCGTGCGTGCTCGCCGAGGCCGACGAGGAGGCGTGCCTGCCGGCGGCGCTGGTGGCGCGCGACGTGCGCGCCGTGGGCGTCCTGACGCTCGCCAACCGCAGCGCGCGCTCGGGGCTCGTCCACGGCGAGCTGCTGTACGTCTACGACCTGGCGCTGCCCGAGGACGTGGTGCCGCGCCCCGGCGACGGCGAGGTCGACGAGTTCCTGCTCATGGGCTGCGACGAGGTGCGGGACCGCATGCGCGCCGGCGAGTTCAAGCCCAACGTCTGCGCCGTCATGATCGACTTCCTCGTCAGGCACGGCCAGCTGACGCCCGAGGACGAGCCGGACTACGTGGACGTGTGCGCGAGGCTGAGGCGGAGGCTGCCGATGCCGACGGCGTCGGATATCTGATGGGGGGAGTGGTGGGATGGGGGCGTTGGTCGTTATAAATTAGCTATAGACGGGTAGTACGCTGCATCTAGAGATGATAGACTCGCGGGAATACGAGCCGGCTGCATCACAATGCACGGCTGACTGCTAGCAAAGCCCGCTCGGCATGCTCTGCTCGGTTGCACAGAAGCGAGATCAAAGGGAGGTGGCCCACGGCCAAGCCAACGGCGCTTCTAAATAGATGAAACCATCTGCACTCCCTGCAATACAGCGCCCTTGGCACCCAACGGCTCATCTCACCGGATCAGTGTCCACTGTGCTTAGGTACCTTACCTTCCGGATTTATAAAGTGCATGCAGTACGTACAGTACGGCACATGTGCCACCCCGCCATACCGCTCATGTCCTTCGTCCTTCCCCTCCTCCACCCTCGCCCGTCACGCATCCTCCCCGGTGTTCCGTCTTCACGCCTTCGCCAGCAGCGACTGCTGTGATCCATTTGGCGCCGTGTCCTCTTTGCAACTGTCGGATGTCTATGCGGACTGAACATTCTTGAGTCATATTTTTCTACCAGTCTCCCTCCCGATCAACCACTGTCTCGCTGCCGACTCGGTCCGTTCCCGAGCCCGCGACTAATAATACGACTCGCTGCGATCGGACGCGAACCCCAAATCCTCACCCCGTTTCCAGGAGACCATCTGCCTGAACCGTCCCTTTTTTTTATCTTGGGTCCTTTTGGCGTCCACTCCGTCATCTGTCATACTCCCTGTCCTACTTCCTACGCCCTATCCGCTGTTCTGGTTGCGTGAACAACCTCGTTCGGACGTCTCACCATGGCCATGTCTGCGTCTATCAACTTCTCCATGTCATGATCTGGCACGCCTTCCTGCTGAGGCACACCTCTTTACATCCTCCGCCCTGGCATGCGTCTTGGCCGACCTACGAGATCTCACCAGCGGGTACTTGATGGAAAGGGTCTTCGTCGTCGACACACGGGGTTTCGGATATGGTGACTCCCCTCTATCACGAGCAAAACATTCGACACTTACAGCCGCCGACAGTCAACGCCCCTCCAGACCTCATCACCTGCGTCGAGCTTGCGACGATCCCGACGTCACCATCATGGCGCAGTGCATACAATATCGTGGATCCCAAGAGCCTTAGCATGAATTAATGTACGCGGGCGCGTATAATACATTCATCCTACAAAGCTAAACGAATCAGAGAGGTGCCCACTGCGAACCTCTCCCTGCAAATACCAAGCAGAAAACGAACGGGTCGACCGCGCGCAAGTTCCAGCAAATTACGCTTCTGGCGCGGTCGACCAAACTCCTCGCGCCTAACCATTCTTCCCTCAAGCGCCCCGGCCGGTCCTGGCCGCACTGCCGCGAGGCAATGTCACAAAAGCCAAGAAAGGCAAGTTGCCCAAAACTCGCAAACTGCGAACCAAGCAAAATGGCTAATGCCTGCACGTCGAGCGACAGCTCAATGTGCATCAGTGAGGCTCGCGCCTTGTCCGCCCCACCAGTCCAGAGGCAGCACGGTGCCCCCCTGCCTAGGGTGTGCCCCCTTTTCTCATAATTGAAAACCAACGCCGACTCCTCTGGTCATGTCGTTTACTCATACACGTCTCGTCCTGGTCTAGGAGGAGAACCTACTCCTCCTCTGAGTCCGAGTCGTCGCTCGAATCCGCCGTCGGCGTCAGCCCCTGTGTCACCTTGTGTTCCTCAGCCGGCTCTTGACCGCCTTTGTAGAGGTTACGAAGGGCCGTCAGCTCTGCGATCCGGGCCTCCTGCTCCTGCGCGCTCATGGGCTTATTTTTCTTGGGCTTCGCTGCCGATTTGGAAGCCGGCTTGGCGGCGCCGCGATGGACCTCTGGGGATGAGTTGGCAGCGGCGTCTCTGCCGAAGCTAGGGAGAGCCTTCTTGCAAAGCTCCCACAGCTTGAGCAGGGCGTCGTTGCTGAGCTGGTCAATGTCCAGCTCGAGCTCACCATCGGGGTTCTCCTATTTACTCAGTCAGCCACGTACTCTGCAGCGGGGACACGGGGACGTCAACGTGACTTACATTCTGGCCGGTATCCTTCTTGATGATGTCGATGGCCCGGTCAAGGTGAGGATACTCGAGGTCGTTAATGGCACTCGCAATCTGGTCCTTTTCCGCAGCGTTCAGGTTCTTCTTCGACGTCGCCTTCTTGGAGCCGCCCGCTTTCTTGGCCTGTCCAGCGCCGCCCGTCGACTTGCGGCCTCCGCCACCGCCTGCGGCTTTTGACTTGGCGCCGCCCTTGCCGGACTTCTTGGAGGCCTTGTCGCTCTTTGGCCGCGACTGTTGAGCGTTCTGGGCTGCCTTGATCAGTGCGTTCTGAACCATGTCGACGATGCCTTTCTGGATCTCAATCAAGCTTTGATTGCCACCGAGGAGCATGCTGTTCAGCTTGCGCGTCTCCTCCTCCAGCTTGTGTTGAAGCTCCTCGATCTCCCGATTGTCAGGCACGGCGTCGGCGGCGTCATCGCCCTCCTCATCCTCGTCATCCTCGTCGTCACTAGCGTTCGAGGCGGGAGCGTTCGCCTTGGCGTGCCTGGCCAGCCATGCGTCCTTGTTCTTCATCTGCGCGACATACAAGTCGTCGAGCTGCTTGGCAAGCAGGGCGACAGGGTTGCCCTGGTCGGGCGGGCCGTTGAACTTGTAGCAGTTATCGAAGATGAGACGGACGTTCTTGTCAAAGTCCTTCAGGCTCTGGATCTCCCCGCTGGCCATCATGCGCTGCACCTTGCCAAAGTCCATGGGCTTCTTAATCACGGAATAGTAGGTGGGGATGTTGAGCCCCTCGGCGTCGACAGGTTCCATGAACCACTGGTTGAGGTTGAAATGCTTTGGTGCGGTAACCTCGGTCAGGACCTCGTCACAGAACTGGAGCTCCGGCTTGAGCTTCTTGCGCGACGGCTTCGTGGTGTAGTCAATGTCCTTGGGCTTCGGCGCACGCACCGTCCGCTTGGGCCTGTCGCCCTCGGTCGCGGTCGAGCCACGACGGTCGCCTGCAGCCTCTTGAGCTGCGGTACCAGCAGTGGCGTGGACCCCGGCATCCGCCGACGGGCTTGCCGTCAGGCCTGCCGACTGCCGTCGCGCGGCGACTTCGGCGTTGGCAACCGCTCGAGATTCCCGCACCGGCTTGGCTTTGGGAGCGGCCTTGGGACGGGCAGGCTCTTCCTCGGGCATCGCAATCACCTCGTCCCAAATAGCTCGCACGGTATTTGCAGCCGCAGCGGTGATGTCGTGCGTAGGACCGTTGAAAGACATGGCGTTCTCGAAGATGAGGGCCAGGTTCGTCTTGAAGTCGCCAAACGTGACAATTGTGCTGCTGGGGTCTCGCACATTCCGGTCGAGCTCAGAGAGATCCATGGGCTTGTCAATCTTTGCAATGTAGGAATCCCAGAGGCCTGGCCACAGCTTCTGGACCGAGTCTCGGAAGTTAGCCCCAGACTTGGTCTTCTTCATTCGGCCAATGAGCTTGCGGATTTCGCGGCGTTGATAGGGCGATATCGTTCTCGCGTTGGTCTCAGGGTCGTTCCAATTTGTCAGGTTGGTAAGGGCTGTCGCATCGAGGCCGGGCAGTTCGGAGCCTGTGGCTACCGTCACTTCGGATGCCACGACTTCCGCCGGCGCCTCGGACGAGGTCGGCTCGACGGCAACGTCCGAAGGCGCGGCCTTGCCCGCCTCGTCCTCCTCGGGCTCTGTCCTCGCTCGTTTGGGTGCTGGCTCTTCGGCGACATCCTCCTCTCGCTCACGAGCAACCTTGACGCTCGGCGCATCCGTCATGGAAACTTCAGCCGGGGCTCCGGCGGGAGAAGATTCTTGTTCTTGCGTCTCGATGGCGAGCTGAGACATGCTCGCAGGACCCAGGTCAACCTCGGAAGTAACTACGGTCTCTGTGACAACGACGGTGTCATCAGCGTCTGCAGGCTGTGTGGTGGTCGCTGGCTCCTCAACGGTGGGTTCGGTCATTTCGGCGTCAGGTGCGGATTCCTTGACAGGCTCCACAGGTTCAGCAGGCAGCTCCTCGTCCGCGCTCTCACGAGCCACTTGAGTTTGCTTCTCGGGCATGGAGTCCGACATCTCAACGTCCTCTGAAGGCTGCACCAAAGGCGACTCTTCCGCAGCCTTGGCAGGCTCTTCCTTTGGCTCCGGCTCTTTCGTCTCCGAAGCTGCGGCGACAACCTCCTCGAGGGACTTCGGCTCTTCTGCGGCCTTTGGGGTGGGACTCTTCGGCTCGACGGGCTTGGTCTCGACGGTTGTCTCCTCGACAGCGATTGCTGCGACATGGTTGGGTGCGTCATGCTCGCCAGCGATTCCACTTCCATTCACGAGAGGCTTCTCAGCTTCGGGCTTGAGAATCTCGGCGGGCGGTGACGCAGGCTTTTCTTCCATCTTGGCAGGTTCCGTTTGGGGCTCGGCAGCAAGTTCGGGTTGGGGTTTCACGGCGGCTACATCGATGGAAGGATGTCTGCGGATCGCACGGCGCGTCAGTACAGCACATGCCAGGAGGCTAGGCAGCAGGATTCAAGGGGCGCGCAGCTGCGGTAAAATGGGTGGACTCACCCGTTGAGCTCAGACTGAGCTTCCTTTTCAAGCACCGGCTCGTTGGGCTTGGGGTCCAGCACGGAGGCGTCGGGACCTGGCGACGCCATGATTGCGGTTCGCGATGACAGCGCAGTGGAGGTGGTGGCTCAGGCGGCGCGGCGCGACATGAAATCGAGCAACGGACGAAAGCGCGCGCGGGGGCGGCGGGGATGAGAAAAGGTGCAAGTTTGGGTGGCGGCCGCGACGCGACGACAAGATGGCAGCAGCTTTATGCGCAGCGCGCAGGCTCGTGGCGACAGTCTCGAGCTGGTGGTGGGCAGGCGCGATGGTGCGTGACGGGGCTCGTGGCGCTGAAGCAGCAACAGCAGCTTGTGCGCGGACGACAGTAGCGAGCGCTGCGATGCCTGGTGCACACAAGGCGCAGTAAAGCTCTCTTGTGCGACGATCGGTGGTGGTTGCGGTGCGGTGAGCTGCGGTGCGTGCACCAGAGGTTGGTCGACCTTGGACGTTGGCGCGCGCGCGTTTGTTGTGTCCAACACGTCCCCGCAAAGCGGATGGGCGATGCGATGCGATGCGGCGGTCACGATGCAGCTGCGAGAGCAAAGCGGCCAAAGGGACAGACAGCCTTTGCGATGCGACGACGATGGTTGGTCGCGACGGAAAAAGCGACTTGCGGCAAGGTCGGAAGAGTCAGGTAAGGCGCGGTACGTCGAGGGTACGTCGGTCGAGGTGCAGCTGCAGCCAAAACAGCGGGCGCGGTCGCGTGTTTATGCGGGAGCGCAAGTACCGCGGCGGGTATTTCTCGGGGGGCGACGGCGGAGGGGAGGGGTGGGAGGGTCTGCGAAGAAAAGCGCGTGCACGTCAGTGAAATTCGGCCGGTCGGAGGCGCGAAGGTATTTATGAGAGAAGAGGCATAGTCCCGCCGCGGGCGCCCGTGTGCCTGTACCGGGGCGCCGAAAGAAGGCTGGGCGGGAAAAAATTTACGTGGCCGGTGTACCGGGGTCGCGGGGCTTAAGGGGGTGTGGCTACGAGTGCGGCCGCGCGATGCTGGGCGACTTACACGGATGCTTGCTTCCCACTCTCGCTCATGCTATAGCATAAGGTACGGAGTAGAGAGGGGCGAGATGGAGCCCGAGGGCAAGACATGCACGGCCAGCAGCGGTCGGCGCAGGGCTGGCGCATTCAAGGTGGTGAGTGGCTGCGCATCTAAGCTGGTGAGTGAGCACAGTACACGCGCAGGAACCCTTGGCCGACTCCGTCGTCGCATCCACGCATCGTCTGCGACTGCACTCCATGGCTCTACCAACAAAGGCGAGGCTGCCCTCCATAACGCTACCGACAGACGCGAGCGTCGACTCTACAAGTGCGTGTACAAGTATTACCCCAACTTGCGTCGCTCGCCCTCGGGACTTGCGCGATTTGAGCCGCGCCATGTGGGCGCTCCACTCGAACATGGACCTCGTCCAAGAACGGATGAGGGAACGCATGGTCTAAGTGATACGAGCGCTGATGTCAGATCTGGACCTCTGGAGACCGCTCAGGACGAGGTTCGCAGCTTGTGCGGCGGTGGTGGCTGTTTCAAGACCGCCGTGGTCTTAAAGAATGGCTCGGGCATTGGAGGTGCGCAGCTGGGGCGGTCGGTCGACATCGGTAAAGGCGGAAGCAAAGACGTTCAAGGCTGCTGCGACGAGAGGACCCTTTTTCCTATGCGCATCTCAACGGTGAGTTGGGAAATCGTCGCGACTTAGGACAGAGGTCATGTGTGCGCGGCATCGCGAGTGTCCGGACCTGCGACGTGTTGGTGGAACTCGAACGAACTGCAAACTGCCGTGCCTGCAGGGTCGCGTTAGCCTGGCGCGTACCGTTCAATCGGGGTGCATGCACAACATGGTGTCCTCTGCGGCACTCCGGCCAGCAATCAGCTGACTTGCCAATTTCCGCAAGCAGGGGGCTGGTGTAGGGTAGCCGAACGCATCAGGACTGCGTCTGCAGGTCATCGATTGGGGACTCTTATCGCCATGTGACGCATCACATGACTCATCACCGTCGTTGATTATGTCACGCCGCCCCTCGAGCGCCGGTGGGGACGCACCGCCAGACCGACCGGGGCCTGGCTGGCCTGGGCCAAAAAAAGTTGATCCAGCGTCGTGAAGCGGCCGTGAAATTTTCCCACCCAAACCCGGGTGCTGATATCGCTGGCTTGACACCTCGTTCTGAGCACGAGGCGACCGTCTCTCAGCCATATCTGTCCCGAGATTCAAACAGCTGTCGGGTTCGTCTTTTCGGGCACCCTCTTCGCACCCTATATACCCTCCTCCCGCGCATCGGGCTACTCTCGTGCCTCTCGCGCCCATGCCGACAAAGCGAAAAGCGCCAGCTAAGCTGGCGGCTCCCGTCGTCAAGGCGGGCGCAATGATCCCCACAAAGAGCACAATCGATGAATCGAGGACGTCCGTCGCCGGCACCGACGCTCTCCAGGGCTCCCAGATGGACACGATAGACATCTCGTCCGACCAGGACAGCGAGGACGACATCTCCGACCACGACGACAGCGACGAGGCGGAGCCCATCAACGGCGAGACGGACGCCAAGAAGCTGGCCGCGACCTTTGCGGCGCGCGTCAATGGCAAGCACGCCAGCCGTGACGACGCTGCCGCCGACGAGTCGGATGGCGAGCCCACGTCACCCTCCTTCGGCGAGCTGCTGCGAGACAACGAGGTCATCAACGTGCCCGCCCTCCTCCAGCAATCCAGCACGGCCAGCGACGCGGCCATACAGCGTCCCCGGACGGCCATCGTCCCTCCCTCCCATCAGTCCCTCACCACGGTGCTCACGCAAGCGCTGAAAACTGACGACACCGACCTGCTTGAGTCGTGCCTCCACACAAACGACCTCACCACCGTCCGCAACACGATAGAGGGCATCGACAGCGCCCTCGCCGGTAACCTGCTGACCAAGCTGGCGGCCAGGTTGCACAGGCGGCCCGGGCGCGCGGGCAACCTCATGACGTGGGTCCAGTGGACGCTCGTGTCCCACGGCGGCGCCCTGGCCTCGCAGCTGAAGAACCTCAACAGCCTGCAGAAGGTGCTGGCTGAGCGGGCACGGGGGCTCAGCAGCCTCCTCGCCCTCAAGGGCAAGCTGGACCTGCTCGACGGGCAGATGGACATGCGGAGAAAGATGCAGCGAAGCTCGGGCCTGCTGCGGCAAGGGGAGAGCGACGACGAGGACGACGAGGACGTCATCTGGGTCGAGGGCGAGACGGACGCCGACAAGGACCTTTCCAACGGCATCCGGTCCCGAAGGAAACGCATCACGCAAGACAGCGACGACGATGAGGATGACGACATGCCCCTGACGAACGGCGTCGTGGGCGACTCGGAGGACGAGGAGGAGGTCTCTGAAGTGGAGGAGGACGACAGCGACGACGGCGAGGAGCCGCTGGACGAGGACGAGGTGGACCACGACGACGTCGACGAGTCCATGGGCGAGGAGGAGAGCGACGTCGAGGCCGCGGCCCCGCCGTCCAAGATGCAAAAGATGGCGAGGTCGCCCTTTTCCAAGAGGAAGTAAAAGCATGCATGGACTGGCCACGTCTTTCTGGGCATCCGTCTCGGCGTTGGTTTGTGTAGATATGGGATTTGTGCAATATACCGCGTTGGCACCTCTGAATCGAATCGAAGCTCCAACTGGCATGATACTAGTAGCTCTGCGAGTCACCGTGCATCCCGGAATGTGCAAGGTGGCTTCGAGTGCAGGCATATTAGATGTGCTTTTTACTGACAATGTATGCATCGTCCCGCTATAGAGACACGGCCATCTATCTACCCCGGCTGTCCGCGCACCAAAATACCCTAATATGTACAGCATCCCTCCAAAGCCACGACAGGGCATTTTGAGAAATATCAACGCCTCAGCGATGCAAATGCCACTATGCGGCTGTGCACCCCAGATGGTAGAAAACAAAGGGGGCTGCGCAAAGCAGCTCCCCCAGAAAGAACGAGGCTATGCTTTCCAATGCCTTCTGAAAACAAAAACGCCGGCTGTCCATGTAAATCTCGAAGAAGAAAAAACGAAGCCGCCGTATGACAATGCAAAAAGGCTAAATGGCCCAACTGCCCCTTCTCTCCCTGACACCCCATGCGAGCGAATCCGGGCTGTCCAGATCGGGGTGCTGCCTCGCCCACACCATGATGTATTCCTTGAGGGCCTTCCACCGCGGGCATCTCTGGTCCTCGGGTGAGTCCTCCAGTTTCATCTCCAGCATGTGGCCCTTGGCCATCTGCTTCTCGTCGTCCCTGCCAAGGTCCTCGACGCTCATGCCGCTGATCTTGGCGAGCTCGTCGTCGAACGAGTGGGCCATGGCCGGGTAGCCCAACGACAGGTAGTTGTATACTTGGGTGACAAACTCGTCGTCGAATTCTTGTGCGATCTTCTCGTCCAGCTCCGCTTGTGCCTTTTCGCGCCGCAACCGTTCGTCGAGCCCGTGGAGCAGGTGCAGCCCCCTGGCCACGCCGCTCTTCGGTCGATGCTCTGCCTTCCATAGGCCGGGCGGGCTACCTGACGAGTCGGAGGACGCGTAGTTGGAGTTGGGCTCCTCGGTCAGCGACTCGAAGGAGAGGGGCTCGCGTGGCGACCCCGGCGGATGCGGTGTAACAAGCATGTGCGCGGCGTGCAGCTCCGCTGGCACAATGTACCCGCCGTGGGATTCCGATCTGCAGCAGTATCCCCTCCAAAGACCGCCATCGCCCGAAGGGTCCCGGTTCTGCTCTTTTGCCCCGCCATGCTCGACAAAAGGATGGTCTGTCTCCAGCTTGGTCTGCTGTGGGGAAGGACAAAGGCGAAAAGTCAGGTCCTTGCCAAGCATCGGCGGCGAGGCTGCCTGTCGGATCTTGTGGAGCTTGGGGTCTGCTGGCGGCAGTCCGAACGCGCCAAACGGTCTGCCGAATCCCCCATCCTGAACACGGTGTCCAGCATCGGCGGGCTTATGTGTCTCTGGCGGCCCCGCTTGCATGCCGTTCTGCTCAGTCTGCCGATTGTCATCCGCGAAAATGCGGTCGGGGTGCGCAGTTGTCTTGAGGTGTTCTCGGAGTGACTGGATCTCGGCCATGGAATCCCTCCTGTCGTCGGGGGCAATCTTGCTGGTCGTCGTCCAGAGAGGATCCGGGGGTACAGCCAGATCCATCTTGTCGAGGTCAGAGTCGGTGCGCATGATTGTGTCCTCCTGATCCACTGCCATTTCATCGTCGACACGATCCTCGGCGAGAAGCTCCGCATGCTGTTGCATGTGCCTCTGCCACCAGGTCAAATCTAGGTCGGACGACTTCCGGCGTGTCCTGGCTCGGCCACGGCGGTCTTGGTCCTGCAGCGCGTCTTCGCCGGAGTTGTCGCTACCTGAGCTCTCGCGAAAGTAGAAATGGGCAACGCCACCCTCGCGAGCCCGGCTGTTGGGGAACGCGGCAAGGGCCGCCTCCTCGATCTGCCGTGCGGCTTCTTTGGCAGCCAGATCCAATAGGTACTCCTTGACCCCCTCATCTTCCGTCTCTCGCCGCGTCGGCGGCATGTGACGAAGCGGCTCATCGTCGCCAGAGTCCCCGCGCTTTCGCCGCGGCCTCGACTTGGCCAGATAAATGTGGTTGGTGTAGGGGGTGATGTCAGTCTTGTCCGTCGGTCGGGTCGCAGGGCCCGCGTCGCCAGCCCTGTGCGTCCTCCTCGACGTCTCGATCAACTGGGGTTTGAAGCGCCGTCTCAACGGCGGCGGGTCGGGAATTGTCGGCGAGGGGGATCGGGGGGACGGCTCGGGGGTCAGCTCCAGGTTCGGGCCAATGACGTGACCCCGGCGGACGGATTGAAACGTCGTCTCGATGGCGACGGGGGCGAATCGCCGCTTTGGCTCGTCGGGCCTCGTCATGATGGGCGAGTTGTAGGAGGTCGCTGGCGGACGGCGTCGTCAACGAGCGGGGTGGGAGGTCCAGTCACCGCCGAAGCCAGCCAGGCAAGAGAGGGGGAACGCTACGGGCAGGGCATGCCTTGACCCGTGCGGACGCAATCGTAGCCTCGCAGCAGGATGACGGCGAGGATGAATAGAAGGCGGCTGCGTTGAGATGGGCTTTGGAAACTTTGGCAGAGGCGACGACGGCCGCTGACAATAACCCCGGCGACGGCAGCTAGGGGTGACAGCTAATAATGATATGTAGGGAGAGCAATCCCCGGGGCTCGACCGCTCACGATGGTAATAATACGGCGACCCGAGTCGTTCTGCTGGTGGAGTGGGGCAACTGTCGTGGCGTTTGGTGGGGTGAGGAATCCGAGGTCCCGGTACAGTCCGAAATGTCAGAAAGATGCCAGAGAGCACTGTGCATGGACCTCTGGCCAACGGAGAAATGGCGCGTTGCGGTGGCGCCATCACATGTATCGCCAGCAACATCAAAAGCATTCGCACTGTACGCTTACATCGTCTCCTGACGCCCTGCCCGTCGTGCGCCGTTGCGCGGCGCTCTAACTGGACGGACGAAGAATTTCAGGGCATCGCAGCGGCGTGGTTTTCCCCTGGCCGCAAACTCTCGCGCCAGCCCCTTCCAGGGCCCAACCAAGTATTCCCGCTAACTTTGCAGAGGCTGCAGATTCTGAGGTCATCCATCCCATCCAGGCCTGGCACGCCCGAAGGCTGCAGACCTCGACATCATCACACATGTTTCCTGGTCCAACCGCATCCTGTACGAGGCGGTGTGCATGAGGTTTTGTTCCCCACGGTTCGAGCCCGGGCTGGTGCCACGGCGAGGAATGTGCGGGCGACGCATCCAATCGCCCAGACCCGGCATGGCAGCTCGCTTCATATCGCTTACCCGTGCGACCATGAAACCGCTGGAATGCAGGAAATAGGGCAGCGTCCATTGTCGCTCCAGCGACCGCCAAGACTAATGTCGGCCCGCCGATGGGATGCCTGCAGAGCCGCTGCGGGGGTCCTCACCGACAGTTGGCTGCTTCATCCAACGTTCAATAGTGCCTGGTCGAGCTGGTGAAAGCTGCACGGGTGTCCTCATGCCTCTCCGCAATAGCGCGTTGCACGACCAGCTGAGCGGACTCGACACTGGCGGTCCTCATGCTAGCTGAGGGCCACTCATCTGTTGCCAGCGAGAGTTGCAATCCCAGAAAATCTGAGCGAGAGATGAAGGGGCCAGGGTTGAAATTGCTACGTTTAAATTCCCAAATGATGGAGTGCTATGTTTAGCAGCACCCATGGCTCCTTCGTCAGCATGTCCTATCTCAGATTGCTATGCAACACATGTGCATCGTCGCCGTCCTGCGATGCCACCACTGACCATCGATGACATGAAGCTGCGTGTGATGTGGCTGTGGTCAACGTAAACTCGCAGCCGGACGGCTGGCAAGAAAATACATATGCTCGTATACGCTGCGCAGCTTCGCCTGACAGCACCTGGCTCCTCCCCCGAATCCGACATCCTTGAACCTTGAATTCCCTGTCTTGATGGTTGGCAACAGGATCTACCCTGTACGGCTCACTCAGATCACGCTCGCCATTGAGAACCCGATTGCTGCCCACTCATTTCACATTTCGATGGAGTTCTCTCACGCCCAGCTCGAATTGTGCCTACGAAGCTAGGTGTCGGCGGACAGGCCCGTGGATGGTCGTGCGTGGATGGTCGTGCTGCAATCAGTTGTCCGGGTATCAGAAGCTGTTCGTGCGCCCATCGCCAGCTTCAGAAAGATGCAATTGATCCAAGCCACGGCTACGCAATGTTTGACGGCTGTTCGTGCGGGATGTAACGCAATGAGACACGCAGCAACGGCATCGGCAGGGACTCTTTCCACAGGCGTTTGACACCGTTCGTCGTGTTACTACCTTAGGCGTCTGAGAGCGAACTTACGGCAAACCGATATATCACACGCAGATGGGCCTTGAGAACCACCTCGAATCGGCAGTTTCTGCGCGCTACTGCATCCCGGCGCCGCCAAGTTGGATAGTGCCCGTCACTCTGATTTTCGCAGCTCAGGCACGGGTTCCATTGAGTGCTGCTACGCTGCCTACTCGCAAGGGGTCATCTCGGGCGCTCCGCCGCTCGAGCGCGAAGCTGGCCTGAGAGGCACTCTACGTGACACAGCATCATTGTCCTACCGTACCTCGTCGGCAAATGAGTCTGCCAGGGGTGCGCTATCTCCATGCTGCCGTGGAACGCGCTGCAAGGAGACAGAGACGGGTCAGGACGCAGCCGAGTGCCGTTAAGAGCAGTTTTAATATGGCACCACCCGCGAAGAATCGCAGGCCACCTGAGTGATGAAAGCATAATTGCAGCCCGAGACGGTGACATTGGCTGCCGTAGACGCCAGAAGCTGCTTACCCGGCTTGCAATAGGGGGGATCCTCCTCGTACGAGCACAGCATGAAGCTTGGCGAACCCTATCAAGGTCGTGTGCCGTGCCGTTCAGTGTCGGTCTTGTCCGTGATGCCAAGCAGAAGCAAGCTGCACACATGAGACTCGGGACGGGTCCGATAGCTGCAGGCTCGCGTCTCCGGAACATTATTACTGTACTAAAGTATCCACGCCCGTTTTCAGAAGCAGAATCTGTACTTGCGATACGAGTGCCATGGCGCGAACGAGTGCCGTTACCCAGAAGGAGAAGAAAGGCGACGATCCCAACTTTGACCCGAGCCGCCCCGTTCGCTGGTGGGCCGCGAATCTCGAGACATCTGGCGATCCGTGGACGGCGAGCCCTTGTTTTGTGGGCAGCCGTAACCGCTGTGAGGCCCGCGAGGCGGCGCAGCACTTGTGGCGTTGCGGTGGTGGCCGTCCACACGAGGCGCCCCAGCGGCCGAGAAGCAGGAATGCCCACCTATCCAAGGTAGAGATGCGAAAATAGGAGCAGCTAGGCCGCTAGCGGTGCTGCTTGGGCTGCCAGAGACCCAGTGTAAGGTTGCGATTCGCGCGGCGCCTACGAGTATGGACAGACCTGGCCAGTTCCGGAAGTCTGGGCATGTGTGTCCGGAGCCGACTTTGCAGGCAATGGCTCGAGGCCGGAAGGTATCCATCCCAGTGAACACGCACTGCACTGCGATGCATCGTATGCCATCTAGTTAATTCAATAGGCGTTGAGCAGGCGAAGGCACCACCGCGTGGAGGTGGTCGTGCTGCTGTGCGACCAGCTCTGCAATGAAGCTCACCAGACGAAAGCTGCATCACGACACACGGCAGCGACGACGGCTGCATGCTGGCTTCTGTATGCGCGGGTTGCTGAGATCGGCCGGGATCCGTTTCGTAAAAACCCCCTCACGCAGACCCAAAGCAGTCGGAGATTGCGCCGACTCGTAGTGGTGATAGGCCCCTGTTGATGATATCGGCAGCGTCGATGATATCGGCAACGAGCACCGCATCGCCCTGGAGGCACATCGCTGGCCAGGATGCGATCCCTGGCTCTGGCTGCATCCAGCGCGGCCAGGGGAGCCAGGGTGGAACCGCGATGCCGTTCTCGATCTGTTCCGAGCCCGCAAAGCCAAGATGGTTGGCGCGCCTCAAGTCAGAGGTTCTTGTTTCCCTGCAGCCACACTTGCCAAAACCTGCTTTCTAGGTCAGCTTTTCTCACCGTCGCCCGTTATTGCCCAGAGGCTGCACAGCACAAAGGACGCGAGGCGAGGCAAAACGAAGCGCCTCTGCAACTTCGCTTTCGTGCGTTTGCGCAGCAAAATCGTCCTCGTCGCGGCGCCTACGGCCCGTGCTTCCTTTGCGGCGCGGTACCTGATCCGCTGAACGCCAGACGCCGCATCCGTCTTGGTCTGGGACCGTCGGACCAGCCAACTTCTCGGACCAGTGCTCGACGGCCTTCAAACCGCGGCATACACCTCAATATCTAGCGACCCGTGCGCGCCTTACACGAGGCATCTCCTCAACTGTCACTCACTGCCGAACTAGCATAGGAGCCGGCATCAGGAGCCCCTGGCTCGTTGTCGCGTGTCGCATTGCTTTTGTTTTGCCAACCTGCTCTCACCACCAACGACAGGCTTTTCCCCGACGACCATCTCTCTCTCACCCCCTCTCGCAGTCCTCTTGGGCGTCCTGCTCAGGCATTCGTCCCAGCTGCCAGCGCATTCTCGCCGCCGGTAGCGAGGAATGACCGCCTCAAGGGCTTGCCTTGGTCCAAAGTCTGGCTGCTGACCTTCATGTCTCGGTCGTCACTGGACACCTGAAAGAGCATCCCCCACCCCCCCCAGGTTTCGCTTGAGCTGAGGCGCTCGCCGAGCCGAGAGCTCATTTGTTATTTGCCCAAGCCTGGCCACAAGTCGATAGCACGGCCACATTCCATCTCCTCTCTGCGCCGGGTGGCCGCACCGCCAGAGGTGCCCGCGGTCATGGCAGCAGCAGAATCTGCGTTCTTGGCCGCATCTCACGACGATGACTCGCCGGCACTCGAGCCTTCGCCGCCGGCAACGACGAGTCCGTCCTCACCGCCGACTCGCTCCGTCACCGGCCGCGTCGCCACGCCGCTGAGCCTCTTCCTCGACTCGTCGTCCACAGCTGCCGACCGTGGCGGGAGCGCCAAGGCGCCCCCGAGTGGCTCGCTTGCAAGGGAGGACCCCTTCGCCACAGTGTCGCCAGCCGAGACGCCTGAACCCTCTGTCTCGCCTGGCCCTGCGCACGCAGATGCTATTGTTGACTTGCCGGCAAATGTTGACGGGGACGGCCGTCCGCAGCGACGGCATTTCGGCGTTGTCACGACGCATATTTCTGGAGCTACCACGGTCCAGGGCTCTAATAATGGATGCGCCAGGGTCCCCGAATACGAGCCCCCAGCAGACGTCGACGCTCGGAGCCCCATCGCGCAGATGACAAACACCACGTCGCCCCCTGACGGCTACGGCGAGCCCGACCCTGCCCTAGCCGATGATCGCCCTCTCCGCACCGCGAGCGTCCGGGCAGACACCAAGTTTGCCCATCCCAAGCCCATCGCGCGGCCTGCTCCCATGAACCAACCCGTGTCGGACCTCAGGCTTCGACCGGCAACGTCCATGGGCAGCATTGCGCAGCTCGAAGCCACGGCCGAGAGGCTCTCCATGACAAGCTCCATCGACGATGCCATCCGCAACCTGCACGGGGAATTGAAGCGCAGCGACAGCAGACATTCCTCCATCCTGGCTGCCAACCTGCGCGGGCACTCGATCGATATCGGCAACAACAGCAACGCCAGCAACAACGGCGACGCGGCGGCTGCTGTCGGGCAATTTATGCGACATCAGTCCATCTCATCGTCCATCGTCTCGACAAACACTGCCGCTCGCCACGGCGGCTACTCCCCAGCGGCGTTCGTCATGTCTCCGGACCACCCTCTCCCCACAGGGCCTCTCCCAACCGGGCGACTGCGATCCGGCTCCAAGAACTCGTCTGGACGGCCCGACCTCGACCTCGACGCCGTTCTGTCTCGCCATGGTCCGGGCAAGAGCTCCGTCAGGAGTGTCCGGTCCAACAAGATGTCCCTGGCAGAAATCTCCGAGTCCGAACCTACGGCGCTGGACCAGGATGCATTCGACCAAGCTGATGCGGCGCCGCCAATCGAGGAGCAGATTGACGAAGACATGCTGCAGCTGCCTCAAGAGGACGACCGAGACGATTCCGATGCCGAGGCGTCCCATCAGATGCTGGACGATGGCCTCGGGCACATGCATCACCAGCATCAGACGACCGAGGAGCTTGGCCTCGAACATTCCCAGCACGACGACGACGCGGAGCGACCGGGGAGCTCCCACTCCAACAATACCTTCCAGGAGTGCGAGGATGCCTTCGTCGACTTTGACGGAGTGCACTGGGAACCGGAGCACCAAGACGCCTTGTTCGTCCCGCCCGAGCTAGAAACGGATATGCCAACGCCTCGTCCGGCGCCCGCTGCCAGGGTAAGACCGCAGTCCTACATGGACCCGGAGACTGGCCAGCAAATGCTGTACTACCCAGCCAAGGTTCCCGCCATGTTGAACCTCCCCCCGAAGCTGTCGAGCAGGCCCAAGGCGACCCAAAGAAACGAGAGGCGGTCCCAGATCTTGAGCGTCATGATGGATCCGACCGGGCAACCAGTTACCACTAACAAGAGGTACTCGGCATTCACCGACATGAACAGACTCTCTCAAGGCCCAGCAGATTTGGAGGAACAATCCTGGCTGCCCGATCCAGTTGCCGGCCATCGGGACTCTTTTGCCGCCTTGTCGTCGTATGGCCCATTATACGACGCGGAAGCCAACCCAGAGCATGCCGAGGAGGAGGCTGGACCTGGTCCTGAGGCCGAACCAGCCGCCCTTGCTCCGGATGGGCTACGCCGTCCTCAACGCCTCTCCGCCATGGACTCCGACAAGCGCAAGTCGAAAGCGTCATTTTTTACCAGCCTGCCTCCTCAGCTCCGAGCGAGCGCCTTTTTTGACCTGCCCTCGGCTACCGCAGACGTCGAAATTAAAGACGGATCTGCCCAGGCCACCCTCGACAGCATACTCGACGCGTCCGCGCACGCACCAGTCAGTGCGTTCACGGATAACGCCTTTACGGGAGCATTGGGAACTGAAGTCTACGGGAAAGCGAAGAAGCACAAGGCCCGAAAATCCACGGCCACCCTCAACGTGCCCTCTCTCGATCCCGAACCCAAGAAGAGATCGTCACTCATGTGGCTCAGAAAGCGCAGCAGCAGCCACGACAGCGATGCCATGAAGCGACCCCACAGCATGGACGGTGCTTCTGTCCGAGGCCCTGGCGAAGCTGTTGTGGATGCAGAGGGCAGGAAGTCGCCGGGTGGTAACAGCGAGGACAACGTTATTCGAGTCGGCCAGGACACGCAGGAGCCTGAAGAGGACGACTCGGAATCAGACGATGGCCTAGCTTACAACGGCCCTCCGACCACACTTCTTGCCGAGCTTCAACTCCGCAAACATGAGCAGCAGGAACGGACCAAGAATAAATTCCCGAACGGCATGCATGCCACGCTCCTGGAGATGGACACTGTGGCAGAACAGCAACGCAAGCACCGACAAAAGAAGCGAGTCAATCTCGCATGGGAGGACCCGGACGCACACCTGGACGAGAATGGGTCGGACGACGAAGACGTTCCGCTGGCCATCCTGGTCGCCAAGCAGCAGGGAGCGAAGAACATGGCTGACCTTGAACGACCCATGGGCATGTTGCAACAGCGCGAAATTGAGGACAATGAGCCGCTCAGCCATCGTCGCGCACGCTTGCAGGGGCTAGAACCTCCGCCGCCGCCACCCGTGACTCTGCCGAATCGTCGCAGCGTCATGTCCCTCTCCGCTCTGAGAGCGATGGACAACAGGTCTCCGCACTCTGGCATGGGCCCGACCCCGAGCCCTGGACCTGACGAGAACGACGTCGAGGGCGAGTCGCTGGCCGAGAGACGACGACGACTCGCGGGCCAGGATGGCAGTGAAAGCGACCTTCCCATGGCCAGACCTGTGAGCATGGCGTTTTCTGCCGAACTGCTCAGCCAATTTGGCGACCCCGATGACCAGAAAGACAAGCAGGCTGATGGGAAGAAGAAGAAGACGCCGGACGTGAACCTGGAGGATGAAACACTTGGCCAACGGCGCCGCCGGCTGCAAGCCGAGCGGGAGGCCCGAGAGCAGGAGATGAGCCACGGCAACCAGGTCGGCGGTCCAACGGCGCGGCAAAGGCAGAGCCGACGACTGAGCGCGGCCAATTACCTGGCGAGGAAGGAGTACGACCTCGAGACGCAGGAGGCGAGGCTGCGGGCCGAGGCGGAACAGCGGACTGTCAGGCAACAGGAGGCCATGATGACCGCCATGAGGAAGCAGATGCCCCAGAGCCTGAACACGCCAACCGTCGAGCGCTCTGGAGGCTTCCGAGGCGGCATGTACAACGACGGCACCGCGGGTTACGGGCCCCAGGCTGCACGGACCGGCGATGTCGTGCCCACGCACGGCATCGTCCCGGCGCAGTACGGCCACCAGAACAGGTCGAGCGTTATGCTCAACAATAACTACGGCGGACCTGCGCAGCAGCCAGTCTACGGCTCGATGAACGCCTATGGAGGGATGAACAACATGGGGCTCCACCCTAGTGCCTCCAGAATGAGCCTCTACGGCGGGGGCATGGTGTCTCCAGGGATGCCAATGCAGATGCAGATGCCCATGTCCATGTCCATGGGCACGGGTTCTGTAGACCGCGTGGAGCAGTGGCGGCGCGGCGTTAGACCTTGACCTCCTTTTCTTTCATTTTTTTGACTAGCAATGCTCTATGCTTGGGAGTAGCATCAACGGCGAGCGCCTGACCGAAGCGTTGTATTATCCAATCGGCGGAATCAGAAAATGGGCGATGTTCAGAAATTTTCCCTTGGAAGCGTCTCAATTACACAGCCGAAGCATGGCACGGCGCTGGGTGGAGGACAATGCATTTACAGCAGTATGTAGAGTAATATCTGGGGACAAGCCGGCGCGCTCTGTTTACCATTGGGAGGGACAGGGATACATAGACACCGGGCTGTTGTGCCTACACTTGTATAATTTGGAGAGGTAACTGGATACTTAAAGTGCACACTGTCGAGGTGCTTTGCAGATATTGCAGGTTGCGTGATTCGTCATGGCCTAAGTTGGAAAGGCTCAGCCTTGTCCACTCTGAGGTGAAGCACCCACAGCTGTCCTTGCCCTGGCACTGACCTAAGGTAATTTGCTGTCTTGTTTCCTCGCTTTATCCAGTAGAATGTCCCTGTGGCACGACATCGGAGTTCACCCCTGAGCCGGGGGCGTCCATTACAACGGCGCTTCTGCATATAAGGGTATTGATTATAGTACGGGATTATCTTGACTACATTAATTGAAATAGAGAGCAATGAAATTGCTGACAAAGGCACGCAGAGAGTTCCTCAGTACTCAGGGGAGCCGTTCCCAGTGGCTAGCGCCCTCTGCAAGCCTCAAGCAAGCATGTCCCCCTTCACTCGTCGTCTTCGTGGTCAAAGTCGAAGCGCTTCTTGAGGCGGTAGGCAACGGCTCGCTTGCGGGCCTTGGGGCTCTGAGTGAATGCAACCGCACCGCCAAACGGGCCCGCAGGAGCCGGGTTGCGCACGCGCAGGATGCAGACGTTCTCGGCGCCGCCGACCTTGCCGTCACAGGTCATGCCCTGGGGCATCTGGACCTTGACGGGGAAGTCGGTGTTGGTGGCGATGGACAGGCCAGCAACGCCCAGGCCGGGCACGTTCTGGGTGATCTGGGCGGGCTGGAAGGCTTTGTCGTCGTAGCCGCCAGACGAAGGGTCGATGGCGGCGGTGAGAGGACCAGCGCCGTCCTGGTTGATCTAGGGAGAAATGTCAGCGCGGGCTGCCTATCGAGACCGGACTCGGCTGGGTTCACGCACCTGTCGGTAGACCATGTTTACCACGCCGTTATCGTCGCTGGTGGGGAGACCGTGCTCGGCACCCTGGCCAGCATTGTCGGCGATGATGGTCTCGACCGGATAGCTCGACGGCTTGCCGCCGAGGCCGGCGGCGCCGACGACGGGGAGGTTGAAGAGGTCGCTCAGCTGTCGCCTGTACTCTTCACGGCGCTCCTTGGCGCCCGCGAGAGCGCCGAGGTCATCCTCGACGCCTGTCGCGGCATCGGCTCCGTGGTTAGTGGGAGCCGAGCTGTTCTTGCCCATGAAGACGGAGATGACGGTGGCGGGATCGACCTTGCCGTGGCCCTGCGTCTTGCCCAGAGGCGTGGCCTCGCCGCTCGAGATGTCGAGGTCCCGGATGATGGCGGTGTCGGCTTGGGCGCCGCAGGCATTGGACACGCAGTTACGAACAGTACCATCCGCGACTTGATGATGGGTGTTAGCAGCAAGGTTGGACAGAGGGACCGCTGCGGCAGCATACCGTTCAAGCCGCCCATGACGACGTTGTTGGCGCCCATGATAGCTCTCGGGAAGCCATGAGCGTAGGCGCCGGCGACAAAGGCCGAGGAAAGAACTGCGTAGCGCATGGTGGATGTTGGAAATCGAAAGAATGCAGGAGCCGCGTGTATTAACTGTAGGACAGGGAAAATGCTACACGACCAAGTCGCCGGGACTGGTGAACGATAGAGACGAAGAAGAAACGAGAGACGGAAGAACCTGGAGATGCCGATGGGAGAGACGGACAACTTGGGAGCAGGAACGTTTCACGATTATATAGCCCGCCTGCGGGTCGAACAAGTCTGGTTCCGCCGCCGCACCTCAGCTCAAGGTCTCGATGGCATCGGCTTATCGTCCCGAGCTCGGACAGGGCTTACATGGCCCGGTTGCCGAGGAATCTCTCCGGCGAAGGCAAAGTGCAGTGCTTCGCTGAAGATGTGAAAATAGCATTCACCCGCTAGGGCCTGAAACAACGCGATCCGACCGCCATGGGAGCATAGAGCGGTAGGGCTGTGCTGGACGCCGGCGCACGCGCCCGGGGCTAGCCGGGGTGCCCGGTCCGCGAAAAGTGGACCCGCACCGCAAAGGAGATCGGGGCTTGGGCCGCCCATCCTGCATCCCAGTGATGTGGGAGGTAATTTGCAGGAAGAAACAAACGAATAAACATGGGCTGTCAGTGATGCGTTCATCTTGAGAGTCTGGTCACGGTTCTGGCCGCAGCAGCAGGCGGGGAGGACGTACCGATTGAGGTCCTGCGGCATTGACCCCGGGCTGGCATTGACACACCGGACGTCTCCATGCGAGCACGACTCTATCTGGAGACCATCTCTACACTCGGCCGAGGCCCGTCGGGGCCCCGATGTCATCATGGCACCACGTCTCGTCGTAGGCACGTCTGTTTGCTAGATTTGCTGGCGATCTGCCGACTAGTCAGGAACCAGCCCGGCTGGGGCTGGACCGGCCTGAAACGGACCCTGCGGCCCGTGCGACTTGGACGAATTCGGACGCGCGCCTCTGCCGATTGGACCACGCGATGCACGTTGGCAGAAACAGGCCAGTGGGAACCGCTGAAACGAGCCCCGGGGGGTAAAAGGTTCGCCGGCGGACGCGAGATTGAGCATGCACGTGCGGTAGGAATTGCGTGCTGCGACTGGTCGTTCCTACTGGCAAACATCGGATTGTGAAGATGAGGCATTGGCGTGAACCTTGATGCGCACGGCATTTTCGGGCACCAAGATGAACGCCGTTCCGCGACTCGCGGCCGACGATGATGTTGGTGCGTGACCTCGGTCTCCTCGAGGCATTTCAGGCTCCAGCCCATGCATCTCGCGTTCGGCGGAGCTTGCTCGTGCCGCATATGCAGCACCCATGCGTTGCCGATGCTGAGGTCCCGGCCTGCTGCAGTGACGATGCCTCTCTCGTCGAGGTGTTGGAGTCGCGACTTGCCGAGGCAAGCCACCCTCCGGAAGACCGGTACGCTAAGTAGCATTACTATAATAAGCTTCCGCTGGATGCATCACGTTTTTCATGGCAAGGGACGGTCCCATTCCAGAACTTGGGAAGGGCTGGTGTAGGTAGCTGACCGTTTCAGGTCGACCGGGATCGGCCCTGTCGTCGGCTTCGTCGCCGCTCCGCACGGAGGCGCTCCGTCCCCGCTCCCCCGATAAGACACTCTATTCCGCCATGGCTCCGCCACTCGGCTGCCGCCGAACCGCTCGAGCCTCTGTATCAGGTTGCCGAAAAAGTCGTCGGTACGGAGCGCAGCTCACCATCTCGACCCTGTCTCCCGCGGGGTGCTTGGACCGGCTCGAGCCACGAGGTCGGCTCACATGCCAGATGCCCTCTGCTCGCGCCAGCCGTGATGCAGTATATAATACGGGACGATTGACCTCTTTCCGACGAACTTGCCTCCATCTCCAAGCAGCTCTACAGTCTTTTCTCCGTTTTCAGTACTTTCGTTTCTCTTCCATTCCATTCAACCAATTTACCATTCGCAACCTGCGGTTGTCGACACATTCGCTCAAGATGAAGACCTTCAGCATCATCCTCGTCGCCGCCTCGGCCCTCCTCGCCTCTGCCGCTCCCACACCGGAGGTCAACTTCGGCGGCCTCCTCGGGCCCGCCTCGGGCGTGGCCAAGGCCGGCGGCGGCGCTGGCACCGGCGTCGCCAACGCTGGCCAGGACGCCACGGCCGAGGTCTTCAAGCTCGCTGATGGCGTGCTCAACATCCCCGGCGACGCTATTGGCAAGGCCCTCGGCGGCGACCCGGTCGGTGCCCTCACGAGCCTGGGGTCCAACGTCGCCACGCTCGCCGGCCAGACGCCCGGCGACCTGGCCAAGGTCCCCGGTGACGTCGTCAAGGGCATGACTGGCGCCTAATTAGAGCCTCTCGGGCGTCGGCTAGGGCCGCATTCTCTCGAAACCGACAGTGAGTGGGTTCCTCGTTGGAACGAGCGTCTGATTCGGATGTGCTAACACATTGACAGGCTTTTCGCGGGGCGAGGGCTGGCTGGGAAGACACTATTCGTGTGGGGGACTGTGGATTGGTACTATTCTACATAATTGAAGCTTCTGTTGGTAATAAAGAAAAATACAATAACTTCCACACCTTCGACCCTGGCAGAAATTACGTGATGTCGCGTGGCGGGCCCTGGCTCGGATAGGGCCCCATCGTCATTGGGCGCCGAAGGGGATTGACAGCTGGGTTTGTGCAGCCGCAGTGTTGCATCCGTCGGGCGGCGCCTCCCGCCGCACAGATCAGCGGCGAGGGGACAATCTTCAACGAAGTGGCAGCGGGTGGTGACAGGTGGCGCTGGACTACATCACGGCACAGGGGCATCTGTGGGACGATTGACTTTCGAAAGCGCCGGCTCCCCTCCCATCCTGCGCGCCTCCACGCGAGCAACCACCGCCAGCGTGGCTCGGAACGAAGCGACGCAGAACCCCAACGGCAAACCTTTTGACCATTGGGTCCGAGAGCCGGCGAGACAGGGCGGCGTGCGGCGTGCGGCGTGTGGGGGAATCCTTCAACAGGGCCGATGGCACCATCCCATGTGGGCATTACGATACGCGACGGCTAGGCCAAGTTTAAACTTTGCAGTCCCCAGAAAAAAGCACCACCGATTTTTCCCTCTCCCGCGTCGTCGGTGCGCTTCATTGTCTTTTGATGCCCTGAGCGAGCGAGCGGCTTCCTTTCCCATTGCTTCTTGCGCTGTGGGATTGTGCGACGGGAGCGAGCAGGTACGAGTAGGCGGCTGATGCGCCGCCCGACCCCACCACAGCTCATCTGCGACATCGGCGGCGATCTTCTCCGCGACCGATAGCCATGGGCTTCGACTTCTTCCGCGGCGGCAGCAAACGCAACGGCCCCGACCCCATGCCCCCCATGGCCGCGGCCGGAGACGACGCCAGCGGCAAGCACGCCTCGCGCGTCCTCGGCGGCGACGTCTTCGACCCGGACGTCGAGCGGCAGCACGCGCGCCCGCAGGACGACGGCGACGAGACGCGGTCGGGCCCGCCGCTCGGCTCGGGCGAGTTCATCGCGTCGAGCGACTTCGTCACGGCGGCCGAGACGCACGACCTCAAGCGCGGCCTGACGGAGCGGCACCTGTCGATGCTGGGCATCGCCGGCGCCATCGGCACGGGCCTCTTCCTCGGCCTCGGGTCCGCGGTGCAGCAGGGCGGCCCGCTCGGCGCGCTGCTCGGCTACGCCACCATCGGGCTCGTCGTCTGCTCCGTCCAGTTCGCGCTCGGAGAGGTGGCCGCCCTGCTGCCCGTCACGGGCTCCTTCGTCCGCCACGCCGAGTTCCTCGTCGACCCGGCCTGGGGCTTCGCCATCGGCTGGAACCTCGTCTACGGCAACATCCTGTCCATCCCCTCCGAGATCACGGCCATCTGCGTGCTGTTCCAGTTCTGGACCGACGTCAACCCCTCCGTCTTCATCGTCTGCTTCATCGTCCTGACCGTCGCCGTCGGCCTCGCCTTCGTGCGCGTCTTTGGCGAGATCGAGTTCGCCTTTGCCGTCCTCAAGATCCTGCTCGTCGTCTTCCTCATCATCCTCGGCCTCGTCATCGACCTCGGCGGCGTCCCCGGCACGCCGGCCATCTACTTCCGCTACTGGTCGGATCCGGGCCCCTTTGTCGAGTATATCGCCACTGGGAACTGGGGCAAGTTCCTCGGCTATTGGAGCGTCATGACTGGAGCCGTCTTCTCCTTTGCCGGCGTCGAGTCCATCGCCATGGCTGGCGCCGAGACCAAGAACCCGCGCAAGGCCATCCCTGCCGCCTGCAAGAACGTCTTTATCCGCATCCTGCTCTTCTACATGCTCGCCATCCTCATCGTCGGCATGCTCGTTTCGAGCACCGACGACCGCCTCAACAACACCAGCGGCGACGCCGCACAGAGCCCCTTCGTCATTGCCGCCTCGGCCGCCGGCATCCCCGCCATCGCCTCCGTCGTCAACGCCATCGTCATCACCTCGGCCTGGTCCGCCTCCAACCAGAGCCTGCTCGCCGGCACCCGCGTCCTCTACGGCCTCGCCCTCAAGGGCCAGGCCCCCAGGATCTTTCTGCGCACCACGTCGTGGGGCGTGCCCTACATGTGCGTCCTGCTCTTCACCGTCTTCATGTTCCTCAGCTTCATGAGCCTGTCGAGCGGCGCCCTGACGGCCTTTTTCTGGCTCGTCCGCTTGACCGCCGCCGGTGTGCTTGTCTCGTGGATCTCCATTGTGCTCAACCACATCCGCCTGAGACTCGCCTTCAAGAAGCAGGACATTCCGGTCACGCGACTTCCGTGGTACAATTCGTGGACACGTACGTTCCCCTTCCCGGTGCCACACGGCGCGGACATGACTCGAAGCTTACAAGCCCCAGTGTACAGCTCCTACTTTGCGCTCGGCATGTGCATCCTCATCCTGCTCACCAGCGGTTTCGCCGTCTTCACCAAGGGAAACTGGGACGCCGGCAACTTCGTCTCGGCATATCTGTACGTCCACCTTTTGAACGGCACGGGATGAGGCCCGTCAGCTAACACGTCGCAGAGATATCCCCCTCGTGCTCAGTGCCTACCTGTTTTGGAAGTTTTTCAAGCGTACAAAGATTGTCAAGCTCTCCGATATACCCCTGCAGACGGCCCTGGAGCAAGCAGAGCAAAAATACTCGGCGTTGGATTCATAGCCATAGCGTTTGCATTCTTCAACAGAAATTCGTTTACATTGCTGCCAGTTTTACGTGACATGCAGTTATTTGAACCATGTTCCCTGAGTCGCGCAGTGATTGTGTCCACCGCTCAGGTGCATGCAAGAATAACCTGGCATGCGTTGCCCATAAGGAACGTAAGGAACGCGGAACCTCCTGTCATCGAACCTTAATCACTCTTTCGGGGCGTCCTTGTCATTTGCCCCGACTCGATGAACGGGTATATCCTGTCCTCTGGGATTTCTTTCCAGAACCTTATCAGCGTGCTTTCTAGTGCACGCCTTCTTTGCAAACATCATCTTTTGGCTCGGGCTCCTGGAGGGTACTGCCTTTCTGCTTACTGATAATATAACAATGTGTCTTAGTAACGAAGCAAGGCTCAGCCTCGACATATGTCATCTTTGAATCCGACATTGCTTTATGGCTGCCCCTTCGAACAATGATAGGTGTGCAGGATATGGGCAGGAAGTGCATTGCTGGTTCAAGTTCGCCGCCGGAGCAGGGAAGCTAAATACGCCGTCTTCCCACCTTTCCGCAGTGGGTCCCGTCTTGCAGGCCCTGACTGGTAAGCTCCCGTCACCAGCAAGACTCGAGAAGAGCATTCTCACAGCGGGCTATCCTGCTAGAAGTCGCCAGCTACAAGATCCGCGCTACTGGGTCGTACTTCGAGACCCCCAATTGCTATAGTGCCTTGGCTAGGTTCCAGGATTTGAGTCACTTCTCTTAGGATACCTTGCTGCTACCCTGACTTGCATGTACAAGCCGCGGCACGAGCCGCCCGATCTGCACCTAAGATGACTATGACGATGAGTCCTCGCCAAATAGAGTCATACCCGTGCTGCGCCTCGACGAGCCGCGCAGCGGCAATTCGCACACTGCAACCATCATCCGACGCTGGGATGCTCATGATATCGATTCTCATGATAAAAGCAGCCGCCCGTCGCCCGTGATCGAGTAACCAGAGCACGCGCCATCATGGATCTCTTCCGCTCCTCCAAGTTCTCCTCCCGCGTGGAGGAGCTCATGAAGCAACACCACGTGCCCGGTATCGCTATTGCAATTGTGCATGGCGACGCGACAGCCTCCGCTGGCTTCGGGCACGCCTCGCTGGACCCGCCAAAGCCGTGTACTGCCGACACGCTGTTCGACATTGCGTCGGCCTCCAAGTCGCTCACGGCGGCCTCTGTCGCCTTGCTGGTCGACGACGACGACAAGTACCCGCACGTCCGGTGGGACGCCGTCATGTCGAAGCTGCTGCCCGACGACTTTGTGATGCCCGAGCAATCGTACACTGAAGGCGTGACGGTTGAGGATGTGCTCAGTCACAGGACGGGGATGCCATCGCGAGTTCCCTTCGGTCCCAGTAACCTGTGATGTCGCTAACACGTTCGCCACAGCCACGACAGCTCGTACTTAGGCCTCAGGGCCGCGCAGCCAGACGATCCGCGGTCCGTGACGCGCAGCCTGCGAAACCTGCCGGTTGCCGCACCGCTGCGGTACAAGTTCATGTACAACAACGTCATGTACACGGTGGCAACGCATCTCGTGGAGCGCATGAGCGGACTCGCCTTCTCCGACTTCCTCGATCAGCACTTCTTCCAGCCTCTCGGCATGGAGTCGAGCAATCTTCAGCCGGAGCGAGCTCGTGCCAAAGGGCTGGGGGATCGCATCGCCAAGGGACACCTTTGGCAAGACAAAGCCCAGAACTACAAGTCATTCCCAACGCCCGACGCCCCCGAGTCCCAAGGCGCAGGGTCCATCGTCACGAGCGTCAACGACTACGTCAAGTGGGTCAAGGCCATGATGAACCAAGAGGGCCCCATAACCAAGGACGTGTACGAGGGACTCATCAGAGCACGGTCACTGCCGAACCCGGACTACGAGAAGATCGAACCGCACACATCTCCCGTGCTGTACGCGGCGGGCTTGGAGACGAAGTACTACCGTGGCCACATGTATGTCCTTCACGACGGTGCGATAGATGGCATTGGAACCCGCCACTTTTTCCTCCCAGAGGCCAAGTTTGGCGGTGCCATCTTTGGAAACGCCGACGGCGCAGACCAAGTTTGTGCAATCCTGGCAAGCGAGCTCATGGACGAGGTTCTCAAGGTGCCTGAGGATGAGAGACCCGACTGGAATGAGATCATGTCGGAACACACGGACGTTGAAGCCAAGGCCAAGGAAGATGCAGAAAAGGAACGGCAGAAGCTCAAGCCAGGCATCAAGGAATCAGAGCCGTTGGAGACGTCGCTCACTGCGTACACGGGATCGTATTGGAACGCGGGCTACAAGGGCATGACGGTTCAGGACAAGGACGGACAGCTCTTCATCGAGAGCATGGACCGCTCCGTGGGGTTCACACTCACGTTCGACCACGTGTGTGAGCAGACCAAGTTCATCGCCCACCTGAGCAACGAGTACATGGGAGGCGATGAGCCGTTGAGGGCAGAGTTCCGATTCGAAGACGGCCGAGCCGTCCGGATGGGCGTGGCCATTGAGCCGGAGCTGGACGAATACATTTGGTTCGATAGAGTCTGAGTGAACAGAGGCAAGCTTATCTTATTTTGTGTGAGATGTCACCTGATCGCAGTGTCCGCTGGCCTCGCCTCGGTATTCCTTCCGGATAGCTCCTGGTGCCGCGCCTGAGACAGTCTGATGTCAGCAGCCAATGGCCTTCGAAGCTGCGCCATCGTGACGGCTACGGACAGGGGTGTGGAATGGGTGGAATAGTTGCACCTCCGAAATGGAAGGTCAGCAGCTTCGCTGACCAGAGGCAACAATCGGTGAGACGTCAGATTGGAGGAAATACCTCAGTATGATTTCGCCCAGCTGTCTAGTAAGCTCCGTCTACTTGCAATCGAAGCCGGCAACCAGATGACCGGCGAGCGCCGAGCGGTGTGTTGTGGCGGAGGGAGCACATTTGAAGACGAAAGAGGCATGTCAGTGAGCCTAAAATAGCACGTCGAGCGCGATCGGAAGGTCGAATAGTCCCCAGATAGCACCAGCACTCCTCCGTCGGCTGAAAGGCACCAAGAGTTGCCCTCCCGGCACCATGCTTACTGCTTATCTGGACAAAGTAGCGGACTTCAGAGCAAGGCACAGAAGACAAGCAATACTAGCTCCGGACGAGGAACGAGGCTAGCGCCGAAGAGGCACGTCGGCACCGTCGGAGAGGCCCGCCTCCAACCCCGGACGGCACTTAGATCCGCTGCCACACGCGGCGCTGGGTGCGCTCAGGAACAAGCGGCCACTAGGACGCCGGGCCAGGGCCACGACCTTCCAAGAGGCGCAACCTTGCCGGTGCCACACCCGTCTCACATGGTGGCCGTGAGGCGTCGTGAGTGGTGCGAGGTGGACGTCGGCGCCAAGTGGGAGACGGCGTCGACGAGTTGCGGGCGGCAGGGATCGTCGGCTCACTTCTGTTCACGGGTTCGGTGTCCGGCCGTGTGTGTTTCCTTCTCAGCCAAGTTGCAAGGTTGCTTGAGTTTGGACACAGCATGTGCTGCAAGAGCTGAGGGTATCAATGCCGCTCAGGAGACGTCACGGGCTAGCAGGACTGAGGGTGTGGTCCGGGTCGGGTATCTGGCGTCGGCTGGTTGGCTTGAGGGTGGTGATCCATGGATCTGAGCACTCGGAATTGGTCTAGGAAGTCTGATGGTGTGGTCTGGGTCAGGCACCCAGCATGGGCTGGCTGGTCTGAGGGTGATGACCTGCGTCGGGCATCTAGCATGGGGTAGCTGGCCTGAGGGTCATGATCTGGATCTGAGCGTACAGAATAGACTAGTAGAGCTGAGGGTGTGGTCGGATCCATGGAGTATATAAGCTCTCGCGATCCCCTCGTGTCTTGGTGTTTCTATCTCGTTGTCCAGTAGCCCGTCCTGTCAAGACCTCATTCCGTCCTCCATACTTCCTTTCTCAGTAGTCAAGATGCAGCTGTCCCTTGCCCTCCTCTCCCTCGTGGCCCTCGCCAGCGCCGCCCCGGCCGAGCTGCACGAGCGGGATACCACCTGCGGCCGCCACTACTACTCGGACGACGCCATCGCCGCGGCCTCGAACGCTGCTTGCGACTACGTCCAGAACGGCGGCACCGCCGGGAGCTCGACCTACCCTCACCAGTACCAGGACCGCGAGGGCTTCGACTTCAACGGCCTCAGCGGCCCCTTCTACGAGTTCCCCATCCTGTCCTCGGGCCGGATCTACAGCGGCGGTTTGTCCTCCCCCGTGCTGCGAGCGGCGAATCGAGTGAATGCTTACAAGAACAGGCTCGCCCGGCGCTGACCGCGTCATCATCACACAGAACTGCGACCAGGCTGGCCAGATTACGCACACTGGAGCCAGCGGCAACAACTTTGTCGGCTGCTCCGGAACCAGCTAAGCTGACGGTCTGACTGATTATACCCTGGGGGCGCTCTGACGGACGGCCGCGGTACGCAGGGTTTCTCGGGCCAAACGCCAGGCTGCATTGCACATATTGCATCGAGGGCTACTGCTCTTCTGTACATACCTGGACCCGCCACGGCAATATGCACTGGTCAGGCTTACGGTCCTTTCCTTCGGTTGAGGGTTCAAAAGCATGTTTCTTTCATAGCTAAGCGCTTCACGCTGCCATATTGGATGAGAATGGACAATATTCTTGTTTGCTAGTGCTTATTACAACGCCATTGGCGAAGAGCGTAGCTCTGGACCCTACCCATAACCCCTTATGCATGCCTAGGATCCACGTGGCATGAAGAGAGCCTCGAGGCCATCAGTCACTATAAAGCTTGTGGGAAAGACTGTCAGATTCCAAAACATCAAGCCGGCCCGCAGCTAGATCAGTTCTCCTCCCTTTCTGCCATTAGCTCCTGCTCGGCCTTGGTCCCCTTCCAGCCCAGCATATCGCACAGAGGAGGAATCACAGCGGCCAGCACCATTCCCGCCCCCATGAAGCCGGCAGTGACACCGAAGCCAATGTGGTACGCCGGGGCGTCGGTGCTGGGCCAGATCCTGCTCCCATACACGCTCGAAAAGTTTCCAAAGGCGTTGATCATGGCCAGCACGATCGCTCGCTTCTCTGGAGGCAGCGTGATGACGTTGCTCGCCCAGGACATTATCAGGGGAAGAGCGGACCAGATGCCCGCGGCGACGAAGCAAATCATGACGTAGCGTACCACGGCCGTTTGCACGGCGGCGCACACGATGGCGCAGGCAAACCCCACGGCCAGCGGGCCGGCAACGTGCCACCGCCGCTCGGAATGACGGTCCGACGACCAAGCATTCACGTTGAGACACAGCGCAGCGACGGCGTAGATAGGCACCGTCATGTATTGAGCTGTGACGGTGTCGTAGCCGAGCGAGACGGTGATGGTGGGAATAAAGTACGATATGGTACCGGAACCGACGTCGAGCATGAAGAGCACCAGGAACAGATAGGTACGGGGGTCGGCGACGGCTGCCAGGAACGCCTGCAAGTGGCTTAACCGGCGCTTGTTGTTGCCACCGCCGGTGTTGCTGTCGTAGATGATGCGGATCTTGGCCAGCTGACGCTCTGCCGGAGTGAGACGCTTCGACGTCTCGGGATAGTCGAGCAGGATGAAGAATGCGGCAATGGATGCGCCGACAGTCGTAACACCCTCGACAATGAACAGCCATCGCCAGCCCGCGATGCCGTGCGCGTTGTCCAGGTGGGAAGTGATTGCCCCGGCTAGGATGCCGCCGAAAGCGCCAGATAGTACGGACGCGGTGTAGAAGATGGCGAAACGCTTGCCTGGACAACCAAAGGTCAGTGGCGTTCAAACTGGTATCATGGATGAAATGCAGCACATACCCAACTCGGCTCTTGTGTACCAGCAGCTCAACACATACAAGACGCCGGGGAAGAATCCCGCCTCGATGCATCCGAGAACGAAACGAAAGGCCAAGAGCGCGCCGTAGCTGTTGGAGACGGACATGAGGGCGCTCAAGGCCCCCCAGACCAGCATGATGCCGGGCAAGTACAGCGATGGCCTGCTCCGGCTGAGGATCATGTTGGATGGAACCTCGCAGATGAGGTATCCGAAAAAGAAGATGGACAGTACCCATGCCTTGATGGCGGTGTCAGCAGGGATGCGGCGCGCCATCACGACAAAGGGACGAGACTCACATATCCGTCATCGGTAAGGCCCAGGTCCTTTTGCATGCCCGCAATCTTGGCATTGCCCTACGTGCCATGTGTTGGTTCGTGAGTCAAATGGGCGGCTCGCAAGCAGACTTACAATGTTGGTCCGGTCAATGTAGTTGAGAATGTACATGAGCCAGAGAATAGGCATGAGAAAGAAGTCAATCTTCCTCACCAGCTTCTTCTCGTCAGTGCTATGTGGTACGTAATTGCGCATCGCTTCGGTGAGCTCGCCCTCGACATGGGCAGCGCTGGCTTCTTTCAAGTCAATCGACGGTACCTTGCCGCGCTCCATGGTCATGGAGGAGAGCCGATGCCAATTCGAATCGTTTGAATGCGCGTGTCCTCCTTGATGAGCTTGAGGGCTGCCATGTGAATATATAGACAATCGACAGCGAAGTCGTGAGTTTTCGCTCCTTGCAGAGGGGCGGGCCTTTCAGGCCCCGTGGGGAAGGCCTCTGTGGCGTCGGCAGATGGGGCTAGGAACCGAGCCGTGTGTAAGTTCGTCCAGGGGTCGTCCCAGCGACAGAGGATTGGCTCGACAGCAAGGCAGTGGTCCGCGCCAAGCACGCATTGCAACGGTCCGAGTCATGCCCCCAGCAGTTGCAGCACTCTTTTGGAATAGGGGCCGTCCGCTAGCTGTGAGCGGGATTCTGTCCGCCGAAGCTACAGGTGACGGCAATAGTGTTCCAAACCGATACTTGTTCACGTATGCGCCCGCCAATTCACCCCGGCATCTGTGAGTTAATGACATCCAAGAAATTGAGTCCATAGCCATCCGAGTTCAGGCTGAACTGATCTGGCATGCCGCCAAACATCCAACTGCTAAAGTCGGGCGGAATGCCGCCCTCGGCCCAGGCTTGGGGTACCGCCTCGCCAGCTTGAAGGGACGCCTTTTCGCTAGCGTTGCGCTCCTTGAACTTTTGAAGCATGGAGTCGAGTCCGCGCCCGAGGAAATGCGCCACATGGCGGACGCAGGGTCGCGTCTGCTCCAGCAGCGAAACAGTGCCCTCGATGAGCGCGACGACGTCGTCGTAGCGTACGGCGAGGTTCGCAGAGCTCCACTGAGATTGAGCCTTCATGAGAAACAGACACGCGTACGCAATTGTCGTGAGCAAGTACAGCGGTACCCCAATCACGGCGCGGCGCATGTCTTCGTCGTTGAGAATTAGGCCAAGGGCGCTGGATGCGCTGGATATCGCCAGGTTGACAAAATGGCGGCGATCGGGAGACATGCTATATTGGTCGCCTGGCTTGAGGCCTCGAAGGCAGATGGAAAAGAGCTGCAGCCGGGCAAAGTGGTAGTGCAAGATGACTCCCTTGGCTGGATAATGCGCAATGTACTTATTCGGAGCTGCACGGTGTTAGCACGGATTTGGTCTACGGCCAGTCTGAACGCACCAAGCCGCGTCTCCCAGTGATTCCGCCAGTGTCCCAGATCGACATCAAACTGCTTTAGGAGCTCGAACTCGTCGCTCGCAATCATTCTCGACCTGTCGAGCCCGAATGTGTGAAACACCCGGCTCAGGATGATGAAGACGCCGACTTGGCTGTGTAGGCGAAAGTCGGCCTCTGTGATGCCTGGTAGTCTGAGAAAGTCTTCGTGGCACGTTATGGTGGAGTCCTCGTTGATCACTGGCGGCCTCCCGTACGCGATGCTGAAGTGATGGTCGCAGACGTACAGCAAGTACCACAGCCGGGCCTCTTCGATATGTTGCGGCCCATCCCTCAGGGCCTTTGCGCAAAACTGGTGGAGGTTCAGTTCCGTGGCGATGCGGACGGCGAGCCCCGACAGCTTCCAGCTCAGGTCGGAGAGCCAGAAAGCGCCGATGCACAGCCCCCGGACGTCGTCGAGGGTGTGGTAGCGGTCGAACATGGCCTGACCTACGAGCTCTATGAATATGGGGTAGCAGGTGTCAAACGCGTTCCCGTCGTCCTGGGCATGCAAGGCCGTCACGGCAAGGATGGCCGCCGTGAGGAGAGTCGAGGAAGCTCGGGTAGCCGCCAGCGTGTCGTGGACAAGCGCGATGCCGCCCCAAAGATACGCGTTGAGAGTCTCTCCGAACCGCTCAAACAGCTTCTCGGCTTCCTGCTCGCTGAACTTGCCCTGGGCGATAAAGTCTGGTTCCTGAGAGCGGCTCGATGGCCTGCGCCCGCGAGCCCACGGCTCATTGCGGATGTTCCGCAGCTTCGTCACCTCAAAAAGGCTCGCCATTGGAGCGCCGACGATTGCCTGGTCGTCGGTGTCCTGCGCCTCCCCCTCGACAGAGTTCTCTCTCGTCATGCCCGTAGGACGAACCGGCGACGGCGCAGACGGGCGGCGCTGTGGCTGGCCCTTACCGACACCCGGACTCTGAGAGAAGCTCCTCGAGTCGACAGGCGACTGCTGCGTGACGTCAAGCTGCGGCAGGTTCAAGGTCCTTTGGACCTCAATCAGAGCCGCCTGTAGGGTTCGCATGCGCGCCTCCATCACATTTTTCCACTCGTTCTCATCGTCAAGAAGTGTCTGCAGACTCTTGTTGACGACGCAGTTGAGGCCGAGCCGCGCGCATCGCGCACACTGGGCCTCGCCAGCCTCTAGGTTGCATTTGATTTTGCGGGTTTGGCATGCTTGGCCTGTTCAACAAATCAAAATCATGGCCCTGCAAGCTGCAGGGATGGGGGTGCGAGCTTCTCACAGGCGCGTATCTTTCTCGAAATCTTCGGCTGATGCTCGGCCAGCTCATGAGACGGGCTGACCTGCGAGGCCTCGAATCTGGCGCGTTTCATAGCGGCTTGTCGGGGAGCTGGAGCGAAGTCCGCGCTGAATTCTGGGGCAGTGAGGTGAGAACATGGAGAAGCGGGATGACGGATGGCCAGAAGATGGGCGCGGGACAAATGCCGGCGGGGTTTGCGGGGGCCTAAGGACGCCATGCACGTGCCGCCCGCCACGGGGTTCTTTCCGCTTGCAGCCACCGCTTACAGCTCCACGTTCAGCGTTGATTGCATCGTATCCGACGTCCGGACATGAGGCGACTCTTCGTGGACACTACTTTGGCATATAAGGCTACGATGCATACGTGTTCCCTTTGCCGCGGCAAAGCACCCTAGGTACAGCGAATTGTCAAGTGCCTCGATGATGGCCATGATGGCTTCGACGGACACGACAGTTGGCTTCCTTGGCCTGGGGCCTGTGAGTTGCGCCATGGCGCGGCGTGTTCTGCAGAGCTCCCGATACCGAGTCAAGGGATACGACGGGGATGGTGGCGATGCTGCGAGCGCGCAAATGTTTGTGGCATCGGGTGGACGACTCACCGAGTCTCCGCGAGACGCAGCAACAGGCTGCGAGTTTCTCGTCTGCATGGCTGACAACATTAAGCTGATCGACAGCATGTTGTTCGCTGACAAGACCGGTGCTCTGCAAGGTAGCGTCGATCCGTGCGATTGGGCATGCAGACCATAGCTAAAGGCGTGAAATAGCACTACCGCGGAGTGCAACTCTGCTCATCTGCGCCGTGGCCACGCCAGCGTATTATGACGCGTTGCTGCCACGGATAGAAAAGTCCGGCAGACAAGATGTGCGTGTCGTTGATAGTCCCGTGGCCCTTGGCAGTCACGGCTCAACCGAGGAGGCTACGACAATCTTTGCGTCCGGCACGCCTGATGCAGTTGGCTCGGCGGACCAGCTTCTGCGTCTCATGTCTGACAAGCTATTCGTGGTCCCTTGCGGTAACGTCGGCGTGGCTTCAAAGATGCACATGGTACAACGCTTGCTCGTAGGAACTCATGTTGCAACTGCAGCCGAAGCAATTGGCCTCGCCGCGAGAGCTGGACTGAACACTCAGCAAGTCTACGACATCATCGCCAATGCTGCCGGCAACTCATCGGCCTTTGAGAGTCGGGTGCCACGAATGCTCCGCAGCGACTGGATACCGCACTACTCGCTCGATTCGCGCCTCCGGGACATGGATGCCATCGGGGCGACTGCCAGAGCAGTCAACTTTCCCACACCGCTGGGAGGCGCAGCGGAGCAGCTCCTCATCTCCGGCGCATCACAAGGGTATGGGAACGATGACGACTCGGGACTAATACGGATATATCTGCGGGATGTCCCCGATCTGGTTCGAGACAGTGCCAAGTCAGCCAAAGGCAGAAACGCACTGACACCAGGCGGCAGCCCCTTGGAGATAACCAAGATCGGCGTGATCGGGCTCGGTGCCATGGGGCAGGGAATGGCGGCGTCTCTTGTCCGGGCCGGCTTTTCTGTACACGGGTTTGACGTATTTCCGGCGGCAGTCGAGAAGTTTGTGGCCCTTGGACCCAAAGCCACAGCTGCGAGTTCACCAGCCGCGGCAGCAAAAGGCGCTGATGTCGTGGTTCTGATGGTGCAGAACGCATCGCAAGTCAACGACGTGCTGTTTGGAGCCGACAAGGCAGCAGACGCCTTGCCAGACGGTGCCATAATCATTCTCAGCTCTACAGTGCCGCCATCCTTTGTGCGAGATTTGGAAACCCGACTGAGAGCACTGGAAAGAGGGTTCTCCTTGGTTGACGCCCCTGTCAGCGGGGGAGTGGTCCGCGCCGCAAACGGCACTCTCACGGTGAGAATTCCATCGAAGACCTTGATGATGAGATTGCGTTGCTAACAGCCTTAGATTATATGTTCTGCAGACGAATCGACCTTGCCAAAAGTCGACGGCGTACTTCTTGCAATGACAGGACTGCCAAGCAATTTGTGCCACGTTGAAGGTGGCGTCGGTGCCGCTTCGTCGGTGAAGCTCGTCAACCAGCTCCTTGCGGGTGTTCACATAGCCACTGCGGCCGAGGCCATGGCTTTTGCAGCTCGCTTAGACCTTGACACAAGGTTGATGTTTGACATTCTCAAAGCAACAGGGGCGTGGAGTTGGATGCTCGAGAATAGGGTGCCGCAGATGCTAGAAGCTGACTGGACTCCGCACTCTGCGCTTGCCATATTTGTCAAAGATTTGGGCATCGTACTCGACGAGGCAAAACGACTGCAGTACTATGTACCGATGGCCTCTGCAGCACACAATCTCTACCTGGCCGGCGCGTCCCGTGGATGGTCAAAAGAAGCGGATGCTGGCGTTGTTCGCTTGTGGGAGACGCCAGGAAGTTCCGTCTCGGAGAAGGCGCGCATTCGAGACAGGCAAGAAGAGGGCACGAAACAAGCCACTTCCAGTAATGCCGCATCCCAGCCTCAACGCCTCCCTGCAAAGGCGACTCTCGACTCACTGCCACCGGAGTACGGGGCAGATGTCATTGGATCGGTGAGAGACGTGGTTAAAAATGGCGGCGTGCCCACGCTCGTTATTCTCGACGATGATCCTACCGGAACGCAGACGTGCCACGATATAGATGTTCTCACAGTTTGGGACACTGAAACTCTCGAACACGAGTTCAGCCTTGATCCCAGTGGCTTCTTCATCATGACGAATTCCCGCGCACTGCCTTCGGCAGAAGCGCGGAGCTTGATCGTCGACATCTGCCAAAATGTTGCAGCGGCAGCCAAGAAGGCACATAAAGCGTTTGAGATTGTTCTTCGCGGCGACTCGACGCTCAGGGGCCACCTCCCTGAAGAGCCGGAAGCTGCTGAAGAAGCTTTGGGGCGGTTTGACGGCTGGATAATCACTCCATTCTTTTCGCAGGGCGGACGGCTGACGATCAATGATATTCACTACGTCAAGGAAGGCGATACACTAGTTCCCGTGAGCCAGACGCCCTTTGCGCAAGATGCTACCTTTGGATACAAAAACTCGAACCTTCGACAGTACGTCATGGAGAAATGCGGATCGCGCTTCCAGGAGTCGTCGTTCCTGTCGGTGACTCTTGACGATATTCGTCTCGGCGGTCCTTCAGCCGTGGCAGAGAAGCTTTTGTCGGCCCCGCATGACCCCAACAGGGCTATCATCGTCAATGCAGTCGCGGAATCCGACATGCATGTGTTCGTTGCTGGGCTTTTGGACGTCGAGAAGACTGGTAGGAGGTATCTGTATCGAACGGGAGCGGCATTCGTTTCGTCGCGTCTCGGAATCACCAGCATTCCTCCTCTCACGCTGGAAGACCTCGGCGTGGATACGATTGCCGGTACTCGACACAATGGTGGATTGATCGTTGCCGGCTCTTACGTACCAAAGACGACTGCGCAGCTCAAGGTTTTGAGGGAGCGGCGGGGAGAAAAGCTGGCTGTCATTGAGCTAGACGTCGCCGAGGTCGTTGCTTCCGGAGAGGCCGTGGACAGCATTGTCGAAGCAGCTGCCGCTGAGGCATCAAAGTTGATTTCAGCCGGACGCGACGTCCTCTTCATGACCTCGCGAACACTCATCAAGGGCCACGATGGTGCGAGCTCTCTCCACATTGGATCTAAAGTGGCGCACGCTCTCGTACAATTTGTGCAAGGCATCAATGTGCGTCCCCGATACCTCATTGCCAAGGGAGGCATCACATCGTCCGACGCCGCAACCAAAGGGCTGAGAATGCGGCGAGCGAGAATTCTGGGCCAAGCCGCGCCCGGTGTGCCTCTTTGGCGGTGTGACGAGGAGACGAGCCGTCACCGTGGCGTGCCGTATGTGGTGTTTCCGGGCAATGTGGGAAGCGAGAGCGCCCTCGCAGAGGTTGTGGAATCATGGGCAATTGGTGATTCAGTATAATTATCGTCGATCTAGTGGAGTGTCCTGATTACCAGCCTGGTCTATCAGACATGGCCTTGCTGCGTGTCATATCAACTAGGTAAATATAGAAATGTCAAGTGCCACTTTAGACGCTGCTCGCGCAGAATAAACATCAAATGATAAATCGTTGCAAATGCGTTGGCGCTGCAAGCACGAGCACTCTGTTTTCCCGTGCTCCACACAGCTCGGCACGGCTGTCCTGAGACCTGAATATCCAACTTTAGAGCATTGCGGCCTATCTTGGCATGGAGTTTAAAGTTCATCGATATCGAGGCATCCAACGTCGAGTAGTCGGGCTTCAATCACTTCGTAGCTCCTATCCTCTCCAGTCTTGCCCAATGGCGCTCTACCTCGCCACTGAGGCTCACCTCAGCCGCTGAATCAACAGCCAGATGACTAACGACTCAACCTTTAGCACCACCAGAAACACTAGCCATCCGATTTCCAGAATCAATCATACCCTATGATAATCTTACTAGAAACCGAGGTATGGCTGCTCACCGGTGATGCAATGCGATGGTCATGTTGGATTCCCGGACCCATCCCGGGTGCAGGTGGAGACGCCGGCTCCGTGACATCCGTCGACGCAGACGGACGGCAGGCGGACGGATGGAGTCCATCCCGGAAGAGCTTCGACACGCTTCCTATTATCTAACTCCATGACGAGACCAAGCCACAAATACAGGCGTCCCTTTCAAAGGCGCGGTTGACACAACGTGTGTCATGATATGTGATCACCGAGCCTTTGCCTCGGCCCCAGGCCCAGAGCATTTATTGATTTGATGGCTGCCCCGACGCAAGGTGGCTTTGCTTGGTCAAGCGCCGTTGGGCAGCGCGGCACGCTTCGGCATTGCGCGCCCGGAGTGACGAAGTGGCTACCATTATTCAGCCAGCCTCAGCCGCAACGGCCAATGCGATGGCTCCTGGCTCGTCGAGGCCTGGTGGCAATACGGTGACAGCCGCCTGGTGCGCCTCTGATTAATTCCCTGTTGTTCCCGTCCACTAGGCGCTATCCGCGATCCAGGATGTCGTTGTCTTCGTGTGGGCTCTTTGACGCGCGACAACAGCCCCAGCGGGCAAATGTCTCGGCGGACGTACCAGCGGCAAAGGTAAGACAATTGCTTATTTTGACAACCTACACAAATTACAAGGCATGAGGGAATAAGAGACCAGTATACTCTTCATTAGCAGCCATAAGTTTGCCTACTATTAGTCCGCATAATGGTGCTGGACCGCTGGCTCACCCACCTCGGCATAAATGTGTGGAGTCATCAGTGATCAGTAATCCGCTACTCGCCCGCAACGCATCTCGCAGCCGTTTGGGAACCACGCTCACGGCCCCTTACCAGTGTTACAAATCCAGCCTCACGTGTAGAATGGCGTCTTCACTCGTTTGGGACGCAATCTCGGATCTCGCTGCGACCTATAAACCCACTTGCATCGAGCTGAGGATTGACATTATGCGGGCTATAAGACGTAAGGCGAGAGTGTATAAACCGGCGCTCGTCCAACACCTTTGATTTTCTCACACCGCTGCTTTGATTCTACAGCTAAAGACAAACCGCGAAATGGACACCGGGGCACCAGCCTTGGGCTCGTCGGTAATGAAGGACAAGGACCCAGAGGAAGGGGCGGCTGCCAGCGAAAGCCCGACTGAGATCGATATCGCCAATGACAAGATGCCCACACCCGATGAACACAGCGAAGCAGACAGGGCTGCCCAGAAAACTGCCGGTGATTCAGATTGGGACCATCACCCTACAAATCCTCGAAATTGGCCGGCCTGGAAGAAGACTCTGCAGATGATCAGCATCTCCTCCCTGGCTTTTGTCACGTACGTCCCCCAGTCACTCCTCAGTCATATCTCTAAACCTGCTAACTCAACGATACTACGCACAGGTCCGTCGCGACGTCCATCATGAGTCCCGCCCGCGTCCAGCTCATGCAAGAGTTTGGGGTGAGCAGCACGACCGCCCTCGTACCCCTGGCGCTCTACGTTTTCGCCCTCGGCTTCGGTCCCGTCATGGGCGGACCACTCTCCGAGACGTTCGGCAGGCGGCCAATCTACTTGTGGAATCCTCTATTAGGCGCGCTCTTTACCCTGGGAGCGGGCTTCACGCATAACTTTGGTGCGCTGTGCTTCCTGCGGTTCATGGCGGGCTTCTGCTGGGCGCCCCTGCTGGCCGTGCCGGCGGCCACCATTGCCGAGACGTTTGAGCCACGCACTCGCGGACCTGTGTCTGCCATCTTTATCTTGATGCCCTTCCTTGGGCCGGGACTTGGGTGAGTTCGACGAAAATCAAAGACAAATTCAGATGCTAATTGAGGTGAATCTCGTAGACCCGTCATCGGCTCCTTTCTCGTCAACCGCAAGGATTGGCGCTGGACACAGTGGACACTTCTCTTCATGGCTGCATTTTGCATGCTGTTCTCGCCCTTCAACGGCGAGACATTCACCCCCATCCTCAAGCGGCGCCTCGCCAAGAGCCGCGGCGAGAAGGTCCCGCCGATGACGCCGATGACCACCCGGCTCGCCGCGTTTGCCCGTGTCGGCCTCATCCGTCCCGTGCACATGCTGGTCACTGAGCCCATCGTCACCTTTCTGTGTCTGTACGTTGCGCTCAACTTTGGAATGCTTTTCAGTTTCTTCGCCGGCGTGCCTTACACCTTTACGCTCGTCTATCAGTTCTCCATCGAACAATCGGGTCTTGTCTTCCTGTCCATCGTCATTGGCTGTGCCCTCGGCCTGGTGACGATTGTGCTCTGCGATGCACTCATCTACCGCAAGAAGGTTGCCAAGTCCCCGCACGGCCATGTGCCACCCGAGAACCGCCTGTACCCGGCCATGATCAGCTGCTTCGGGCTGCCGGTCGGGCTGTTTTGGTTCGCGTGGACGGCGCGAGAGGGCGTCTCATGGGCGAGCCCGGCGGCAGCCATCATTCCGTTTTCCTGGGGCAACCTGTGCGTCTTCGTTAGTGCCATCCAGTACACGACGGACACATTCCAGGGCAGTGTTGTTGCCAGCGCCACGAGTGCCAATAACCTGGCGAGGTATGGCTTTGCCGGCGCTTTTCCGCTGTTCACGATTCAAAGTAAGTCTCCCATGCTTTCATACACCTCATTAGCGTACACAGGAGACTGACGTAGAGCAGTGTACCGAGGCCTCGGGATAAACTGGGCTACCAGCCTTCTTGGTTTCATCTCGTTGTCAATGCTGCCAATCCCATGGGTGCTGTTTACCTATGGCCCTCGAATTAGAGCAAAGAGCAAATACGAAACTATCGATCACAACTAGGCGGTCAGGGGTGTTATAGGATAGAAGGTCCAGACATAACGGCCATATCTTTAGTATACTACATAAGTATAGTCTACTCTTATCCGTTTAGCGACGCATTCATCTAGTTCGTTCCATGACCTTGAGACATATTGTCGATTCATGGACAGGATATGATTGAGCAGAGAAGCCCTTCATCAACAATAATCTTTCCGTTCCTGTTGCTGTTGCTGAAGCCAAGGTGACAGCAGGGACCAGAAGATTATTCTGGCTCCGAGGCGATTGACAGCGAAGTCTGTAAACTCTTCTCTCGTGAACGTCTTGTTGGTTTTCGGGTTAATTGCCACCAAATCTGGCTCCTGCACCGCAATGACGTTGGTGGGAAGTCGATCGCGAAATTGAGACATGAAGGGGTACGCATTGGCCTCCATAGCCTTTTTGTAAGGGATGTTGTCGGGCCCACCAGCGCCGATGCCGTGTTCGGCGAAGAAATTAAAGGACCTGTTCATAAATCCATGATCGTTTTTCCATTCGCAGGGCCAGAAATTAACGTATTGAACGATTTTAGTCTGGTTAAATTCGGTCGCGGCGTATTTGGCGTTTTCCAGCTCGCCCTCAAGATAATTCGGACAGGTGAAGTCGTTCTTGTCGTGTTTCACTTCTATGGCTGTCTCTGCCAAGTTAAGACCGTAAATGCGGCCATCGAGCTCTTCGGATAGTTTTTTCAAGAGAGCTTGGAAGCGCTCACGCACACGTTCGTTCCATTGCATGGCGACCCAGCCCCCCGGCTTGAAGTCTTTGGCGCAATCATCACCGTCGCACTGGAGCACGCTGCCGTTACCATAAAATGGCGTCTTCAGGTATCGTGGGACAGGGTCGGACGTAACGGAGAAGCTGCGATCTTGCAACTGCACCCAAAGCTTTTTCCCTTTGGACTCAAGAAGCTGAAGGTCATCATGTATGCGGGAAAAGTTATATCGATCTTTCTCTGGCTCGAGAGATCGCCAGCTGTACAAAATTTGAACACCGTCAATGTCGGACCGATCTAGAAGGGCGCGGGTATCGTTGTCGACCCCGCTTGTATACAGCCAGTCACTGACTGTCGCAGGGGGCACAGCAGCAGAAGCCTGCCATAAGGTAGCGGCTACCACTAGAAAAGGGATTCGTATGGAGGTCCGCATCCTGACCGGGACTGAGTTGATCGGTCGAGGGTTCTGAGATGAGTAATGTGATCTCATCGCAAGATTGCAGCGGCACGCCTCGGCCTTAATATAAGAACCCCATTCCAGGATCGGCTGTGCCATGCTGGTGCTGCATCGTTGGGTGGAGTTGGTTCACTCTGGTTTTCTCTCGTGCTGCGACACTGAATTCCCGACGAATACGAAAGTCGATTTGCCAGCTATGCGAGTTTTGCGGGTACTTGAATGGCTCCGCCTAGTCCGTCTGAATCTGGAAACAGAAGTCCAAGACAGCATTTGGCTAATGAAAGTTGTGGCGAATGGCCGGGGGTCCGTACTGCTTGGCAGCCAGTCATGATGGAAGTCAGCTGACGAAAGGAACGTATTGTTAAGCAGAAAGTAGAGGCAATCTTTATACTCAACCTCTTGAAACCCAGACTCGTGAAACGTTGACTCTCATGATCTTGAGATGTTTGGAGCGTACGGCTGTCCGAGTCAGGACAAGACCGCTACACATGCAGCAAAGCACATCTCGTGTGGTAGAACTATGGCGTTGGTGCGCTGATGACTGTGTTTGCCTGCACTATACAGTGGAGGAACAGAAAGTACGCGTACTCCTTCCTCGTACTCGTATTTGTGGATGAGAATGGTGCTAACGCCCTGCAGGCTCTATGTTTGGACTGCCGGCTGGTAGCGACGGCCGAGCGGCAGCAAGTGCCTGTCTATATTGGCTTCAGGTACAATAAAAACGGGCCCCGTTCCACAATCAGGCAAGTAGAAACCTTGGTGTTGGAATCTTAAAAAATACGTCGTCAGTAAACACTGGAGGCGCGCTGGAGCCGGAACTATATAGCAGTTACGTCATACGTCAGGCCAGGACGCTCAAGCTCAACCCTTGCTGCATTCCAGCTGGCCGCACATGCTGCTGTGTCGAGGGCATCACGGTCATGCTGGCTAAGACCTCAACACAGGCGGGAATGGCTTCAGGCAACCCAGCTGTCAGGGGAGCCCCAAACTGGTGCGTGATGTGTGACGTATTACGTCAAAAAGTTCGGACGTGCCGTTTGGTGGGATGCTAAACCATGTCCTTTGGTCTACCAGTTCGCCCCACTCTAGTGCTCTCAAAGTTCAAGACGGCCAAGAAGTTGCGCGGCCCGACGTTCGTATGGCTTACACCAAGTCTAGAAAAGATGAGTGCTGGCTGACTCGCGAGCCGAGCTTAAGATACGTAGATTCGCAATGATTGCATGCTAAATCACAATCGCCTTAAGAAACTCATTATATTCACATCCCAAGTATTGTTTTACTAGGGTTTTCGAGCTTGCCATGGCCGTCTTCTTCTATTTACATTTATTGTGTGCGATTTCGATCGCTGCAATAGCTGGTCGCGCAGCGGCTCAGTGCGACTTTCAATGGCAGCCGCCCAATAGCTGTCGTTGTACGTTGAACTCAACCAGCAGCACCACTCCTGCCAACTGGCTTTACAGCAGTGAATTGGACTCGGATGCGCTTCAGATTTTGCGACGGCCCGATACGCCAGGAGCACAGATCATCTACAACTGGAAGCAACTTGAGCTTCAGGAGGGACAATACAACTTCTCCCAAATAGAAGAAGATCTCAGCAAGGTTCAGTTGATGGGAAAAGAGCTGTGGATTTGGCTTCTCATCCAGAGCTACAATCCTTCTAGGAATCCGGTTCCCGGCTATCTGAATCAATCTATTTACGGCTACGGGAGTGTCTCAACTTTGGGACGACCGGGTGAGCCAGGCGGACGGGTGGCTCTGCTGTGGAATAAAAACGTCCGAGCTCGCTTTCAACTTCTCCTACAGAACCTGGCGAAACAATTCGACGGTAAAATCTATGGCATAAATCTTGATGAGACATCAGTTCAGATTAGCCCGGCGGTGCAAGAGGAGTCAGCTTTCACCCCCAAAGCGTGGTATGATGCTGAGCAGGAAAACATCCTGTTTGCCAGGCAGGTATTCAATTCGTCCCACGTCGTTCAGTTCGTCAATTTCTGGCCAGGAGAACTCTACGACAATGCTTCTATTATGAACGACTCCTTCGCTTTCTACGCGAAACACCACATCGGTGTCGGAGGCCCCGACAACATACCGTGGAATTGTCCGTATATGACGAACTCTTATCCATTTTACAGCGAGTACAGGGGTAGAGTTCCTATTCTCGTGACATCTGTGCAAGAGCCCGACTACGAAGATTATATCAATCCGCGGACAAACACAACTTTCACCAGGGACGAGTTTGTCAATTTCGCTAGGGACTATCTCCAGGTGGATATAATATTTTGGGCACTGACCTCGCCGTTTTTTAACACAACTGCACCAAGCAATCCGAAGTTCCGTCAGTAGGGGGGAAAGGGGGGGGAGTGGATTCTACTCGAAGGTAGGACGAAATTTAATGAATAAATCTCTCATGAACAAATCTCTCATGAGTCCTGGCGTATAGAATTCAACCACGCAAAACCTAGGAAGTTACGGGAAAATCCCGTAACAAGAGTGTTCTAGGATCCTGGGGTTGCACACAGATGTAGCAAGATGACGGAGTGAACATTCACGAACCCGTGATTAGACGGCTGCGACATAATACGACTTCAAAGGCCACAACTACTTCTAATACCTAGGTTAGAGTATGCCGTGGAAATTGTTATTAATCGTACCACTGCCATCGAACAATGGTGGCATAACAAACCCAGAAGCCATAGGCATGGTGTGTTCTTGCAGTCGACCGCACGCCCACGTAGCCTAGTTACCTTGCGTTTTGAGAACTCGCATGACGCCTCTGTCTGCGCTGACAGCTGATTATTGACGGGCGAGAACAATCGACTCAATCAGTCGGGCAAATGGAATAGCGCCGTCAATGTCGTCGAAATGTGCTTAAGGTCGTATTCCTTCAATCCGGCCACAAACTTCTTCTGAGTCTCCAGCAGTGGACCGGCAATGTCCCGCCAGTTGAGCCTCTGGTCCGTCTCGACGAACCCTGCGCCATCGCGCCACTCCGTCCTCGTCGCCGGCAACAACTTACCGTCCCTCTTCCGGATTTGCCCGTCGACGAGGACGGCATTGACATCGCCGATGCTGGAATGCAGAACAATGGCCATCACGGGGTCCTGCTGCGCGGCACCAATCATGGCCGGGCTCAGCGCGTCAAAGACCACCACGTCGGCTTTCTTGCCCACGGCAATGCTGCCAATCTCGCCGTCCATGCACAGCGCGCGCGCTCCCTGGATGGTGCCCATGTTGAACGCCTCGTGGGTCGTGTGGTGAATGGCTTTCGGGAGAGCCCCTCGCTGCTGGTGTGCGGCGCTGTGACGCCCGCGCGCGGACTGCAGGCCCACGCGCATCTCGTTGACCAGGCTCCCGCTCGTGATGGACTGGCAGTCGACGCCAAACGCGCACACCTTGTCCATGTTGAGCTCCCCCTCGCGGAAGACGACGGGTGGGCCAACAGCCATGGCCTGCTCGGAGCTGGGCGTCACCGCAACGAAAGCGTTGGCTTCCTTCATCAGCGTCACGTCTTCGGCCGTTGCGCCCCCGGCATGGGACAGCACGACCCGCTCATCCAGGAAGCCGTAGCTCTTCAGCAGCGCGGGGAGGCTGGTGCTCTGCTCGCCGCGGGGCCGGAAGTAGTGCGAAGTGATGATGTCGGCGCCAAGGGACCTCACTTTGCGGAAGAGACTCTGGACGGCATCCTGGGGCAGAAAGTAAAAGTCGAACCCAAAGCCCAGGCGCACTCGAGACTTGGGATCGCCGAGAGGGCGGCTCTTCGCGAGCTCTTCAAACGTGTCCATGAGCCAGTCAGGGAGTGCATCTTGGGAGAAGGTGGGCTTGGGCTTCTCTTCTGTGAGTTTGAGCGTGGGCGTATAGGCGTAGATGGATCTGATGCCAGCCGACAGAGTGCCGGCGATGGCCTGTTTGCCTGAGAAAGCGGAGTCAGCGACATTAAATTGAGATCAATTGTGAGACGAACTGTGGTTTCGAGACCAATTGCAATGCGAGTGGTCCAGGACGGTGGTCGTGCCCGCATCGAGCAGCTCCATGCCCGCCGCCAGGTTTCCCCAGAAGAGGTCGCCGGGCTGGAGGGTCTGGCTGGCGGTGTACACTGCACCTCATCAGCAAACCGCCCACTAAACATGCTCCCGCTTCCGTTCCGGGGACGCACTAATGGCCATGTACGGGACAAAGGCGCAGTCGCCATACAGTCCCTTCAACGGCGCCTCCCACAGGTGGTGATGGGTGTCGACGAAGCCGGGCGACACGATCTTGTCTGTGCAGTCGAGGACGTCGGCGCCCGCTGGCGCCGAAATGTCGGGCTGGATCCTCTCGATGCGGTCTCCCTCAATGAGGACGTCTGCCTTTGTCGGTGTGATTGTGTCGTCGTCCCCATGGACGAGGACTGTGCCTCCTTTGAGCAGAACGGCGGACATGATGCTCGGTACGTGCGGTTTGAGATGCTGTATGAGTACTGAATGCTGTTCAAAAGTGACGATGAAAGCAGTTACGCTAGACCAGTGCGTTTCGGCTTCTTATACGTGTGCTTACGGCAAGACCAGTGCCGGACCGCGAGGTCGGAGCACGGCGTCGGAACTCCGATCTGACGTAGCAGTACCGTCACAGCGTCGAGCCTGAACCCGGCAACGGCACCGAAAAGTGGAGCCCTTCCGGGTCGGCCCAGGCGGAGGTCCGGCCCCCGACATGATTTGCCTCCGGCTTCTAGCCCGCCGGCAGGACGGAACAGAATCTCGCTTTGTCATGGCGGAAGAGAGCGCTCAACAATGGCTAGATGCACCGTCGTCCATGGACATTGGTGCTGTACCTGGGACCCAGTTGTTGCGCCGAGCTGGCGGCTGTAAATCCGACAGCTTCGGGTCTCGCGCTGTTGGGGAAGCGCGATGATGCCGGGGCTACGGAGATAAAGAGCTTGATGCCACGCGCATGAGGAGACCCTAGTATTATACGGCTTGCCGGTTGTTCGACCCAGGGCGCCGGTCCGCTTGGATGCCACGAAGGGTATTCGATTGAATTATATTCCCCAATTGGCGACAGCGTCACTGCCAAGCCAACATCATTCAAGCGCCACCCATCAAGGTTGGCCCGCTCCACCGCCGATTGATGGCACCACAAATGCTGGCTGTCCAACGCCTGCGTCTGCGTCTGCGATCGCGCAGTCGTCAACGCTACTCCGGCACGAGTGCTTTAATTGTCGCGTTTGTTCGCCGTGATCAGTTGTTGCATTCTCTGACACAGCACGTCGACGTTGGTGCCCAAAGGCAGCCTCTCATGGCAGGACCCTAGGTCACAGATTCATCTCGGAAACCTCACATCACCACCACCACCACCCCGGTCCGACACGATGGCATCTCCCGCGCCAGCGCAAGATGCAGAGGCAGAAGAAGACGGCGAGCAGGGGCCTGCCCCCCGCGTAGCCTGGCTCACCAGCGCTCACGGCTCCCTCGAGAGCCAGCTCTACACGTCGCACCTGCTCTCGACGTGCAACTCGCGCGCCTTTGAGTTCGCCGCCGTGCTCTTCCTCGCCTCGCTCTACCCGTTGTCGCTGCAGCCCCTGTCCGTCTACGCGCTCGCCCGCGGCGGCGCCGCCATCCTGCTCGCGCAGCCCATCGGTGCCTGCATCGACACGCGCGACCGCCTGGCCGTCGTCCGTGCGAGCATAGTCGGCGGCCGCGCCGCCGTCGCCGGCAGCTGCGCGCTCTTCTGGGCCCTGGAGCGCAGGGCTGCTGGCATGCCGGGCAGCGCGCGGGACGGGCTGTTTGCGGCGCTTTGCGTCTTGGCCTGCGTTGAGAAGCTGGCCTCCGTGGCCAACACGGTGGCTGTCGAGCGGGACTGGGTCGTCGTCATGACGGATGGTGACGAGAATTGGCGGCGAGGTGAGGATATCGCACGTAGTTTCAATGCCATACTTAGTTTGCTGACAGTGGCGCAGTGGTAAACGCTCGTCTTCGCCGGATCGACCTCATGTGCAAGCTGCTCGGCCCGCTCGCCATATCCGTCATCGCTATGGTGTCCACGCTGGTAGCCATTTGGACGCTCCTCAGCGTCAACATCGTCTCAGTGTTAATTGAGTATGTCTGTATCGCTCGGGTATGTAGCTTCATCCTATGCCTTATCTTGCCGCCACACGCAAGTACTCATCACACATCGTGCCATGTTACAGGTCTACAGAAGCGTTCCCGCCCTCCGCAGGACTCCATCATCCCAGGACGACACCTCGGTAGACGGGCCGAATCAATCACTTCGCTCCTGGCTCAATGCCCTCCTTCCCCTATCTTCCCTCCGCTTCTACGCCCGTCACCCGGCCTTCCTCCCCTCTTTCGCCCTCTCCCTTCTCTATCTCACCGTGCTCTCGTTTTCGGGCCAGATGATCACCTACCTGCTCTCTGTCGGCTACACGCCCCTGCATGTCGGCATCGCTCGAACCGCCAGCACCGCCATCGAGCTTTCCGCCACCTGGGCCGCGCCGCGCCTCGTCGGTCGTGTCGGCGCCATCCGTGGAGGCATCTGGAGCCTCAGCCTTCAGATGATCTTCCTTGCTGCCGGCTTGAGTTGGTTCCTCCTTGACGTGAACGGTGCGCCGGCCGGACGGACAGCAGCGGCCACGGGGTTGGCGGTCTGCGTAGCCTTTAGCCGGCTGGGACTCTGGGGATACGACTTTTGCGCTCAAATTATCGTACAAGATGTAGGTCTTACTTCTTTCCCTGCTCGAATCATGCTGAAGGTGCCTTCTCGTAGGAGGTCGAAGCCGAATGCCGCGGCTCCTTCTCAGCTGTCGAGGCAGCATTACAGAACCTCTTCGAGCTGCTGTCCTTTGCCACCACAGTCATCTTCTCGCGGCCAGACCAATTCCGGTGGCCGGTCATTATAAGCGTCGGAACAGTGTACACCGCTGGCGGTCTGTACGCCTTCTTCGTCAGGCGACGGAGGGGCCATCTGCTCCACGCCCCTTCATGCTTGCGAGCCAAGCCTGAGGGCCCTGTTGCGTTGCCATAATCAACCACGAAATTTTAGAAAGTGGAGGTGGGGAGGTCGATGGGAAGCCGTAGCGAATCAAGATTTAAGCACTTAGAGACAGCCACCTGCATCTTGTATCGGATCAGCCTCGTGGTCCTGTTCTGCTCGACGGATTGTTCAAAGTCCGTTGAGCTCTGGTCAAGGGCGAAAAGTTTTATGTATTGCTAGTATTACACCTGAAAAGACAGAAACAGAATCTTCTTCAGATCACTTTTTTTTTTTTGGGTGTTGTGTTCTTTTGTTGCTGCTCAAATAAAATTCGACATGGAAATTGGTATCAGTGTCCTCGTTTGACACGACACTCATCAACAAAGATAGGTCGAGGCTAGCGCGTCCTTCAGCGATTGATCGTCAATATTATTCGGTCCGATGGTGTCGTTCAGATTTCCGAAGAAGAAACCAGTTCCCGCAACATGAAGCTTGAGATCTAAGGTATGATCGTCGTTTATGTTGGTGAACGCATCAATATTCAGATGCCCTTTCAACCATGACCCTGGATACCAGTTCTTGACCTTGCGCCAATCTCGCTGAAAAGGTATACTAAGGGTGCTCGTCTCTGACGAATCGAGAATTTTGCCAGACGTGAACATGGTGACATTCAGATCGAGGTGCGATCCGTACACCTCCGCAGAGTGTATGTGTATGCCGACATCCTGCCTTAAAAAGGGAAGGACAGTCTTTTTAATTTCCTTGTCGAGAGGCATGCGCGCAGTTGGCTTGGCGTTGTCGAGCATATGCACCTGGAACCTGTTGCGTTTGGTATCCCAGCAACATTTCGCGAGCAGGTCCGTTGAGTTCGCAGGTATTCCCACCACCTGTGTGCCGTATCTGCACGCACCTTTCTCGAAGGCGGAGCCTTCGGTGCCAGGGGCGCAGCACTTCTGTCCATCAAGGACGTAGTCGGTATCGGTCCGCTCTTTGCTCGAAGACGGTTTGACAGAGTATAGAAATACTTCTTGGGCCTCGTAGTAACAGCATTTACCGTCGAGCCCCTTTGGGACAGTTCCTTTAGCTTTACCGAATTCACACACACGGCCATACTGAGCGCTCGCTTCGGCATTGTCGGGGCAAGTTTGACCATCTCGGACTACCACAATGACTTGCAGCCCCGAGTCACCGTTTGCGTAGACAGACAGCTGACCATCGCTCGTGGCGTTCTGCAAAAGTCAGCGGCTTGTAGTTTTGGTTGACGAATAGGGACATGGGGGACTGACGTTTGTGACTTCGCCCCCTTGGTCATCGCTCCGCGGAAAAGGGACAGTTCCCGCCTGAACCTGGGCGATTGCAAGGCCGGCTACGAGGCAGATGGGGTAGGACATGTACATGATGACAAGTATGAATGACAAGTATGACTGCGTTTTGAAATACCTTTACGAAGTGAAGGCTTCGTTCAGCAATGGAGGAGCAAACTGCCAGTTATTTATGCCTCGAGCTGCCCAGAGGACACTGCGTTTGGACAGAATAGACCCCGGCATTTACATCAATGTCTCGCTGCTACACGGCGATATCTGCCGGGAGTCTCGAGCCCAGCGCAACGGGACCTCGTAAGTCATGTGGTCCAACGTTCGTCCATCAATACCCCCGCTGCCACACGGCGATATCTGCCGGGAGTTTCGAGCCCAGTGCAACGGATGCCTCGTAAATAATGTGGTCCGACGTTCGATTCCATGGTACGATTCCATGGTTTAAGCTCCCACTCAAGACACAAGCGTGATGATAAGGAAATGAGGGCATCTTTGGGACTTTCTTGGCGATCGTACTATGCCTTCGAAGCCCTAAGGGTTGTGGGACCGAGGTGAAAAGAGAAAACCCAATCAGATGCTCAGTATAGCGTCGTCCTTGGCATTTGATTAGATTTTTCCCCTCTCCCCTTGGTTTCACGGGCAGCGAGAGTACCAGGCTTGACTGCGTCGTCGAAGGCCGCACCGTTTGATCTGCCACAGAATCGGACTTCGCGCCCTTGCGCGATCTTTGTCTTTGCACGCTGTTTTACGGGCGTCCAAGGGATATTCGTGCGGTACGAAAGAATATCTCGTTGACTAGGCCTTTTTGTTGCTAACTAGCAGCTCCAAATGCTGGATTCAATCGCCGCATATGGTAAGGTAGCCAAGGCTGGATTCAATCCTCGCACATATTTGGGCAGCCAAGGACATGTGATCGGGTTCCCCCTGCTCCCCTTGGTCTCACAACGTTTACGGGCGCAACTCACAATGTTTACGGGCGCCGAGGAGCCGAGGAGATGGCTTGTGCGGTATGGGAGAGCAACTTGTTAACTGGGCCCTTTTTGTTGCTGAGTGGCAGCTCGGGTAAGATGCCGGATACGATCGCCGCATATAGTAAGGGAGCGAGGCTATATGGTCCCACTCTCTACCCCGGTGTAACCCCGACCCGTTAAAATCCACGACCGTCATCGTCATCCAACTCGACCTCACCTTTGAACAGCACCATCTGTCTCAATCATCACGAGATTTCTTACGATGCCCCGCCTGGTCCCTAGCCCTCGCGCTCTCCTCCTCTGCCGCCGCGCAGCCCGCCCCTACTCGACGTTCACGCCGCGGCCCTCGCCGCCCAAGCTGCCTGCCGACCAGCAGGCCGAGTTCGAGCGTCTGCAGCGCGCCGCCGCCGTCTCGGCCGCCTTCCAGCCCCAGGCCGCGTCCGCCACGCCGCCGTCGACGCAGCAGCCCCGTCACGCCACCGACGCCGCGGAGACAGCAACGGCAAAGGCAACGGCGGCGCCCCCCGCCGCGCAGGCAGCCGACGAGGACGCGGACGTAAACCAGGGCCTCTTCCGCGGCGCGCCGCCCGAGTTTAAGGGCGACGTGAACCCCAAGACGGGCGAGGTCGGCGGGCCCAAGAATGAGCCCCTGCGCTGGGGCGGCGCTGGCGACTGGAGCTACAACGGGCGGGTAACAGACTTTTGAGATGGGCCCCACGTCACGAGGAGGAAGAAGAAGAAGGAGGAGGAATGAAGTGTCAATGTTCGCCACTACAAAGGCGACGGATTTTGGATACAGCCTCCACGCTACGAAGTAGAGGAAGAGGCGAAACGAGTTCGATTCGTCACGTCCACGCGCTCGGACGATCCCGAACGATTTGTCGCCACCCGAGGTACACCGCGGTAGAGACTACCTTCTGTAGATACGATGGACAAAGAGTCGTAAACATCGGTCACGGATGGTGTGGGCTGTGTACGAGTGATTACATCTGTACGATTAGGCGTAATAAAGGGCCGCAAGGCACCCAGTAGCAATTGGGTATCGTCAAGTGCCACCGTGCCACGTCCCCGCTACTTCTTGACAATAATCTTACATTGCAAAGAGCATAATTTTGTCGCTCCAAACGCCAAGCCTCTAATTTTCCCCCGTAGCTTTCTTGCCTCATTTCTCCTCGGCAGACGGCTGGTTCACGGTGTCGGCGTCCGTCATCTCCACCTCCTTGGGCGGTGCTTGCTTGGATTCCTCAGACGCCTCCTCGGAAGGCTTGTCACGGGCCAGCCGGTTCTCCTTATCTCCCTCGCTGGGCTCGCGATCCTGTTCCGTTTTGCCGTCCATCTCCTTTGGGCCCTGTTCCGTGTCCTTTCTGCGCCAGTTACCCATGACCTCTCCTCGTATGATCCCTGGCTGTTCCCCGTCCTGCTGGCGCTGCTGCTCTGCGCCGTTCACGTTGCCGAAGCTGGCCGTGACTTCCCGCATCACTTTGCGCATGCGCTCTCTGCGCGCCTTTCCACGCAGTCGCGCCTGGGGCTGCGCTCCGTTCTCCACCCAGCGGATGCCCTGGATCATGTAGCTGATGCCGTCGTGGACCGAGTGGCGCGGACCGAATTGACCGCCGAATTCGCGGCTCGTGATTCCGTGCCGAGTCGTTGCTGAGTACTTGACTAGTCTCGGGAGGATCAACACGTTGACGTGCAGGTCGCGTTCGGCCAGGATGGGCAGCGGGCCGGACGGCGGAGGCGACGTGATGAGCCCCTCAGATTGCGCATCGACAGCCCCGGCCATCTGGTTCTTGGCTTTGCGCGTCTTGCCGTCCTCCAGGTCGAGCATGGCGGCATCGACGTCCTCGGGCCACTCACCCTTGATCCACCCTCCGTGAATACATGCCGCCACGACGTCCGAGTCATCAGTGTACACGTCCGTTCCCCACAGGTACCCTCTCGCCGTTATTTCCTCGCGAGCCACGGCGGAAAGATGGATTCGCGGGACCTTGACTGTCAGGATGCAGTTCTCTTTGTCTTTGATCATTTCCCAAGGAAGCGGCTTCGGGTTCGAGGAGAAGCCTCTGTGGGTGGGTGTGTTGGGCAGCACTCGCCCTGCCTTCAATCCAGGCTCGTAGATGAAGTCGCCAAGGTGATGGCGAGGGCGATGAGCAACTGCGTCGAGCACTGCCTTGGACGATATGGTAGTCTTTGGCTTCGGTGGAATGACAGGCGCGACGCTCTGCGCCGGTTGCTTGATCTGCGGGCTCTGTGCTTGCTGCCCCGCTCGTGCGGCGTGGTGGTGATGGTGGTGGTGGTGATGGTGGGACGCGACGGCGGCCTTGTCTGTAGGAGAGGCGACGGGAGTTCCTCCTTTGAGGTTCTTCAAGGGTGTGATGCCAACCGCGGGTGACGCAACGCCTTCGGCCCCGTGATGGTGGTGGTGGTGATGGCTGAGTTCCCGGTTAGAATATGCAACAAGGTCCGACAGGCCGTGGGGAGGGCCGTGAACGTACTGGTGATGGTGGTGTTGGTGCGCCTTTGCCCGCTTGTTGGCTCGGCCGCTTGGAGTCTGCCTCCCCGAACTGTCGTCGTCGACCTTGCTGTCGTCGTCCTTGAGCTTTCGTCTCCTGCCCTTGCCGCTCTTTCCGGTGGCCTCGGGAGTTGACGAGTCAACGACGGCGTGCTCGCCTTCTTCTCTTTTGGTCGAGGCGACACTCGGGATCGAGGCCATGCTACCATATGCCGCAGTCGCACTGGACGCCACCGGGCTCGAGACGCCGATGCCGCTGACACCGCTTCCGATGCCCGAAAACATGCGGCCAAACTCGCTCTTGATGCCGGGCTCCGCCGCCGGGCCCGGCTGCTGCGGTTGCGCTCCCTGGACCGCCTGGGGCATCGGGGAGATGCGGCCCTTTCGGTTGATATCCTGGATGGCCAACAGATTCCGCTGGTGCAGTGTCGGCACTCCGGGTTCCTCGGCGCCGGTCCGGTTGCGTGAAGGGTCGAATGGAGACGGACCATGCGCTCCGCCGTTGTAAGCAACCGACGGTGGCGGTACCTCTTCACCAGGCCTGGGGCGATGCAGCGGATGGGGTGGCTGCTGTTGGTGCAGGTGGTGATCCATCCGGGCGCGGTCGGGCGAGTCGTACGGTTGGGGCGGAGCCTGCTGGTGAGGCTGTGGGTGAGAGACGGGGGGGTACCTGTTGTCAGGAGGTGCCGTTTGATAACCGGGCGCGTGGTGTGGCGGGTACGAGGCGGTTGATGACGGAGGGTACTCGGCAGGCGGACGCTGGTGGTCCATGGGGGCCCGATAGCTCGACTCGGCAACGTGTCGTGCCCAAGGCCCGTCTCTTGGATCTCGTTGGTCGCGGTTGTCGGGCGGACGGCCGTACGGGCCTTGGCCAGGATGAGCATCTCGGTGGCCCATTTCGTGCGGCGACATCATGTGCCTATGAGGCTCGCCGCCGGAGTAGGCGCGTTCCCTCCCTTCGCGCTCTCGCTGCTCGGGTGCGGCCTGTCGCTCTAGCTCTGCTCGATAGCGGTCGTCGTAGGGGTACGGCCTCAGCCCTGCACGTTCAGCATTATACTCCATGCCTGCCGCCGGTCGGCCCGCCTCGTCCCGACGTGCATATGCATCCTCGGGCCTTGTCATGTCCAGCGGTCGCGGCGCCATGCCTCCATAGGGTTTCGGGTGGTTGCTGGGAGCCGGCGGCGGGCCAGCAGACATCCTCCCCGGCTCCCTCGACGTATCGGCCGGCGCAGACGGATGACGCGCATGGTAGCCCGCCTGGGGCGTGCCGTATCGCTGCAGCTCGGGCGTGGAGTAGTGGCCGTGGGGAGATGGGACGGCGCTGCCGCGAGCATCGTACGGTCGCTGGTGGTCGGGGGTCTGAGGACGTCGGAACGGAGGGTAGTCTGACGAGGCCGAGTGCATCCGCGGCGACGCATGGACCGGCGGCGCGTAACCAGATGCCGATCCGGGCGGTGGCGCGCCGGTGTGCGCCGGGTAATGTTGCGGAGGAGGTTGCGAGTCGCGCGAGACGGGCGGCGGGCCGCCAAGCATCGACGATATCGACATGGAGCTGCCGCCAGCGCTGCTCGATCGCGTGACGGAGCTCAGCGCCGGCAGCTCTCGGCCGGATGGGAACGTCGTCGGAGGGCCAACGGCGACCGGGGGCGGCCTGGGGGGCGGCGGTCCGTAGCCCATGGCGCCTTGCTGGGGCTGTTGGTGCTGCTGCTGGCTATGATGGTGATGCTGCTGCTGTTGGTGCTGGTGCGGCCCCGACTGGGGAGGCGACGTCGGCGGAGGCGGCATCGTGCGACTCAGCTCCCTGGCTGGCGGGAGCGACGAGGCGCTCTGAGCGCGCGAGTGGCCCAACTCGGGCAGGCTGGAGCGAGCCGCAGGCGGATAGTAGGGGGAGTCGGACGTTCGACGGTGGTCGGCAGCATACGCAGAGGCCTGGCCGTGGGCGCGCGAGGCGAAGGGGCGATAGTCTGGGCCGGGCGACGACGCTGCAGGAGCTCGAGGGTATGATGCGGGTGCGTTGCTCGGGGAGAAGCTGTCGGAGTTGGAGTCGTGGCGTGGCGCAGGAGGACGAGCAGGCTCCGGTTGGGGTTGGTGCTGGTGCGGGTGCTGGCGCTGTCTTGGATCCATGGTCGAGCCGAGATTTTAGCTCGAAAATTCCGACGGGTTTCGCCGGCTGGATTGGCCCGCTGGCGTCGCCACTCGACAGCAGCGCACTGGCCACTGACGAGCGCCGTGCTGGGCTGGGCGAGCAGACCCCAGGTTTTGGCTGATCGCCTCAGGCCACAGCGCTGGTTGGTGGCAGGCAGGCGTGCGGCCACAGAGCGTGCGTTCTCGAGGCGACAGCGAAGCGGTGCGCCCTGCGGGATCCGGAGGACCGAGCAGGCGACGGGCGAGGGCGGACGGGACGAACAGATGGGGGGAGGAGAGGGACGAGCGTGAGTTGCAGTCGGCGAGAATTTTGCGTCGCGACCTTGGAGAAGCTGCCACGAACTGCGCGCACGCACGCACTTCGCTCCGCATCAACGCCTCCGGGCTAAGGTAGGGTAGGTAGCGGGCGGAGCCAGGAGCTAGGGGGGTGGTGCGATGCGATGAGGATGGGTCGTGGCTGTTGGAGCCAAACCCCGGACGGAGAAGAAGCCAAAGTCTGATCAGTGAAGCGCAGGGGTCCGGCGCGATGCTATTGGCGTATGCAGCGCGGCATCGCGGGACGGCGAGACACAAGGGTCGCGGCGCGGATGGGGGCATGACGGCGGCTCGGCTCCAGAGTTGCACTCACTTGCGGCGCTGCGCGACGACGATTACTTTTCATCTCTACTTTGCCGAGTGTGAGGTGACATTCTCGCGTGCGAGTTCGTGTGTCACGGCTGCCATGGCGTCGAGCACGGGTGCCTGAGATATCCGCGCCAGACGGTGCGCGCTTGACGGGCTCGAGCGTGCATCACCACTGCATGCAGAGCCTAGACCCTGCTTGGAGGGCGGGGGCGCAAACATCAACGGCGTTTCCGTCCAGACAAACGCTGCGCGCTCGAGGTGATTGGGCGATTGGAGAGCCGCAGGGCCAGCCGGGGCGGGCGCCAACGCAGAGCTTATGCAGGGAAGCACGATGACGACTCCGCCGTGTCGAAAGCTGTCTGCAAGAAAAAGCTTCAAGCTTCCAGGACCTGTCCGAGGAGCGAACAGCACGTCTGCCTCGGTTGCCGATCCTTTCTCCTGTGTCCATGAAACAGGTGCAACGGCAGTCCCGTCTTCGGAGCGAATCGTCCAGGCCGGTTGTGATGCAACGGCCCATCGCCCAGGAACACGCGGGCCAGGGGACCCTGGTCAGACGTCCAAGAGCTGCCAGTCCGCATCCAGACTTCACCGCCCTCGCTATTCGTCGCATCTCGACCGTTGGTGCGCGACGTGACGCATTGGCCCATGCCTTTTTCGATCTCGAGCAGGCACATGCTGCTCCTGCCCGGCGGTGAGTGAAGGCACGACAGAGCCACTACTCGCCAAAGACATTTTCTACGAGCCGTCTCGTTGTCGGGTTGATGCTCGTGCTACCCCGTGTGACTTGGTGATGTGGAGGAAACTTATGCGCCAGAAACGGCGGGACCGCCAGGCATGCCGAGTCCGCAGCAGCCGTTGGAGACACCGTCACAGCAGCAAACCGTCCCTTTCCATCCTTGCGCAGCCCGCTGCCTGCGTCACCCCTCCATGTAGAGTCGCATCGCAGCGTGCGGGCTCATGCAGGTGGCAGCCACTGACGGACGAGCTTTGGCATATTGGCCAGAACAGCACATGTCAGTAAAGCATTGGGGGAGGGGGGTTTGCGACTTGTCAGCCCTCTTCCCGAGTAAGCAGGTTGTGATCTTTGAGAGAGATGAAGACACCGTTACCTGCCCAGAGTTACTCTCCTAGTCCACTTGCAGGGCGACAGCGAACGGCAGATGGGATGGGAACGGCAAAATGAGATGCCGGCGTGCCGCTGCGCATACAGCGCCTGGGTAAAGAGCGAACCTTGAATAGTCAGGCTCTCTATTCCTTACACGCGACTACTTTCGCCTCTCAGACAGTGTATGAGAGTATAGATGTTCTACGCTAAGGTATCAACGCACAAGGAAGCCTAAGCGAGGCTACTCCATGTTGAGAAGATTGTTTAAGAAGCCTGCTTTAGGGGAGAGCTTGCTTGAGTCGAATCCCTTGTATTCTATTGCAGCAGTCCTCTAGCCGAATCTACGACGACGCCTGCCCATCAAATTCTCTCCGTTCCCACCCAAAGTGAGCCGTTCTCGAAACCCATGCAAACGGCGGAGTCTCTGCTGGTAAAATGGACAGTCATGCCTGGCCTTCTCCCAAGCTTCCTGCCTCATCAACCACGGGTGCCTCGGCCGAAGCTAACCACTTTCCTGCGATCTCATCGTGTGAGATCCTGGCATAGCTTTTTCCCTTCCAAATCAGCCATCACGTCCTCTGCTTGTGTTGCCCTTTCAACCTCCGTGCGAGCCGTCACCAAGTATTAACTCAGTCCTACCTCGCAGTTCCCACCAGGCAGAGGACGGCGACGAGATGGAAAGACAACCCCTCGGACAATTCATCGAGCAAGCAGCAGCGCAGCAAGGACTGAGCATCGACGCCTCGCGACGCCCTTTCAACAGCGGCCACGTCCAGGACCCTCCCCTCCTCTGCCCTACTCATGCCCCTAACCGCATCCTCCTTTTTCCCGGCTGCTTCAACCCTCCTCACAAAGGCCATCTTGCACTCCTCGACCAGGTTCTCCGCAACGCAGCCGTTCCTCTGTCCCTCGTCGCCGCCATCATCGTCCTTACAGACGACGACAAGCTCGCGGCAAAGAACCGCAAGGAGGAGCGGCCGCTTCTGTTGTGCAAGGCGAAGAGGGCGCAGCTCTGGCGCGAGGCCGGCATCATTAGCGACCTCGTCTGGGTGTTTGAGGGTTCTGAGGATTCGTGGAAGAGCCTTCGAGAACAACTGCAGAGGAATCTGGCCAGGCAGAAAATTGACTTGAAGTTTCTGCTTCTTGTTGGCCCCGACTGGCTCAGCACGAGATCCGTTACCGATCCCAAGAGTTGGGGTTGTGTCGAGGCAGTGACCAGCGATGTATCAAGACCTGTCGACTTCAGATGTCCCAACTCGTTGCGCCAACTCCCCAGATGTTCCTTGTGGTATTCGGAGCTATCTCAGGCCAGTGGACTGCCGACTCTGACACCAATGGGTATTCCCAGCGATGCGCCAGCTGATGGTGAGAGCTTCATGCGTTAAAGATTCCAGTCGCATGTTCTGCTGACATGGGAATCTCATCGAAGAAACATGGAGCAATAATCCCCCTCCCAACACCTCGAGCATAGTATTCACGTGCCAGACGTTGCGAAAGCCAGTGCGTCGCTACCACTTCGTGCCGTGCAAGCTGCCAAACCGCCCGAAGGGCGAAGCAGCGAGCTCCTCCGAGATCCGGCGCATCATTGCGACCTGCGAAAAGGAACAGCTCGAAGGAGAGCTGGCCGAATACGCACTCAGCCCGTCGCTCTTGACCACATTCGCGCTCGAAGGAGGCCCCTATACTGCACCCGTACCTCGCCCGAAGCCCATGGACCATGAGACTCGAAAGCTCAAAGCAGACACGGACGTGAAGTGGTAGCGTCCAGTCTCGTCGAGAACAGGTGGTGAAAGGGTCAGGCAATGCCCTGCACTGACCGAATCATGAAGGCCATGTCGCCAGATTTCGAATCCGGGCATGGCTGTGACAAACACGTCTGCACTTGTCACGGCCTGCAGCCAACAATATTGAGGGCTTACCTACCTTATAGCCAGACAATGGTTGGTTTCTGTTTGTATAATATCCGTCCATTAGACTCTATGGACACAAAGTCTACTGACCATTTCCTGTCTCTTTTAACCTCCATCTGCACTTCCGTGGGCGAGCTGCACACTTCAGGTGGCCTACCCTGCACTCCGTAACAGGCAGCGCTAGCGTTCGGCGCCGGTTCCTGGCGATCGTCCGGCGGCCCGCTTCTTAGCGCACATCCAACGGTGATTTTATGGGTCGATGCTCACGTCAATCTCATCTCAGCTGCTGAATTGATTCTCATTTCACCTCTTCGCATCGTCAATATCTCGTCTTGAACATCTTCTTGGTTACTAAGACCCGTCAAAGTGTCTCGCATTTTGGATCCGAGTCACACTTCATCGTGTGCATAGAGCTGTCCGACCAAATTTCACCCACTACTGCCGGCCATCATGGGCTCCTCCGACATCCCCCCGCCCACGGCGCCAGCATGGCTCGTCCCCGCGTCAACGGTCCTTCTCGGCGGCGGCATCTACTTCTGGCTCATCTGCTACGTCCTCATGACGCGCCGCTCCCTCGCCACCAACGCCACGCCCATGCCGCTCGCGGCCCTCGGCGTCAATCTCGCCTGGGAGGTCGTCTACGCGCTGTACGTGACGGAGGCGCCCATCGAGCTCGCTGGCTTCGCCATGTGGCTGCTGTTCGATATGCCGGTGCTCTATGCCACGCTTAAGACGGCACCGCGGAGCTTTGCCGGCTCCCCGCTTGTCGCGCGCCACGCGGCTCTGCTGCTGGGCGTCGTCTTTGCCTTTGGCCTCGTGGCCAACGCGGTCTTTGCAGTGTGGTGGCTTGCCGAGCCGCACCGCGGGCATGGCGACAAGACGGGCAAGACGTGGAAGGGCCTCGAGGCGCGAGACACCACGGAGCTTGCGTGGTGGTCGGCGGGCGTGGCGCAGATGATGCTGAGCGTCGCCGCGTTGGCCATGCTTCTGCAGCGCGGACACTCTGGAGGGCAGAGCTATGCAATCTGGTGAGTTTATCGGCGTTTTAATCCATTCCTCCCTTGTCACATGCACATATCGGAGGTGGACTTGGTCTCTCAAAGGGTATGTGGGAGGGAGTGTCCCCAGCAGTTTTCGCCGCGCCACGGTGCTCGACACCCACGAAAGGCCTTGGGTCCCGGCAGTCTGGTTACGACCTGGCCTGACGCGGATCAGATGGTGGAGGAGCCGGGACCCGACAATCCGAATATCACTTTCCACCGGCGTCGGGGCCCCACCTGTTCTGCGCCGTGGCAACAGTCCGTCAGATATCATTTGTGACTTGCAGGACCCGCCTTACACGTTCCCCTTCTCGGATCTCTGGCCTTCCGCTGACAAGATGGCTCCTTGGGGCCTTTTGCAGGTTTTGCCGCTTCATTGGCACACAGCTGGGCCTTCCCGGAACGTGTGTCATGCTTTGGTGGTACTGGCCCGAGGCGCACAGCTTCGTCCTCCACCCGCTATCATTCATCATTGTCGGGACGTCGACTGCCTGCGACCTGGTGTACCCCTTTCTGCTCGCATATGTTCGGTCCACGGAGAGGGTGCTGCCTGATGGGACGGTTGTGTTTGGGGATGGCAAGGAGGAGGAAGCGGCGGCCAAAAACAAGAAGAGGAACTAACGCTACACATACGAGGGGTGCCCCGGCTGTGTGCATCATCATCACAATTGACGAATGCAATGTCGAAAAAGATCCCCTGCACCACATGGCAAAGCCAGGACCCCAGGAAGTGAGCGCCGCCGCGCGCGGCAGCAAATATGATGATCCCGCTATCACCGACCAGGAGGCCGTGCAGAGATGGAGTTGAGCTGAAGAAGGCGTCTCGATTGTGAGGTTTTCGCCCAACGCTTGAGATCGTGCTCGATTCGGCCGTGGAGACTGCGCCGGCCAACACCAACCAGCGTTGTACTCGTATGTGCACCTGTCAGACAGCACGGCTACGGACGTTCGATGGGCCAAATGAAGGCGTTCGAAATGGATTGTGCTTCCGATAGGCCCGCTTGAGGGAAGCTATTCCTTCGCTCCAAACTGTCGGTATGCCGGCGACGAGTCGCAAGGCGGTACGGAAGGGTTGTGTCTCAGAGTGAGGAGCCACCGTGCGAGTCGAGATGCTGGCTGCTTACGGACTACCTTGCATTGCATTGTGGCAAGCCAGCGAGGCTGCCCGTAAGGCTACGCCCCCTTGCCATGTAATTCCAAATCGGTTAGTTTACCATCTATTCGATATGTTGAGGAGGTGTATCCATCAACGTGAAGGCGCCACCTTTACCACGAGGTAGTCCCGTAAACGCACACCTTGATCCTTTGTTATAACTGCCGAGTCTCAAGTCGTTGGCTTACTGCCGCCATCTTACACCCCGGCGGATTGAGAGAATTGAGAGTTCGAGATTCTGCAGCGGCTGGCGCGGTTGTCCGGCACGCAAAGCATCAGTCGCAACGTGTGGAGAATCGGTTGCCGTGTGTTGGTGCTCGTGCGCTCGTTTGGCTGTGAAATGATGGCGCCAAAGCTTCCGGCGTTGGACAGGGTGTGATTCGGGGGTTCCACGAGACCGAGGCCAGAGCCAACGAGATATGTGCCCCAGAAGGTTTGCGATCAGCACGGCTCGGTGAGTTGGATTGCACAGCGTTGATGCGCCGCGTGGCCTCAGGGCAAGTCTGTTGGTCGCGATCGAGTAAACACACGAGGTGCTCCACGCCTAAAACGTCACAAATGTAAATGCATGTTGGAGGCACAGACCCATAACGACCCAACATATTCTCCTTCCAGCTGCCTGATCGAGGTGATGTCTTGTCATGCTTTCAGGGATCGATCACCCGATCTTCGTCTACGCGGCATCCCGATGCGTGATACGAAGCAACGGAAGACGTCTGCGACCAACGCCGGCCAGCCATGGACGGGAGGCAGCGCCGATGACGACATGCCGACAGATATTGCCTGGGTTGTTTCGTCGAAATAGGTCATTGGAGAACCGTCGCACGCTTCGAGGTAGCGCCGTGCAACAGGCAGAGCCTGGTTGGTGACCTCCATCACCAAATGGGGACGGCGATTGCTTGGCATCGCAGCATGGACGGCACTGACCAGTCACATGTTCGTGGCGCAATGCGAGTTCACGCACTGCCTGTGGGCTATTCTGCAGGAGCGCACGTTTCGGGGAAGGCGGGTGGTGCTCGTTGGTTGAGATGCATGGAATATGCACAGGAAGCAAGGTGACGAAAAAATCTAGCGACTGCACGTTCTTCCTTGAAATATCATGCCTTCCATTGCTAGAGTGCCGGGGCAGGGCCTGCGTGAGGTTCATCAATACTCGTTGTCGCAAGCCTTGGCCACCACGTCTTATTGCTGTAGCTTCGTGGGTGCGCAATGCGACGCAATGAAAGGTCATAGCTGTCGAGAGGGACGCGGCATCTGCAGTGCTGATGCTTCTCATCCCCTGAGATCTCGAACAACACGATCAATATGTATGAGGATAATGCTCTCCGCGATACGACGTTGCTTCGCGCCAGCGAGAGCGCTCGTTGGTTCTTCGTGAATCTGCTCAGACGTGCAGCACCGCAGCTTCGACAGAGGGTCTGCGGACCTCGGCTCTTGGCCACACTTCCATCTTACCCCCTGTCGCATTGCGTGGTGGGTGATTTCGTTGCTGCACCGTAGTTTCGCGATGGTTGGCACAATGCGAAATGCGGCCGAGCCAGTCCGAGACACCTCCATTGTACTGGAGCGGCTGGACAGGCAACCAGAATGCAGCCCAACAGCCCCCGGCCGGGATGGCGCCAGATGTCGCGACTTTTCGTGACTCGGTGAAAGTTGAGACACCCGCGCTTGTTGGTGCGGTGAGGTGAGAGCACCATGCAACCATTACGACCTCATGGACGTCAGTGATGCCGCGCAGAAAGGTGCGGCTGCCTGCCTAATCGGCACACATGGCGTCGTTGGCGTGAGACATGCAAAACGTAGCTGCCTGGACGTTGCAAGTCCTGCGACAAAGCAGGCGCCGTCGTCGTAGAGTGGACGAAGAGTTGACGAGCTGCACGTTGGATTGCCGCTGTTGGTGGTAGAATTAAGCTTCCCTCCTACGACGTCCAACCACGCAGCAGTTGAGTGGCGTTCCTCGAGCCGTGTACACTCCATCGTCGCGGCTCGAAGCCGCGGTCCACTTGGTTACGCCCCTCCCCATATCTTCCCCAGATTTTGTCCGCGCCCATTGCTGCTAACGGGCGTTAGCCTAACCCTAAATAGCGTCTAATTCATACCTGGCCTCAACTGACCTCGCCTCTTTTGTCCAACGGCCCGGTGGGAAATGTCGATTCGCCTTGCTTTTGGCGGTTGCTAGGGCGCCCTTGCGGATCAACGTGATTCGGTGACGTGGATGTCGTAGGATGCGGGCTGGGCAGCGGCCGTTTTGATGCCCCGCGAAGCAGCCGCTGACCGTTTGCGAGTGCTCCGTGCGCTCTGGAGAGACCCTGTCGGTAAAAGACGTTGAGCCTCAGTGGAGGACGAGCCTTGTGGAAAGGAGCTTTGCGCGCAGCTCGACGACATCAGGTGACGTGATGCCAAGTCCAGCATCAGCCGGTCGTGATCGCGAGAACGCCGTCACAGCACGGCTACAGCGATGCAGCCGCCTGCCAGGGACCTTCCTGTTGTGCTGCCCCCCGAACCGACAGCTCGGGCGGGCTTTAGAACTGTCGCAGCCATGAGGGCGCCACAAATGAGCAGTCGACGAGAGGCAATGTGAGCCATCCACCGGCAATTTTACAGCGGCAGCCTCCGCTTCATATGCACTTTTGCACCCTCTGCCGTCGCCGGCTCTGGCGCCGCTCATCCAATTGCGTCGCAGGCCGGTCGTGTAAGGGATGCACTCGGCCGCGCGCCACGCAGACACCACCTGCACCAGCCCAGCCTTACCAGCCAAGCGTTGTTGTCTCGTCTCGGCCGAGAGCCCAATCGCCAATCAGTTAGCCAAGCTGCTCGGTCCTGTCAATAGCGCAGCATCGCCGTCATTTGGGGTTGCGGCTCCGATGTTGACGATGACGCACGGTAGTCTAGATCTCATGCAGGCCGGTCATCGCCAGATCGCCAACGCCCACAGCTCCGAAATGTCGGGACACACCTGTTTCGCTCGCGGGAACCTCGAAACGTTCACGAGCAGCGACATGACGGGCTAGAAAAGCCACCCATCCAGCAGGGTCGTTGCATTGTTTGGTCTAGCGTCGGTTCGACCAAGTTGTTCGGGCGCCCAATGCATCTCACGACTAGGGAAGACCGTCAGACATACTCGTACACTGCTGCCCGTATAGAAGCCAAGGGCGCCAGCCATCCATCGTGGCGCTTGGCTTCCCGATGAGAATCTGCATCGCCATCTCGTACCGCCTTCCCGGGACTGCGCAACGGAGCAAGAGAGGAGAGAGGGAAGCCGATGTTTGTCGGGAAGCCAACCCAGTGGGGACGACGGGAACCCCCACTGCTGGAGAATGGCAGATCAGCTCAGTGCCGCTGCGAATAAATCAGCTCTTGGCACCACCAGGGCGGCCGCAAGGATGACGTGTTTTACGAGATGGTGGCTGCAGTGGCGGTGGGCTCGACTAAGGCCTCAAAGAATAACCTCGCGGTGGTTTGCAACGGCGGAGAACCGACGGGAATAGCGTCCGCAGAAGAAAGGACGATTGCGCCGCGACGCTACTCACTAGTTGCCGCCGCTATAATAGACAACGGCCTGGACGAACCGAACCAAGCTGGAGTGCTGAGCGCAGGGGGCGCGGACGTTGAAGAAGTTGTGTAAGGTCGATACCTACGTACGTGCCGTCGTCGACGGCCCGTGGGAGCCATTGGCGCACTCGTACAGCTCATTGTCCAACCTGCCACCGCAGCATCCCGGTGAGCAGCACCGCACCGCGAGCAAACAGTGCTCAGCACAAGCAGCACCCCACACGAATGGTCGCGCCGCCCTTCCCGTGCGCGACTGCCGAATCTCCTTTGGCGCAGCTCGAGGCTGGCTGGTTCACGGATCCAGTCTGGCACTTCGAGCTGTGCGCCGCGTGGACGGTGGGCTGGATGCGACCTTGGCTCGGCCGCACAGCGCAGTTAGTGTCCCATTACGACGCCCATTTGGGGGCACGCCCGAAACGGGACCACATTGGTTGCAGAATTGCGGCTCTGGCGTCACATCCGCCTGCATTGCCATTGTCCGGTCTTGGACCTCCGCGCCAAGACTCGACTGCTTGTTCCAGATTGTAACTTCGCAGTACCATTGTAAATTTGCAATAACCGTGAAATGCCGAGAGGAAGCGGCTATAGGCAACGCCCCCCGTGTCAAGTACAAAACGCCATGTCGACGGCCCGGGCCTGAAAGTCGGTCCCGATAATGAGCTGAAGAGGCCCATAACAAAACGATCGCCTTGATGCAACCCTAAGCCTTGTCCTGGTCCGCACCGACAGCCCAATCATCCCGTTGCCCGACACCCGGGCAGCAAGGTGCGCACTGGCATGCCGTTCCCTGTCCCTCCAGGCTCAGAAGCTCCAGCCAAGAGCTGTGCCTCCACCTGGTTCCAACCATCTGAGTGTTCAACCGTTCTAGTTTCCATTTGCGCCGTGACGCTCCCACATATTGCAAAGCAGCGCATCAAAGAAAATAACTCCGCGGCAAACGCCGCCACGCCTTCAATGTACATGTTTGGTTCGCACCCAATGCGTCCCCGTCTTTCCGTGCCGTAAAAGATCCATCGCTATGTTTTAAATCAAAAGTGCTTGTGTCTGAAGGCCTGGTGTAGTCTGTTGGCCCGTCTTTAGTTTTCCCGCTCCTTCTCTTCTCTGTCAGTTGGCTTCTGTCGCGTTTGATCTGGTTCATTGGCTCCAAGTGCTCTGCAGCGGCTTGTTCTTCTCCATCGAGATCGGGCATTTGCCTCTTGCGAAGTTGGCCCCCGCATTGGCATCACGGTCTCCGTAGGCGCGGGATGCAGCGCCGGATAGTGGGGGAATCCACCGCTTGCGCGTCCCGGCCCGCAACCCATCGCCGATGGGCCTGCCGTCAAACGATGAAGCGAATGATTGCACAGATCACATCGACTGTGGCTGATGACTCGCCCGTCCGCTCACCCCCAGCAAAGCAAGGCCAGCTCACTGCGCAGAGACGTGTTGGGGGTACGAGTACGAGGCCATCTTGGATTGCGGCCGTCGAATCAGCTTCGCCCACGGGTGGTTGCTGGGCTGCTGTCGTTCACGGCAGGCGGCTGCGGGTCTTGTCAGTATGCAAGTACCGAGATGGAAGCGCGATAGAACACATACAACAGATGTCGTTGCCCCTGTGAGGATCGAATCAGCATTGTGTCGTACAAGCATGGACATTAGTGTTGGTCAGGTAAGCCAACCACTCACCAGTATTGCTTGCTCACGACTGTGGGGGGGCATCGCCGTTCCGTCTCGATATACTTGGAGCACCACGACTCGACGAGGTGGTAGTGGTGCTGGCAGCTCAGCTCCTTCTGTTACCGAGACGGACGTGTCAGTACGAGCACACGCTGCCTTTCGCAGTGTCGGTGCTGCGAGAGCACTTACGTAGATGTAGTTGCACATGATGACAGAAGTAGTACGCTGCTTGCGTACGGAAGACGGGAAAATCGGGCCGTGTTGGCTACTGGGTGCTCGAGAGAGAGGATCGTGCAGGTATGGTGACCTGGAGAGGACTTGGAGCCGGAGGACGATTCTTAAGGAAGCCAAAGCCCAAAGGCCTGGAGGGTCCGACGGTCGAGACTGCTTGAAAGGCCGTGCTCCCAAAGGATGAGGCGGTATGCGTGCAGGTGAATTATGAGCGTGTGGACTCTGACCGGTACCAGGTTCGCGAGTGACGGCTCAGGCAGTCCTGTATGGAGGCCCGGGGAGGCGACCGGTGTAGGTATTTAATGATTCAAGGTTCGGGCTTCAGCGTCGTCTCTCGTGGCTGGGTTGAAGGGTCCACCACCTTTATGGACGAGGTTCGATCCGAGCCCTACCATTCTTATTGTGATTAGGAGCAAGACAAGAGACCTTGGCTTGCCAGTCCAGGCTCCGCTTTCCGTTCCGCCATGATGAGGGAGCGCGACACCCCTGGAGTGGACGGTGGATGCCGACCGGTCTGAGAGCATCCTTTACGAGTGCCTTGTACCACGTACCGCCCCGACGGGTGTGTGCCAGCGTGTGGGAGGAGACTGGCGCCCCGCGCAGTGGCCGACCGGGACCAGGGTCGTGTCCATATTCGCACCCCTGGGCCTTGGGCCTTGGGGGAGTCAGGGATCCCTTAGGAGACCGGGATTCGCAGGCGTGTCTGGAGTGCGAGCCGCCTGTCGACGCTGGCCGCCCCGATAGCTGGATATCGACTCGAGCGTTGGTTGGGCCGCATTGGGGTACTGGCTGCTGCGCCGTTGATCGAGCGAGCGAGTGACTGACTGATTGATTGATCCTGCCGTGCAGACGCAAGACAAGCATGCAGCCGCCGCACGGACGCGCGCAGCGTAGGGGGACGGGGATGGGGATGGGGGAGCCAACGGAGTCGCTGCTTCGATGTTGGATTGTCTCGAACACATGCCGCGACACTGTTGGCGAGGGCAGCAACGGCTGGCGCCAGAGACAGGCAACACGTCAAATCGAGACCGTTGAGAGACAGCCTCGAGTCAAGTCAACGTCGCCGTGAGTCGCGTCACAGCCCACCGCACACTGTTCGCAGGCCTACCTTCCAAACCTTACCGTCCTTGCGCACCCCCGGCAGGGAATTGGGCCCCAGCATGGCGGATGGCGTCACGAGGCAGGGCACAGCATCGCACCGCAATCAACTCACGGCGTTATGGCACCTGGAGCCCTGGGCGCAGGGTACGCCTAAGGCTATGGAAGGTACGCGTCTGAGCTGTGGCCCGCACTCGCACCGTCGTCGGCAAACTCAACACCCAGCCCAGCAACTGGTTCGGCCTCCGCAGGATCCGCGACAACCATCATCACCCCCTGGCAGGCGCGAGAACCCACACGGCCAGCTCGACGCCGTCCAAATTTTCAGTGTGGTGGCCCAGCCGCAACTCCAGCGCTTTGCTTTGCCGGCCCGAGGGACAGACGTGGGAAGGGATGGCCTCGCCTCCCGCCACAGAGCGGGTGCTTCGTCGTGCGAGAAGCCGGCCTCAGGCTCGTCGATCGTGGCTTCTAGCGCTCTTCATCGTTGCCTCCAGAGTCAGACTTGTCGATCGCGGCTTCTAGCGCTCTTCATCGCCGCCTCCAGAGCGCGCCGGCGCCCGTCAGAACGCAAAGCCGATGCTTGGCCCTCCTAGTGCCGCGCCGTTGGTCCATGCCGTGGAAGAGCTGAGCGCTCAACGGTCGAAGCGCCCTATTTTAGCACCCAAGCAGCAATCTCGTCCATGCCCGGGGGTCCCTGGCGGTGGGACGCTGCCTGTCCCACGTGGTCGAGTCAAGGACCGTTGCTATTCTCCATGAGGCCCCGCGTTTCTGAGTGTCGGCGCATGGATCGTCCGGCCAAATCCAGTCCGCCGTCTCTCCGTGGCCTCGTGCTACCAACTAATGTTAATGCGTTCGCATAGAGAAGCCTCCCTGCCATGGACGGGCGTGTTCTTCCAGCCCACTTGTTGTCCCCAGAGAGCAGCCATGCGAATGAGCAACTTTGCAATACCAACCCTTCACGCTCAGTTGAGGGACGAGTATTCTCCGGTGGCAACCGGTGCTTTTGCTTCTACGAGGACCCAGCCCACTGTGGGATGAGTGACGTCTGCCCGTCGGTCATATCCGTAATGGGGGTTGGAGATCGCGGTACTATGGAAGCATTACGGCGCAATTTGTAAGAGAAGTGTGCCTGATTGCGCTGGACACGCAATAGGGTGCCGCACAGCCCCCAGCTACTCGCACGACATCCCTCGCGCATTGGACGACGAGGACGAACAAGCTCGGTATGCTTCATCGCTAGCTCTGGACGGGGGAGCCAGAACTGGTAAGTAGGCATTGATATTGGATGCACCACGCGAGTTACGGCCGGCTCTCCACCTTACGCTACCAGCCGCAACCAATGTCGACATGGCATGATGTTCTCAAGCTCCGTCCTGGCAAGGCAAAAGAGCGTTCGAGTTGACACCCCCGCGGGTTCATCCTTGGGTCGTGCCTACGAACCCTGTGTCAGCCTCGCGTCACTTGCATCATCGGGCTTTGGGCGAGTCGAGCACCGAAGCGTTTTGCGACGGTGCGCGCGACATCGACGACTGCCTGGCCAACCATTTTGACACGCTTGTAGCCTCGGCCGCTGCCTTTGGCGATAGTCCGGGGCATTGGGGGTCGGAGAACCCAAAACACACCAGCGCCAGCGGACGATGCAGGCCCGGCTTCACTTGTGGGTGACGACTCGCCAGCCAGGCTTCACCGCTCAGCGATGCTGACGGCAAGGCGCGAGTCTACGTCGGATAAGGGGATGAGCAGGTACTCGTACAGTACGGAGTACTCGTTGGCACAGACAAGTAGAAAGTACAAAGTACGTGGCATGGATCGAGCGCTACGCAGAGCACAGAGATGAGAAACAAAAGGGGGAGTTTCCTCAACACCAACACGTGTTCGACGCCTGACCGTTGGTTCCAGCGGCGGTGTTGTGCGACAAGCTGGGATTCCCACTGAAGGGAGCTGGCCCCGAGCCACACCGATGTCGTGAACGCGAGCTATGTGTCGTCCGCCTTCCCGATGTAGGAACCGGTGAGAATGCGGCGACATGGGTTATGACGCACCGGTCGTGCGCCCTGAGTCGCGGAGTGCTGGTTCATGTAAACGAATGCTTCGTGGTCCGATTCTCACACCGATGATGCAATCCCAAATTGGCGCTGCGGCGCAGAGCACTCGGTGGGCGCATCACGTTGGAATCCCGGGTCCGTCGGCAGCATCACGATGCGTACCTGCGCGGCCCCGTGGGTCCGCAGCGCCTCCAGGAGCCTGCCTGACGCTGTCGTGCATTGGGCCACAAGCTCCAGCTCCAGCTCCAGCTCCAGCTCCAGCTCCACTGCCCGTCGCCAATTAACTTTCAAGGCGCAAACGAGTGGCCCGTCCGAGCACGCACGTTTAAGTGTCCCTTGCAGAGCAGGTCCTCCGAACTAGAAAGCTCGGATGACGCAGCGGTTAGCGTGCGAGATTGCAGATCTTGAAGTCACTGGTTCAAATCCGGTTTCGAGCTGTTCTTTTTGCATTTTTGCCTATTTTTGCCTTTTTGCACGAGGATCTTACCGCCGGCCAAGGCATGCACAGAGTTTGCTGACGAGGTGCATTTGCTCGCAGAGGCGTGTTGGTTGCGGGCGACGGAAAGGCCCGTTGCTCGCGTGCCTGGTGCCAATTACGCATAATTCGTAATGAGCCTGGCGAGAGCCGAAACCTTGTACCGGGTCGGTGGCTTCGCTGTGCCCGATCCCTAGACGCGCGCCACCGACAAGGAGCTGCTGTGGAGGCGATTGAGATGAGGTGAGCAGCGGCAGGCCCTGACCTGGCTGGCGGTTGCCTCCAAGCGTGGCAAACGACGTCAAACAAACAACAAATCCAAAACGCAGCCCTGCTGCGCGGCATTGGCATCGTCGAATGCCAAAAGCCAACACGCACTCGCCCACGAGCTTCGCGAGCCACCTCGAGACGAGACGAGACGAGCCGGACGCCCACCGCTCTACTCGTACTTGGCTTGGCTCTAACGCTACTACGGCTCGGCCCATCCGCCACGCCACGGGGGGTTCCTGTCGATCGGGTCCAGATCCTCCCCCGTCACGTCACGCGCTGTCGAACCGAGGTCAGAGGCAGCTCAGTTGCGGCAGGCAGAGAGAGCACCGCCGTGGCTATGTTCGGACTTTGCCCGCCTCTGAAAGACGCTGACGCCATGTCTCCGTCGTTTGCCCCCGTTCAATTTCCAGCGTTCCATGCCTTGCTCATCTAGGACTCAGGAAGGGGGCGATCTACTAAAGGACCCTGGCGCCCAATCAGCGGCGTCCCAGCGATTCGTCCTCGCCTTTTCGCCGTACCCGGGACGTGGGCTCGGTTCCGGGCTTCGATGCCGAATAGGGCACTCCCTCTCCTCTGCAGGCGAAGCTCCCTGCCAAGGCCTCAATCGCCCTGCACAACCTCTGGCCGCCCGGTCGCCCTTCAGAAAAAACAAACGCCTCGCACAGTTCAGGCCTTGGCACAAGTTTTCTGAACTCTCAGGTGCCGGGCCCCGTCTCGTCTCTGCCCCCCTCCAGACCAACTCTCCGCAGATCATTACGAGACTGGGAGCGCGCTGCGGACGAGTCTTATGACCGACCGGGGAAACCACCCTGGCGGCTGCCCCGGTTTCTAGGCTGAGCTATAGCCTATTCATCACTGACTTTGGCGCTATAGACTGGATGCGATGGGCCGCTGTCACGACTGCAGGGCTCGCGAACTTTCATGCCGAGCGACTGCAGACGCTAGGAACGGGCGAGACGCAGACCCGGACTGCGCCAGCGCCCATATGGCGCTTGGCGTCAACGCGTGGAAGCCGCCAGTGCCCTCACTCAATCCATTGTTTGGTCGGCTTGAGACATTAAGAAGACAAGTCTCGCAAGAGAAGCCTCCAACGGCTCGGGCCTTCGCGCGCAATGTTCGGCAATGGACCAACAGCTTGGAGGTCAGGTGAGTCCGTCCCCGACTTGGAGCCTCCACGCTGCAAGACGCCGCCCATTCATCACATCACAAGTCCGTCTCGAAATTGTCCAAACTCTCTCGGCAGGTGGGAGCTCCATCGACGGGAACCTCCCGTGCCGCATTTGACGGTGCAGCGTTAAACTTCACGAAGGGCGGATATGGGATGACTGAGCCGAGCCCAAGACCAGCGCTTGCAAACGTTGACCGAACATTTCGGGTCTGGCTGTGCAAAGTTCATTTTTAAAGTCTGATCAGTCACCGGCTTTGGCCGGGATACGACCGCCGACGAAGTGGTGCCGACGTGTCTGACGGGGCACCACCAGTCGCGGGAAAAAAAACTCTTTTCCCCCAAGCAAGCGTTGTTGTCTCGCGGGGCTGCATAGCGAACGGCTCGCACCAGCTGAGGCTTCAGAAGGAGGCATCCCATGCGGACGACTACCACCATACGTTACTCTGTGCGAAGTAAATTCTTCGAAATGGCTTCAGCAAACAGCAACCTCCGGCGTCGGCCGAGCGTCTGAAGCAACCCATGCCCCCCAAGATAGGCTAATACTGGGGCAAGCGTCAAGATTTCCCTCTTCTCTCATCTCTCCCATTAAGCGACTATTTTAGGTGGTGGCCAATCGCCTCCAGGATGCTGGCTCAAACAGAGCATTAGAATCCATAAACGGCTGTCATCGCACGTGTGTCGGCAGGTGATGACTCGCCATGCATGTCAAGAGTTTCAAGTCAGGATACGGGATTCTTCACGTCATCTCAGTCCGTTCTGCCCCCTCGCCTCAATCCTGATCCCTAAGCAGCTGAATATCCATGGATGGATGGAATGCAGCACAGTTTGGCCGATCCTGTGTGCTTGGTTCGTCACACCTCACATTCAGCGATCCGTCGTTTGGATTCACCCACGCCCTACCCTGTCAGGAGGGGGGCACCGACCCAGTGACACGGTTCCGGGAAACTGGAACTCCACATCGGCTTTAGATGCCAAATCAACGGCGCGCGAGGAGATCCCCACAACCGCGTGCCCCTGCCCTGGAGGCTCTAGCAGTGCCCTTTGCAGTTCCGGACGCGCCGATTCCGAGGGAAAATGATGTGGCATTGAGGCATTTGACACAAGTGCCGTGAGCCACGGAAGGTGGGTAGGGCCGAGACGTTGCGTTTGGCAATGCCATGGCGCGACTGTCTTTATCGGCATCAGTGACGGGCCCAGCCAGGCCACTTGCCGGTGACGAAGTATTACACGGCGCCCTTCACGGATAGCTTGTGGCGGCACCCGGGAGCGCCTCGCGCCACGACCCCTGCTCAGCCCTGGCTGCTCTTGGGGACAACAAAGTTGACCTGTCCATCTTGAGTTCTCGACTTCGCCGAGCCGCTCGGATGAGGCAATCTACCGGCACACCAACCCGACAGGATGGGTGTCGTCGGCCCACGCCTACGGCGTAACGGGTCACTAGGGGGGAGGCGTACCGTCACAAGCACACAACGATCTCCAACTCCCCATGCTCATGCGCCGCCATGTCTTGCTACCAGCCGCCTTGTGTAGTATTTGCAAACCTTAAGGCGCTCGAGTACGGAGCAGGCAGTACTCCGTAGAAGAGGTGGACGCATGGCACCACGGGCAGGGCGACCTCGTCGCCATCGGCACTGCACGACGACCCTGGACCATACCCGTGGTGTCGGGCTGACACCCTGGTTGTTGGAAACGAGGACCTGGGTTGTCTGGGTTGGGAAATTCCGCGTCCATCGCACCCACAGCCTCGGGGTAAAGCAAGAGGAGCTTAAGGAGTACCTCGTACACCACATCCCCATCTTGCCACCACGCCCTCGGTTGGAGGCTACGGCCACAGGGCAAAGAGTTCTACGCTCCTGACGCTCCTGTGCAGCTTCAAACTCAACGTCTCACAGTCCAGACGAGCATCCGCGACCGCGACGAGGGTGGACTCTGCGATGACACATTTGTGTCACAGGTATCTCTTCTAGATCTGCTCCCCCACATTCACGTGAAGTCTTGTACAGCAAAGATCCTTGAAGCCCGAGACGGGTCGTGCGTTTAGATTTCTGTCCGAGCTCGGCAGCCGCAAGCGCAGACTTTCTCCCCTGCTACTCGTAGTGTTGAAACCCGCAACGACTACAATTTATGCAGGGACGTGTTTCGTAGTCGAAACTGGAAGGCTGCGAATCTACTCGAGGTGGCAAATGCCATCCAAGGGTCGTTCCATTGATCTCAAGTAAAGCTGTTCGGTGAAACCAGGCATGCAGCTTGGCGTGGAAGGGAAACGGCTCTTGTGCAGTGCTCAGTGGCCTACACGCTGAGCAGTCAATTGCAATACTAATCGCCTCGGTGGTCCTTTTAAGCTTTCTGCTTATACAGTGCTTTGAGACAATGACGCCGGCCAACAGGTCTTACTTCCATGCGCCATCCGCAGAGCGCCGAGCATATTCTCGGCTTCCGGCTCTAACTTCTACTCTAATATGCACCATCGATATTCGCAAACCAATGAAAAATGTATCATGTCAGACCCAGCACGAATCTGCCCTTGTCTTGTTCACCCGTTTCCGCATCCAAACATGATTCGTGACACTCCTGGCACTCAGCAATCTAGAAAGGCCTCAATCTCCTCTCGCAACTCTGCCAGATGCCGACCCAGCGTCTCCTCCTTGGTCCGCACTGCGCGGTATGAAACATCCACCACGTCCGAGAACATGGAGCTGCCGTTGGTGCCGTCACCACCGCCACTGCAGACGTCCCCAACGGCAGACTTCTCCTCGCCGCTGCGGAAGGCCGGATCGAGCGCGGCTGTGGCGTTGCGCAGGCGAACGAGGAACTCCTCCGCGAGCTGGATGGTCAGCGACATCTGCAGCGAGGGCGTAGACTCGACAGCAAAGGAGCCGACCGTCACGTCGGGCAGCTGCCAGGTTGTGAAAGCAGCGTGGGTCGCGTCGGCCTGCGAGAGCTCGATGCGCACTTGGCTGAAGACGCGCTGGTACATGTCTAGCAGACGCACATAGGTCGAGAGCACGAACATCGAGTTCCCCGGGTCTGAGCCGTCCAAGCCTTCCGTTTCACCGGAGCCGACTCCGGGCAGCCGGTCCAAGATATCGGCCACGCGAAGGGTGAGCTTGAACATCTCGTCAATGGGGAACCCGCTCGCCGCCCTGGACGACCGCTCGTTGAACGCCGCGCCATGCTGATGCTGCGGCAGGACAGACGAAAGGTCCAGCAGGCGAGAATTGATGTCCGATAGTTGCGCCATCCAGTGAACGGTGGAAGCTTCTCTGCTCTGCGTTGGCGCGTGGGCAGCCTGTCTGAGGGCGATTTGTCTGGCTCGGGGCCTGGCTCGCTGCCGCTGCCGTCTGGTGTCTACGCCGCCTTGTTCAGAAGCACCGGTACGTCTCCTCGTCGCGCTGGTAGGCACGATACGATGGAACTGGTGGCTGCCGGTCGGGGGGAAGGAACCGGGTGCGCTGATCTGCGGGAACGGGTCTGCGGACGGCGCGAGTTGATGTTCCCACGGCTCGGCAAATGCGGCGGACGCTTGGGAGGCGTCGACTGTGCCAGGGATGACTGGGTGTGAGAGGTGATCCGCCTGAGGCAGCGTTAGAAACGCGAGCTGCTCAAAGTCAAAGTCGAAGTCGCTCAATTCAAGAGCCGGGCTAGGGCCGACAATGACAGGCTGGTGCGTCGTTGCGAGGTCTGTCGCGTGAGGAATTATGGAGCCTGAGAACGAAATAGTGAGCCGGTGTTACGAACAGCACCAAACAGAGGGACCTGGTTTCGCCGGGACTACTAAGATACATACTGGCCTCAGGGTGACGGAGGTCCAAATCACTGCCGGTTCTCCGTCTCTTGGGTGATCTGCGTCCGACAACGACAGTCTGAGGGGCCGGGTTGGGATGTTGTTGGGGGGGCTGCTGATGTTGCAGTTGTTGCTGTGCTTGTTGCTGTTGCTGGTGTTGCAAGTGCTGTTGTGGTAGCTGTTGATGATGCTGCTGCTGTTGCTGCTGCTGCTGCTTCTTATACCGCAGAGATGGACTTGACTTGCACTCGGCTTGCAGTCTGACACAGCGCTCGCAAGCCTCGTCGCCGACGCGCTTGCAGCTCAACTTCTGGGAGTGACAGCGATCGCAAGCTTTCCTGATGACATTCTCGGCCATGATCATGGCCATTCGTTCGGGGGCGAGGGCGGACGGAGAAGAGACATGGAGTTGGTTTAAGAAGGCCGGTTTGCCGAAGCGCGAGAGACAAGCAACCCACCCACACCCCCGAGAACCCCCTTGAACGGGGGTGAAATGCAACCGGCCGTGGCTGCTCTGCCGTCGCAGTCTCCCGGCGGCGCTATCTCGAGAAAAAGCGGTGCTGCTGGTAATTGGCCGTTTTGCGGGATGGGATGCTTGAGCGACCCAGATCGCCGGTTCTAGGATGGACATGCTGAGGTCTTCCCCCTACCGCACTCCTGGTTCGCGCACCTGGGGTTGCTCTGGCGCCGGTCCCGGGTCCATGGGAACGGCAGGCGTGAAATGAGACAGTATGACGGCCTGATATTCGCCCCCTGGACGGCATGGGATGGGGCCCTAGAGAAGCCCGATCCTGCAGATGTTCGCGTAGCCATCGTTTCGGCTGCCTGATGTACCGCCGCGATGGGGAAGGGGGGCCGCCCTCCGAACAGCAACGACGGCACCGGCCATCTGCAACTCCAAGACAGCATCGTAGCCCGAAGGCTCTCCATCTTCTCTCGAGGCCCGTCCCGGTCCAATGGCTCGGTGAGGCCACAGTGATCCTCGGAGTCAGGGTCGTAATGCAACAATAGGGCTCCCTTCTGGGGAAGGCGTGTGTGGGAAGAGGAACTATTGCCGTCTTTAGCTAATCGCTTCGAGCGCGTCACACAGGGATGTAGTTTTCTCGTCGTCGATACCGGCTGGACTCGCATGCGGATTCTTCCTCTCGGTTCTGCTGCCGCCCGTGTCACCGCCAAAGCCTACTTTCATGGTGCACCCCTGAGTAAATTCCTGGGATATTTTAAGGGAACCAGCCGCAAGGATATTCAAAGTAGCCGTCGACTTCCAACGCCGAGCTGGGGCCCGCGACCTGATGGCTACGGCTCAGGCTTCCCTTTCCATATGCGGCTATGTGCAGGCGGAGCCTGTGTTACGATATCACGACCGGGGCCTCGTATGACCAGTTCGAGTCGGCCCAATCAAGAATCCAAATGCAAGCCCTTGACACCGAATTCGCTCCATCCGAGGCTCGGAAGTCAAGAATGGGGACACTCGTGACCTTAACGTAAACTCTCAATTGTTGATCCGCCAGGTACTAGTATCATTCAGCTAGAAATCGCGGTGTCCGGCTCCTGATAGCTTAGACGGTCGAGGAGATTTGCCACAATAACCAGCGGTCGAAATATGTTGCTCGTCCTTGGCATGCATGCTTGGCCCGCTCATGTGCGTGCTCTCGAGTCAGCAAATCCAAGATCACCCGAGAGGCGCTTCACCATCTACAGGGACGCACACTTGGCTTGGAGAGAAAATTCCACCGGGCCAAGAGCCATTTCGCCCATCACTTACCCAGGACACAGGTTATAAGGAGCTCCCAATTGAGGTAATAACGCGACTCGACGGCATACTGAAGGTTGTGGCTCGACTTTGAGGCATCCGTCCCTTTCGTCTGGATCGAGGTATCTGTTTACCCTGCTGGGAGCCGTGGAGTCTTCGCGCGCATCCCGTCCATTTCGATATCAAAGTATGCTGCTCACAGCAATCCTGCTAGCGGCACTTCTCAAATGGTCATCCTCCATCGTTGACACAATGGAGACTGTGTGTGAGACCCTGGTCCGCCGGCCTGGCGTCTACATCTGAGGCGGCGATAAGTACACATACAGATAGGATTATGTTCTATAATTTGTTCAGAGCTGCGCTTATGGTCTTGCCGATGCGAGCACAGCGCATCGGGGCCACCTGGTCGCACAATGGAAGTGAGACTCTAGACGTACAAGAATACCATACGCCCAGGCGCTGAAATTCCAGACTTGCCACTTGCAATCAACGACACAGTTCAAACGACGCATACAGAGTCCTACTCAGCACGCTAATGACCCTGGGACTTGAACATTTAGCGATTCAGCGCAAAAGAAAGCCGAGCCGTCGAGGCTCCGACCGCTTCGAAATAGTGACGTATGTGTCCATGTTGCACAACCTTAGAACTGTTGAGACCGGGGTCGTTTATATTCGGGACCGCACGCGGTTGCACAAGATATCGGGCGGCAGCACAACGCGAGTTCGGGCATGAAACACAGTTTCAGGGAACAGGCTTTGAAATAACCTAGTCAACGGCCCGCGAGGATGCCATGTGAAGTCGCGACGTGGCAGCGCATGTCGAATTGCGAAGCAAGGCCACTTCGTATCGGAGATTGTGGCGTCTACCCAAGCGAATGAGGCGTGCTGCGAGCAACTTTCGGCATTGGGTGCACGAGCATCGGACCCGGACGGCTGGGTCAGATGTAGCGGTGAGAATGCTCGTTCCGAACGCAGTATGGTATGGGATTTGGGCTACCCTCGCGAGCGCAGTTGACGAGAGGCTTTAGATTGCTTGCCTTTGACCACCGTTGCAATGCTTTTACCGGCGGCTGTCCCAAGCTGTGACGGGTCGCCTGGTGATCCTGAGGGCGAGATGACAACGGTGTGGTGTTCTGTGGGTGTTGCTAAAGAACGGGTAGTGTTGATCGACGGACACTCGCCTTTTCACTTCTTGTTGGGAATGTCGTCGTATGGGAACCAATAGTTTCTCCTCGCGAACACAATCTCCTCACTCGAATGGCATCCCGGGTTCCAGTAGTCCTCCGGGTCGCCAATAGGCCACATAATCGTGAAAAGCAGCTTGTCGACCGGGCACACCTGTGGCTTTTTCCAAGTTGTCCAGCCGAGCTCCTCCCGCAAGGTGTGCAGAATTCGCCGACCGGCGGTGACAGCCTTTTCCAGCTTTTCCTTGTGCGACTCGGATGAAGCAGCCGAGGAATCCTCGAGAAGAGATCGCACGGTGAACAGCTTGGTGCAGAGTCCAGACATGACCGTCTCGATTGCTGTGTGGATCAGCTCGTCCTCGAGGCTCCAGCTGTCGCGGTCTAGGTACGTTGGCAGAAGGTAGTGCTTTATGCAACCATCAATCGCCTCCGCAGTTCGGTTTCTGTCCTGGTCTCCAGCCACAGTGACATCCCCTGGCAGTGGTGGCGCGTCATAGTATGTCAGCGAGGCGACCGCAACTTCGCCAACAAACTTGGACGGTGACAGTTCCGGCGAGGTCAGCAGGGCGAGCCGAGCAGAGAAGCGCGTCACGATCATGTCAGTGACGGCTTGCCAGTTAACCGTAAATCGTCTAGGCTTGGTGAAGACGTCGCGAACGTGTGACTTGATGTCCTTGAGCTCGTCCAAGCTGAGGGCGGCGAGTCGGGGGAGATCGGGTCGTTTGGGATCCGTATTGGAGATGTTGACGGGGAAAAAGTAGCCAGAGACCATGGAGGAGAAGTCTATCCTGACTCTGTCCCCTCCTAGGCCGTCGTAACGCTCAGCCACAGCCCTCGCCCACTGATAACTGTTCATCATCTCATCCATTGATTCTTCGCCGTGGACGAGGGTGCGTTTGACTGCCACCTGGTCGATGCCCACATCAAAGTCGCAGTAGACCACCTCAAAACCAATCTCCATGCGCATGAAGCCGTCGTAACCCCATCCTTGTATCAACTCGCAGATGCTCCTGGCGCGTCCCATTTCGCCCATGAAGTTGCCCCAACGGCCCGTATTGTTCTCGCGCAAGACGAGGTCCTGCGTGTCAAGGGTTCCCATGCGAGTCTTGCCGGCACTCATGCCGTCAACGTACAGCAGATTCAGGTCACGCTTCGCCCTAAACGTGTGAAAATAGCCTCGCATATTCTTTTCTTGGCTGGATGCCTGGCCGAGAGGCCTCTGCGCCGGATGCATGCCGCGTGCTTGGCTTTGCTCGTCATCCTGGATCCTTCTAGACTGGGCAAAAGCTCCTGCGTGCTCGACTTCAAACGCTAGCCATTCTGGCCCTGGTGGAGGTTTCTGCGTTGGACCGCCATGATAGAGCAAGTTGCCTTTGGGCATCACGACCGGGAAGAAGCTCAGGCCGTTGTGGTTATGAGAGGAGCCCCATTGCCTGCCTGCGGAATGGATGGCGTTGAATATTTGATGGGCGTTGGTCCGCGCGCTTTCGTGGTCGGGCTGGATTGGCGTCCTCGATGCATCGGCCCGGGGTTGAGAAGACGACGCGACGAGGATAGCGCAAAGCGCAAGCGTCGTCTTGACAAACCGCGCCATGGTCGATGTTCAGCGAGATGAATGCCGGGTCTGACCCAAGAGAGGGTGAGACGAGCTGCCATGGCTGCTGCCTCGAGTGCAGTCAGGCGATTTACATATGATTTGACCCTGTCTGCGCAGACGCGCGTCCGTGCAGTCGGAAGCCGAGCCTTAGAATCGACGGCCTTCCGAAAGTGGCAGGCCAAAGGTGACAAGTCATACCACCACCACCAGCGGCTCGGCGGGACCAGCGGTTCGGCGGGACTCTATTTCGAGCTAGCTCTTATTACTCCGCTATGTGACTCACAACGCTACAACTGAAGAGTTGAAGGTATCGCTCGAATACCTCGACGAAGGTTGTCCGTAGGCTATCCAAGCTGCTGTTCAATGGGCACCTTCGTCTTTATGCTTGTGAGAAAGTCCGGTTATAACTCTACCCTTTTTAGTGTAGTGCGACGCATGTGCGGATAAGGCCCGTCGGAATGGCCAAAAGGGATAAGACTTGAGGAGATCCCCGCTCACAGCAGTTCCATTGCCGCCAACGGGGCCTTTGGTTCACTCATTCTCTCTTGAGGTCAACTCTTCCACACTTCCGCAGACGAACAAAAGCTATAACCGTCGCACATGTCATCAAGACAGTGCAAGCCCAAAAGACCCCTCTGTACCCAAACATGAGGGCGTGCGATGAACCTTTGTCCGTAAACGAAGATTTGTCGGTGACTGACGTGCTTATGATCGCCATGAGCATGAGGCCGAGGGAACAATCGAGCTGTGCGACCGTGTTGAAAATAGCCCCAGCCAAGGCCTGCGAATGAGGTGGAAATGAATCGGTGATGACGATGTTGGCGACGATGAGCATCCAAACTTGAGATAAAGATTGCGACAGGCTACCATCAGCGCAAATTGGGCTCAGTCGAGCAGCTCAAAAGCCTGCCCGCCAATATAAAACCACGCTGGATTTGCTAAAGCCATAATCAACGGCGCAGCAATGGTCACGAGAGCGGAGGTAACGACGATGTAATGAATCCGGCCTTTGTGAACAAATAAGCCGGTCGTCAGGCTGAGCACAAGGCCGATGACAACAAATGGTATGAAGCATATAGCTGTGTCTAATGCCGTAATTCCCTGCACTTTTTGAAAGTTGATGGGTTGCAATGAGTCAAGTGTAATCTCGGGGTTGGTCTTGTACTTACAAAAGACTCATGAACTGCTCCATGCTGTTAAGTACGCCGTATGAATGTAGAAACATAACACACATGGTGGAGAATGTTCGATTCCTCCACATGCCATTCGGAATGAATGGGTTCCCTCCGACATTCTCTTGTCGCCGCATCCACCCAAGGAACGCAAGTACTAACACGATGCCAACTGTCAGTATCGCGATGTTTTGAGGTTGTGTAATGTGGGAGAGGTCTTCAGCAACAGCGCCGATAGGAGTTAGCCGAATGTTCAAACAACAGGTTATCCTGTTTCCTTAGGCAAAAATATAGGAAAGCAAGCCCAAAGACGTTGAAACAAGTCCAGCGCCAACCCAGTCAATCTCATTTCGGAGGCGAGAGAAGGCCATTTTTGTTGGAAGTCATTGTGAGGCAAAATACAGAGGCCAGCCAAGAAGAGGGCGAAGATGACGCCGGCAGCGAGGCGCCAGCCGACTGTACTGTCGGCTAGAACACCGCCCATGACCATGCCAATAGAGAAGCCAAGCGGCTGGCTGAGGCCAATGCAAGCAAATCCAAGATTACGTCGCGGTCCAGGAATGGTGCTCGCAATAAGAGGCCGGTAGCGGTTCGTTGGCTACTTGCACTACACAACCTGGTCCGACGCAGTGCGCAGCCAAGCTTCTTTCGACCAATAGTGTAACGCGAATCTTGTGAACCTTTGCTGCCATGCACTCAAGTCCCATTGCGTTTCATTGCGGACCGTTGTCATTGTGTTCCTTGCAAACAGGTACCTAATCTCATGCCAGATAGCTTTGCTCAGGTTTCAATATTCGGTCTGTGCTACAGTGGTACCACAAGAAAGGCTTCCTTGACTCTTATACAGGGATTTTCAAAGTGCGCAGCCGCCCAACTCCTCCATCTTCTCCACTAGAAATACCTAATTGCACCCGCGGAACAGAGCGCGTTATTCCATCACGACGCCTTCGAATTGTTATATCGTAGTATTGTACAGAGTACTCAGGCGACCGTTTCATCGACAGCGAACTTGATCCGTGCTAAGTAGGTGGCTTTAAAGTTCAAGGTCCTAGAGACACCCAATTAGAACATGCCAAGCCGGTCACTGGATTAAGTGGCGTTCAAGGACCGTAGAGGTCCTGGCATCGTAAAAGCCCCGAAGCTCTCTCTTGTAGACTACCAGCTGCATGCGGGCGGTAGACGCCGAATGCATAAGGGCAGGCCAGTGATTCCACAAAAGGTAGCTTTGGGGCATTTACGAAAAGGACCTATAGACTTCAACGTAAGTAGATCGCAGAAGATCTGGACATCGAAAAAGGGACACTTGGGCGGATTAGACGTTACCGATTGAATCAGAGAGTGAACTAAACCCAATTGGCACATAACTCTGCCTAGAGCTTCTTGTCCACCGTCAAGGCAAATAGCACCGAGGATGGCCTCCAGAGTTGTTGCCATCATGCCTGGCGAAATAGTAGGTGTCCCCTGATTAGTCACAATACAGGCATCCAGACCGTGACTGAAGCCAACTCGAGCAAGATTCGCATTGCTTAGGACCGCATTACGGATACTTGTCCAATGTCCTGACGACGACGAGTCAGCCATGCAGCAACTTTTGCCGTGGGGCTTTAGGGCATGAAGCTGGTAAACTCACCTTTATTCAGATCGGACTGAAGCCAAAGACGACATAAGCACTCATCCGCGACTGTATCACCGTAGACGGCGAGACGGTCATTTTTGCAAAGCTTGCGAACGCGGCCGTTGTCGAGAAAGCGCACCTCGCCGCTAGCATGCAGCGCTGCGGCACACCAGAATTTATCGATGAAGGTGTGACGGATAATGTCTTCACAGAGTCCCACTCTGGCGGCGTAAAGAGAGGGAAGACCCATGATTACTAGGTGAATAAATAAGAGGTTTGTCTATTTTCGCTTCGATGAAAAATTGAGGGCCACTAAATGGAGATGCGAGAGCTATTTATCGTCATGCGAATTGGAAGGCATTCCAGCCATGCCACCGAGACACACCTTGTGGGTCCAGCAGCCAAGATTCGGAATTCCAGAACCTGCCCTCTTACGGAATGATACTCAGGTTGCACCTGGTCTTCGCATAGCCCGCCAGCAGCCATTCTCCTCCATTTGACATTGAAAAAGGAAAAGTAAGGCCTATGCTATTATTCGAGAGCAGCCAGGAAGCTCATCAGGATACTGAACCGAACGTCGAGGGGAGACCAGGTCCTTATATCACCATTCCCACGACATTTTCAGGCTATCACAAATTATCCTGCCGGCGTGTATTTGACAGAGACGGATCCACATGACGCACATCCATTTGAAGACAGCTGCAAGCTTATTCTGTCGTATGCTATCGGAGGCAATGGATGGGCTCGGACAAGCGACGGCGCATTATTTGGGGAGAATACGCATGAGAAAGCGGCAGTCGCTAGTCCGGTGCCGCGCAGCACGGAACTATACCAACAAGGGCTTAACCATTTTATCAAGACGGACGATGTGCAATTGAAGCATGTACTGTGGCACTGGGCAGAAATGGTAGAGGAAGGGAAGTGGGCTGTCGACGCGAATGGCGTGGCTGGGGATCTACAGAAGTGGAGGAAGGCTGACACGGAATCTCATTGGCAAGACTACCAGTTACCGATGTCTTGGTAAAAAATCAAGAAGGAAAAAATGCATAGACTCAGGCGGCATTAAATGCATGTACATGTGTTTGAGTAATATCGAATGGAAACCATCCAACACGTCTTGTGTGCCTATTCACGATATCTAAAGTACGAATCTATCTACTTCACCCAAGTAGTCAAGAAACGAATGTAAGACTTTATAGCTTCTTATAGCTAGCAAATAAGATATTTCGAGCCTATTAGTGATACTGCCAAGCCTGGCGAGTCTTTCGAAGTTCTCAAGAACCCCTACAGATGCCAATCAAGCGGATATGAGGCTGCAAAATTTGTCTCTGGGATTGAACGCTACAGTTAGCTTGGCACGCAAGCTTCTCCCTTGTTCAGCCGTCAATCTTTCTTGCACGTATTACTAACCCATATTTGCATTTGTACGTTAAGGGTCGCGTTGCCCGAATGCTGGGAACAAAGAGCGCCTTTCCCAAGCGCCGCCCAAAGTTCAGGGTGTGGCAGAGGGTTCAAGCTCCGATACGAAGCAGATATTAATGTTCAACACTCATTACGACCCTGCTCAGGTCCAAAGCGCGGACGGAGGCTGCTGCATTTCGTGGCACAAACATTCGGGCGCTACCAAACTCACCGCCTCCATCGGCCAGGCATCGACGGACAGAAGATAAGAGAACAAGAGCCGCAGCTCCAAGTCCTCCAAAATGGAGACCAAAAGGACCACGCCGGGTTTCGAAAATGCACTTCAGATGGTTTCCTTGCCATGTCGGCCAAAGTCCACCGAAAGAACATAGCCAGTCAGGCTTCAACTCGGCCAGACGCGCCGTCTGCGTCGGCTGCTCAATTTAACAGAGTTCCTTCGGCTCAGTTCAGGAACCACTGCTACCAATTGCACAGATTTACGGGCGGATTTTGCAAATAAACATCTTCTCTAATGACTTTGGAGTGTTGCCAGGAAGCCACACGAACAGAGGAACATCAGAGTAACTAAAACCAATTTCAACCAGTAGTGCGATGTGCAAACGCCGAGGAGTTCATCGCCCCACACACTGGTCAAAGTTGGAAGATGTCGCTCGAACACCTCGAAAGTTGTCCCATCGTGACTTCTATTAATGCTCGCTTAAAGACCCTTCTCTCCTTGAAGTATTAAACAATTGGACTGGTGCCCTGTCTGAGCACGACGACATTCGTAACAGCTGTGATACGGAGTCTGTTGCGTAGGGCGTTGGAGCGGGCTCATAGCCGAAGCTGCAGAGGTAGGCGAGGCGGAACAATAGTGCGTCTCCTCTCCGGATGAAGTTTGCACGCATCTGAAAAGAAAAACACGATTGATGTTCGTTCGTAACTGGGCGAAGGTCGGTTGGCGGCCTTGGAACCAAGGCACTACGTGAACCTCTCCGCACCTGCCTGCCTCCAAGCCCAACTACGGCACTGCACCTTTCATGTGTGCAGGCGACACTTGCCAGCCAATGACTTCTCCTTTCGTTCTCATATCCTCTCATCTATTTCTGTTCCAGAGAGCAACAGCCTACGCTTCATCCTAGCCCTGCCTTCATCGTTTTCGAGTGCAGAGCCGACGTGACCATAGGGATCTGGTCATAAAGATCAGGGTGAGTACTCGTCACGCTCCTTGCCATTCTCTGTTGGTTGCTCTGAGCCCATTGTGGGATCTTGAACAATGGCTCAGGCGCAGGCACACGGGAAGAGCACTGGAAGGCCTGTTCCTCTCTCAGTTTCGTGCAGGCAAGCAGCCCTCACCATGGAGCCCCCGACGACAGACGACACCCTCATGAATCCGGAGCGTGCTGAGATGCTGCGTGGCATTGCAGATGGCGGCGCAGGCTGCCCCATCCCACCGGCCAGCGGTGCCAACATCGTCACTGTCGTGGGTCCGCGTCAAGCCAGCCAGAAGACCAAGTCTTCACTCAAGCGCTCTCATAGCGAGTTTGCATCCGAAGCCAGGAACGCCGACGTAAATCACGAGCGCAAATTCGACGAGCGCATGTGGAAGAAGATGCAGCGACCTCCTACGTTTCATCCCCGTAAGTATCGGTTGGGTTATATGAGTCGTGAAGCCGGATTCACTGATAATATCTAACAGCACCCGCCCCAAACCATGACACAACATATCTTGCAAGTCTCCTGCGACGTCATCCGTTGCGGCTCATCCTCGAGCCCGCAGAAACCAAATCCAGTGTTCCCTCGGCTAAGATATACGTGATGCAAGTCACAGATGCGGGCCTTGTTCTCAATGATATCGTCCGCCAGGCTTCGAACGTTCCTATTCTGCGCTTGCCACTGTTGGCAGACTTGGGCAGCCAGCGTGACTCTGCCGATGGTAGCATCTATCGAGTAGCCCATGGCAGCCTCCTGGAAGAGGTCTGGCCAGACCTCAAGCCCGAAAAAAAGTACGACTTGGCGCGTCAGCTTCGCAAACTTGTCCAGGGTATGCGAAAAACGCGTCGATGCGCGAAGAGCCAACAGGTTGGCTCGGTCGTCTCCGGCAGGCATTCATTACTCCTCGACAAGCACCCGGGCGCAACGTACTGGGCGGTTCAGACCCAGCCCACGCAGTCTCAGTTCATTGCCTTTTTGATTTCCACTTTCCACCCCTCTGTTCCCAATGCCGTTGCCGCGAGGATAGCCTCAGGTTTTGGACAGTCAGGACCGCTCGTCCTCAGCCACGGCGAGCTGTGTCCTCGGAACATCATCGTCGACAGGGGAAGAATTGTGGCTATCATTGGTTGGGACTGCGCCGGCTGGTATCCAGAATGGTGGGACTATGTCAAGTTTTTCGAGGCTCGTACCACAACCCAGAACCAGGATTGGTACGAATATGCCAGCGAGATCTTCGACAAGGAGTACGCCGCGGAGCTGGTGGCGTACCAAGGCGTGGCACGCTGCCAGGCGACGTAAGAAGAAAACGGCGCGGCCACATCCAGACCCTGGGAGGGTCACAAACAGCTCGAGCAGATCCGAATAGCGATCGTCCCAATAGCTGCCAATAATGTCCGGGTTCGAAGGAACAATGGCCTCAATGAAGTGAGGGTATGGACGGGTCAGAGAGGGCAATTTCGATATTTCGTGGACGGCTGGCAGGGGTCAGTCGTGAGGCTGGATGGAGTCAGGAAAAGGGACTATGAATTAAGGGCCAAAGGAGCTCTTTTTTGACATGTTTCATTAGCTTTCTCTTTATTGTACAACAGTTGCAGACTAGCTTCTTTCCGACGACACCTCTTCAAATTTTACTTTTCAAATCGCTTGGCCACGGTGCCCCAGTTAATAACGTCCCAGATGGCGCTAAAGTACTCAGCCTTGCGGTTCTGGTACTGCAGGTAGTAGGCATGCTCCCAGGCATCGATGCCGAGCAGGGGCTCGAGGTTGCCGGTGACAGGGTCTTGGTTGGCGCGCGTGACGAGGCCGAGCGTGCCCGACGTCTTGTCCTTGACGAGCCAGGCCCAGCCGGAGCCCTGGATGCCGGCGAGGGCAGTGTTGGCCTGCTTCTTGAGGTTGTCAAAGGAGCCAAAGTCCTCGTTGATGGCAGTCTAGGAATGTCAGTCAGGGCCGATTCGATGGGAGAGGCGGGAGGTGGATGGGGATCAGAAGCATGGAGTGCGGCGAATGCATCAGGGAGAGGCTCACCAGCAGCTTGCCCTCGGGCTCACCACCACCGCCCTTGCCGTTGGGGGCGAGGTTCTCCCAGAAGAGCGAGTGGTTGACGTGGCCGCCGCCGTGGAAGTTGAGCAACGGGGCCTGGGCAGCGGCGGCCTTGACGTCGCCCTTGGCGGCAGCCTCGTTAAAGGCGTCGGTGGCGGCGTTGTAGCTGTTGACGTAGGTCTGGTGGTGCTTGGAGTGGTGCAGCTCCATGATCTTGCCCGAGATGGATGGCTCGAGGGCGGCATAGTCGTCTGCTCAAACAGCGCTCCGTCAGCACTCGCAATCTACCAACGACGGCGCGCTTCAAACAGCCGGGCCGTCGGGGACGGGGAAAGACGCACAAGGAAGGTCGGGGAGCGTAGCCTTGCCGCGGACAAAGGTCGCGGAGATGGGCTTCGCGGCGGCGGTCCGGAGACCGGCGCGCAGGGCGGGCGTGGTGCGCAGGAGGGCGGAGGACATGGTGACGGATTCGACGACGAGCTGGCTTTCGCGGTAAGCTTTTGCGACGGCAGGAAGGCTTGGCGCACGAGGAGCGTTGCGATGGAAGAGAACGAGTTTAAATGTGAATTGAGCAGTCGAATTGAATCGTGCACGGACGGGGATGGAAGGCGGCTTACCAATTGAATAAGACTGGATGGAGATGGATGGAGATGGGGCGGACGGGCGAGTGGGTGATGATGTCAAGTTTTCTGGGAGCTTCGGATAGCCGAGCTGGTTGAGCTCAGCTCCACGTCACTCCGCGGAGACCCCTGCTCGCAGTCTGTGGCTGGTGCGCCTAGCGGGTGTGGCTGCGGGTAATCGTTGCAGCCGTCAACCGGATGTTTGGGCGCTCACGGCCTTCTCGGAAATGTCTCGCTGTCGGTGCCGATCATTGAAGCAGCTTACGGCTCGAACACGTGAATTGTGAAGCTCTGCGTTACTCGGGGCTCTGTTCATTGGAGACAACAACAAGCGCGCTATGAAGCTTCTGTGATGCATGTGCCAAAAGCGGGACAGCCCTAGCAAACATTTCTGCGAAGCCTGGGTCCGAACTACCAAAAGCGGCATAATCCCAGCAACAATTTAGCAAAGAATGAGTACGAAAGGCCTATTGCCAGAGTCTTCCAGAGGAACGAAGAGAACTGAGAGAAACAGCGTTTCTCAGCGCTATCTGTCATGCCGACGTGCTGGCTCGTTTCTCCGAGCTCCAGTGTTGGCTAGCAACACACCGAAGCTCCCGAAGTGTTAGTCAAACACGGCACAGCCAACCGCTTGGCGTTGATGCTGCACTTGGAAACATGTCTGCCGATTCGACTGCAAGCACAAATCACAGACCAGCTCCATGCGGCGGGGCTGGAGACTCTGGCATTGGCAGTTCTTGGCGGACGCTTCAACAATGCTGACATAATAGATCGCCCTGCCGTTGCGCTGCATCGCGTCTTGGAGGGGCAAGTCGCGGTCTCGATGGATCCCCCCACTAACACGCAACGCTCGAACCCGATGCCCACGACGGCTCAGGCTCAGCATGTCGTACTACGATGTTGACGCCATCTTGACAGATGCAGAGGTACCGCCTCGGACTGCTGGACCAAACCTCTCCAACACCTGCTAACGATCCTTCGCCGCGCCAGAAAGTCCCCTGCCAGTTCGAGCTCGACGTGCCTTACCTCGGCCACCTCGACAACTCACCCGGCCTCAAGCCGGGCACGCAGCTGTCACTGCCGCTGTGGCTCGCCGAGATGCTCGCGCTCGCGGCGTCGGGCGACGACGCCAAGGCGCCGCTGACGCTCAACCTGCCGCCGTGCCTGTCGGAGCAGGTGGCGGCGGCGCTCAAGGCCGACCCGCGGGCCGTCGCGCTGCGCGACCAGAGCGCGCACCTGTACGGCGTGGGCGTGCGCATGCTCGACCTCTTTGACGAGCGCGAGCTGGGCACCGTCCTGCGCCGCACCTTTGTCGTCCGCGCCGGCGACGTCGGCCTGCACGCCCGCAAGGCCGACGAGGGCGTCGGCGGCCAGGGCGCCGAGTTCCTGCGCGGCCTCGACGAGTGGGAGCGGGCGCTGTTCCGACGGGGCCACGAGGGCGTGAGGAGCACAAAGGAGTGGATGGAGAGGGTAAAGAAGAGCTGAGGCGAGCTAAGGAGTCGACGAGGGGAACAGGACAAGGCGAGGGATGCGCGCTTGGAGGACGCATCGCACGAGATGATATGATACCCTAGATGGCAGACAGCGCCGCGCTGAAATACGAATAAACACCTTTGGCATGCAAGAGGATTTCGCTCAACAGCAATCGTACACTATGCCCGTCGCGGTACGACTCCCGACCATCCGAACCGCCTCGCCTCGTTCCGGGCCGCCAACCCTTCCACGGCCCAGATCATTACCACCAGGGACCCCAGCGCCATCCACCCAAACGTCACGATCATGTCGCTCATCTCCAGCAGAATAAAGTACTTGTTCGAGTACCGCACAAGGTACGCTGTACCCGTCCAGAGCCAGTACGTCAGTACCGGCGCGTAGACCTCGCCGCGTGCGAGCGCCTCACTGGTCCGCGCTGCCACCGGGAGGCACACTTTCCAGAGCCATCCGCCGACGAGGCAGGCCTGCAGAGCGGCGGCGGGCCATTGGGAGAGGACGAGGGCGCGCAGAAAGTCCTGCTCACCACTGCGGAGGAGCCTGGTGACGGCGTAGATGATCGCGCCGGCCCAGCAGGTCTCTGTGTAGGCGCGCTCGAGAAGCGTGAGGCAAAAGGCAAGGAACAGCACGCGATATACATCGAGAAGCACGTCAGACGCCCGCGAGCTCTGCTCGTCTTGCCTCTTCCCCCTCCTCGCCTGCCCTCGCCGCCTCTCGTCCGCCACGATCTTCTCCAGCAGCAGCCTTCGCACCATGCCAACCACCACAAGCTGACACGCCCACACGCCAACCGCCGCCCACATTCCGCCGTTTTTATCCAGCATTGCTCCAAGGAAATGGTGCGGCGAGGATCGCGCCATCTTCATGTCCGCGAGCGCGTGCCGCCAGACGAACGCGCCCATCCATGGCGTCAGAGCGCGGCGCACGTGGTTGACGACGGCTGCGGTGAGCACGCACATCGTCGCATGGGCGTGCCCGTCCCGTGTTAGAGAGGCCTTGACAGGCCCGTAGGCATCGCCTGGAACGAGGAGCCCGGCGAGAGCACTGTCAAGCGGGGCGAAGAGTGGGCGGAAGAGGTTGATGAGCATCACGGTGAAGAAAGCGGCCATGGTGGTTCGAGAAGTCGACGTGGCGCGCGCGTGCCGGGGACTTGAAGACCATGGATCGAACGACTGTCGGTGAGAACTTGTGACACAGTACCGACTCCAGCATCGAGGCTGACGCGAGGCCATGGGAGTCGGACACGCTTGGCAAGCCGTTCTGGCCTGTATGTCCTGAGGTGATTAGTCGTCGGTGAAGTGGGGAGAAGGACGATCATGGTCCGCGGGCGCACGAGAGGTGCTCCGAACGCGGAATTGAATCCACGATCGCGGTAAACGGATGGTTCCGATCGCGCCGTGCCGCAGTGCGGGGCATCCGCCAATTTTGGGATCTGTTTCCCGCCAGGAGTGCCTGAGCTACTACACCGTTGAGCGGCGTATTGCAGTATTTACGATCGCGACCGGGCATCGAAGCGCGGTGACTATGTCTCATTTTGCCCGGACTACTGCTCCTCAGTGGCTTAGCGTGTTGATTTGTAACACTGCTTTAATCCAATGTAATGTACTCTTCATATCTACCCTTCCTCTTTATCTACCCCTGGCCCTCGCTCTATCCTCGCCTTGCCGCGCGCGCCGCCCCCCCC
>JALHBW010000054.1:276246-324576 GCA_024339985.1 Tolypocladium endophyticum
ACCAGGCAGCGCCGTGAATGAGCGTTCAGCTCTTCACACGTCGTGCTCAATCTATTCAATGCCATTGGATTTATGAACACGAACACATTTCTTGTAAGTCTGAGAGCCACGTGCCATATCACAGATATAACCCCGAGGACAGTCGAGCGAGCTGTTGCAGGCTGCGAAACGTTGATTAGAAGAACCAGACGAGAGCCAAGACAAGTGCGAAAGGACAGTAACGCACCTATAATGGGCGAAATCAGACCCAACAAGGCAATAAACTGCGCGATGGTGATTTGCATAATGATGGGGGAGTTCAAAACGTAGATTGGGTGACAGATTTAAGAGTTATGGTGAGAGATGGGAAAGTGATGGCTGACGCCGATTCGATTCATCTCTTGGTAGAGCTCTTTCTTTAAATGCCCCTACGAAGCCTGCAACAAGAAGCAATACGATTGGAATGAAATCGAATTTGCAACTGCCGAATTGTACTTTGTGCTATTTTGGTTGTATCAATCATGACAAGTCAAAATCGGCCCATTTTGAACCTGGGGTTTAGTCTGATGGTCTGACTTAGGCTTATAGGGCCAAACACTTTCATCATTAGAGGCATGGGGAACATGCGAAGTTATACGAATACGACCCAGCTTGTCAGCTTGGTATCAATGCTCTTACGAGGCCCGAGGGTCTGATGACATTATTTTTCCGTCATGAATGAGATGTACCTCGTACCTGCTATGTGATAGGAAAACCGCGCCTGATTCCGTGAGACGAACAGGTACCATAAGACGGGATATCCTGAGTAACCTATGCTATCAGTTGAAGGCATTCGTAATTCGTGTGAATAAAGTAATCTTGCCGATTCCGACAGCTGTTTACGGATACGAGTGCGCAGAGTAGCAGAGTGGATGATGCGACATTTGGCACGAGGCTCATCCTCACAGTCCTATCCCACCTTGTCGTTCGATACTCGCCACGTATGCCTTGTGTTTTCTTCTCCGTTTCCGTAGACGAGCACGTAACCAGCGGCTCCTTCCAGACCTCTGTCTCGATATAATCTAGTATGAGATGTCGGTTCCGCGGGGTATACTGTAATAGGGTTTGCGCATGACTTCATGGAATACGAGAGCTTTCGAGGATTGTGCCTTGCTAATAATCCTGGCACTGAGATAATACGATAGCACTTTCCTGACAGCGGAAATATTAATCCCAGGTGCATTAATCGTCGTATAGAGAAGCCTCGTTACAGAGTTATAAGAGGGCACGACCGCCGAGCCATTCTATGATCGACTTGTTATCGCTCGTCAATGAAACACTAGGATCATCCCCAATACCTACCACCGTTCTAGATACGAGCATCACTTCATCTAGTTTCCGCGCAGAACCAAGCCAGCTTAAAGAAATGGTGCAAATGACTCGGCTTGCTTTGGCGCTCGTGTCGTCGAGTATTATCGTCCCAGCTGCGGCCGATCTTGTGCCATGGCATGAAGGCCTGCAAATTGGGCAGGGGTACCTTTCCCATTAGCCGCCAGCGACTGCGCAGCAGCTTAAGAAACTAACATTCAAATAGATTCAACACGTTACTCTCTAAAGGCGGGCTTTTCGAAGTCGCCGTCAGCAAGAACAACCAAACGAATGTTAATACCGCGAGGTCACTTGGACTCGAAGTCATCGGAGATTTCTCCCACAATAACAGCTTTAAAGGCATCTCTGGAGATTTAAGCGGGATTGATACTCAATCATACTTTAAGGTCGATTTTGTGGAACTCGAACAGGAAATCGCTGCCATATTGCGCGACGGGCACAAAAAGCGGCTCGCCACCCAGGCTCAACTAGGTGTGGACAACGACTTCTGTGATGCCCAGGGTGACCAAAAATATAAGTTCGAGTTCATCAGCAGCTATAAGTAAGTGTATAGTTCGAGTGAGCGAAGCGAACGACGAGTAACTAAGCTAACAACTATGCAGACAGAAGATGAATAAGCTCAATGTCGAAGCTTCTGCGGAGTTGTCTGGATGGGGTCAGTCGGGGTCAGTCGGAGGCAGCTACATGGATGATAAGTCAGTAAGTGCTTCAGACGATACACGTGCCTGGAGAACAACGTAATGACTTAATTTCAATAATTCAGGAGTCTAAGAATACTCTAGAATGGCTGGCCGTCATAGACATCGCACGTCAGCCGCAGTCGACAACCGAGTTCTTTTTTAATCCAGATTATCTCACACGCCTAAAACCGGGTAACAATGGGCGAATTTTCGGAGACCGCTGGGTTCAAGGTAGGCGCTTATGTGCTATCGGCAGTGGACGGGAGTCCCGCTGCTAATCTCGTCACAGACTGGGTTACAGGAGGTAGATTAATTGTTCACGTGCTTGTCGAAATGCAGGACACGAGCAAAAAGACTGACATCAAGTCCCGGTAAGTTTGCATTCTAAAGCAACGCTCGTTCTCTGCTAACTAGGATGCTATATAGGGCTGATGCTGCACTGAGCTATATGAGCGCAAGCGCGAAATTTGATGTTAAGGTCGAGAATGAATTCAAAGATGCAACTAAACATGCCATAATACGGATTAATACGTACAAGATGGGATCTCTACAGGAGCCTGAGACATTGGATCCAAAGCCGAGGCAGCCCGATGAACCTGACGAGGTACAAGCAACCATGGAAGAGGTCAAGAAAGCGATGGATGAGGTGGAGAGCTTCAAGAAGGAGGCCTGCTCCCACAAATATAAGTTCCAGTGAGTGTGACTGATGCTAGAATGCTGAATGCGTCCCCGCATATTAACCGGGCTGGCTAGGGCCGTTGTGGGAGAATACACAGAGCTTCCAAATTTCCCTCCGGGTCCAGAGGTCCCGAATTATGAAAATGCGAAGGCTTTGGTATGCGTACTCCCCGCCAGGTCTACTGTGAAAATTACCCGAACTAACTGGTGGTTGTAGTCTCGCCTGATCTTTCCACCTTTCCTTAAAGTTCAGAAGCTCTCTAAGGCGGTGCAAGAATGGGGTAAGACGACTACACTCTAAACTGAAATTTGACTTAGCTAACCCTTCTACTCCGGTAGAAGCTAATAATATGACGTCTAAGTTCGATTGTAGCCGTGAAACTCAAATTCTAAATAAGGAAACGATGGCCTGGGTAAGTTAGAGCACTCAAGGAGACAGCCTGGATTCGATGAGCTAACGGAAGGCCGTAGCTACAGGAGGGCGTAAACGGGACAGATTTAAAAGATCCAACTAGCCTCTTCAAAAAATACGTGGCGTTTATGGTTAGATGGAAGGACATGGTGCCACCGCCTTCAACACGACAATGGTCCTGCGTTGCTCAGGGGTTTGCATTCTATTGCTTTAATAATAAGGGGCAATGGGCCCTATCTAACAAGTTCAATAGTTTTGAAGAGTGTGAAGATGCTTGTAAGAAGCAGTTTAATAATATAGGCTAGTACACTTTCAACGGGAGCTGGGTATTGGCTGTTGCCAGCTGTGGGCGATAACATAGCTTCACGGCGCAACAAAATTCAAGGCGTGTCTGATGAGTCTTGACAAAATGCCATGTTGTGTATCAATTGTTACGAAACCGAGGCACTGGGAGACCAGCGCAAGTATCAATTCTAGCGTCTAAGCCGAAAACAAGCTGGACAAGTCTATACATACAGGGTCTGCGCGCCAACGCCGCTCATGTCTAATCCCTGAGAGCAATCCGTATACCCAAGAGCACCAACTTCGTACAGCTGAAGTCCCAATCTGGCATGCCAGGTGGCCAGTCACGCACCGTCAACCCTCTAAACGCCCCTAAAGTCGCCGTACTTTGTACACGCTCCAAGCCCCCTGTCGAAACATAAGGTACCCATCCCAGGGTTGGTCGCCGGCTCCCGAGAGCCCGTTACCCTAAAGCCAGCACTCGTGATATTCTATGCAACAGAAACGTGAAGGAGTAACCATACCCCTGTGGCAGGCCTGCGCCGAGGCTCCGCACTCGCGCAGTTTGGAAACGTATCCCCACCTAGCTCTATGAGAGAATAGAAGCCCCTCTGGGAACAGACGCTAAGACGAACACCATAAATAAGCCAAGACGACTGTAAGGAAAAGTATCAAGCGTAAATAAAATAAAACGGCCGTGGAAGAAATTGTCAGCAAGACAACTCAACAGAAGAGGTAGTTTTTTTTTGTGTTTTTGCTTTTGTGTTTGGACCGCGGAGGCCGAGAGAGTACTGTTCAAACCGAAATGTGCATAACATCATTCGTAAAATGCCAAATCTATCGGAATATATTTTGCCGTGAGAACATCGTAACATCGTCATGCAAAGTACGTTTCATCTGTCGTTCGTAGTAATGAGACCGTAGGGACGTGGCACTGCAGATGGGAGCGGCGGTGGGGAGTGCACTTAGAACAAAGTCGATAGCGGAAGTAGCACCACGCATCGCATCAGACGTCTTCCATGGGCCACATGTAGTCGGTCATGACCTGAGGGCTCGGGTCGTAGAACGAGATTGGAGTGACCCCCTCGGCCGATGAAGCCGCCACGTATGGAGAATGGCTTTCTCCCGAAAATGCGTACTCGGGAGTCGATGCTTCCATGTAAGCGAGTGGTCCGTACGGGAGGTAGTTCGCGGGGGAGGACTCGGAGGCCATGCTGTTTGGAATCGGCATGGTACCGGCCGCTTCATGGACATGACCATTCATGCTGCCGGCGAGGGACAAGCCATACGTCCCGTCCGGGTCCAATGATGCAGAAACAGTGTCAAATTCTGGGAACATTGCCATTGCGGTGTCCTCGCCCTGCTCAAAGACATCATCTTCGACGCCATCGTCCATGGGGGTCGAACCGTCGCTGGAAACGAGGACCTCTTCATACCACAGCTTAAGATCTGACATGGGAGGCCAGTCGCCGCCACCCTTGCCGCCACGCTTCTCGTCCGAGGAGCCTTTGTTCTTGCCACGGGGCGCTTTGGGCTTGAAATGAGTGCGGCGCAGGTGAGCTGCGGCGTTGTAGTACGCTCCATACTGCTTCTTGGAGGCGCAGGCTCGACACTCGGAGAGTGGGTGCAGCACCTTGACCTTGGACTGGATGCCGACGCTTGCAGGGTCACGACACACGAACTTCTTCACAACGCCCTTGTGCTTGGCATTCAGGTGACGACGGAGTTCATGGTCACCTCTGAAGCCGTCGGGATGCTCCTCGCACTGATTGCAGTAGACCTTGGGGTGCTTGGGCCGCTGGTAGGGCGTCTTCTGCAACGCGACCTTGCCATCCCGCTTGGAAGGGGCGGTGCTGCTCCGACACTTTTCAGCAGCGACCTCCTGCGGCTTCGGAGCAATGACGTTTCTGTTGCTGTTTTGACGAACTCGTTGGCAAGCCTCTTTGAAGCGCCGCTCCAAGTTCGATCCGCTTGACTTGACACTTGAAAGGCTGGTGTTGGAGGTGGATCGCTCCATGGACACGGAGTCTGCGGTCAATGGGAACAGGCTGGCTTCGGGATTTGGTGCCGAGGAAGGGTAGCTTCGAGGCATATCCGGCGCGAACTTGGCCCCAAAGTGGAAGTAATTTGGGTCGTAGGCCGAGTGCTTCTCTTCAAGCTCAGGGATATCGGTAGCCGCCGAAGAAAATGGTAACTCCTGCCCGGAGCGGTCATCCATCTGTCGCGACTGGGAGGAGACGAGCCGCACCATGCCGGCCGCGGCGTGGCCGTCGAAGGAGCTGTTCTGTCGTGTCAGCGGTTGCGACGGCTCGACGACCGACGATCCCGAGATCATCGAGGGGCATGCTGATGGGACCACATTGTTGTAGACGTCATTTGGAGAGAGGCTAGACCCCGTCGAGGCCAGATAAGACTGGTCATCTACCCATTTCTTGGCCAAATATATGTCGGGTCTAATGCCAACGTCCGGTAGGCTGCCCTGCTCTTGGACGCAAGGAAGTTGTCGGGTTGTGGGGTTGCCACTAGTGAAGGAGCGATGATCAGAGGACAGGCTCATGTGCGATCCCTTGGCACCGTGCTGTTTTGGATGCAAGACACCGTGGTCGGACCGAGATGACGTGCTGCGACTCATGGGCTGGCTGAAGCCCTCCTGCTGAGAGGAGGTCTTCTTTTGGCAGGCCAACGTTGGCCATATCGGGCCGCTTCGAGGCTGCGAAGTGTTAGTTTGACGTCACCAAATCCACGCGAAGCCAGCAGAGGGACTCACCGTGACGGTGGGAACAACCGCTGAGGAGTCTACAGCAGAGCGGCTCCGCGGTATCGCAGCAGCAACGATGCCCGAGGCATCGCCATTTGGCAGCGATTCACCAGCGCCAAACGCGGCATTGGGGGCTGGGTGAAGGGTGTGAAGGACGTTTCTGTAGTAAGCTGCTTGAGCTTCGCATACGGCCAAGTGTCGTTGAATCTCCTCTCTTTGAGCCGCGTTGTCGGGAATCAGCTGCATGTTGTGGTCAAGTTGTGACTCGACGATAGGCACTTCGATGCCTCAGTCGACGGGGCCGCGAAACTGACCGACAGGCCGATCGCTGCAGTGAGCGGATGAAGTGGTATCGACGCAGCAGCCTCAGAAACGAGGCTGTATAACGATGAGCTAGAGAATAGAAAGTCTAGATGAAGGGATGTTGATAGTTGATGAAGTAAAGAGCCGGCCGTTTTGCAAAGCCAGCAGCGGTTCAAGCTCGGTGGGATAGAAAGTCCAGGTCATGAAGAGTCGAGGAGGTCTGGCCTAGAAAAAGGCGGCGGCGAGGGCCAGTAGTTGGGCGAGGCGCCGACAGGCCAAGGGCCCGGGATTGGGGAGCGGAGAGTCGAGATGCTGCCGCGCAGGGGGGTGTGCGTGTAAGTGCAGACGGGGTGGAGCGGCGGGCACTCGAGGTGGGTGTGACAGGGACGGGCGGTGACAGCTCACGCAGCCTAGGAGAGGACGAGCATAGCTTGACTCGTCCAGTATGGGGACGTGTGTGAGTGGATTTGTGGATGGATCTATCGTGTAGTATAATGCAAAGCTGGACTGCAATCCGTCGCTGACGAGCCGACGACGCAGGCGCTTTAAGCTGGCGGAAGATGGTCACGACTCGGCCTTTTGCACCGAAACGTGGGGATTGATGCTGATCTACACCGGAGCCTTGGGCAGGCGTGAGATGCACACCCAAGAGCTGCGGTACCAATGTGCCTCGCGGCGGTGTGGCAGAGACATCGACACCGAAGGTACAGGGATGATGGTAGGCTGGTCTCCGGAGGCAGCATTAGTTGATGACGCAGGAGCTTCCAGAGCCTGGCTAGAAACAGTCTTCATCACGAGAGCCCCAAGACTGTCTCGTAAGAAGGGGGGACATGGCTGCCAGACATGGGATAAGTGGCGCATTGTCGGGGAGATGCTAGCAGCGGATCGATGAATGGGCATCCTTGAGATGGGCATGCATCAAGGTCGACACGAAGCGGGCTGGGCGGGCGTCCGGGGGCATTTCACCTGACCCTTGACGCCTCAGGCCAGAGGAGACGACATCAGGCTGTGGAGAGGACAGGACGGGACGGTCCACCGATGCTGACGGGAGCCTCTTCCCGCCATCGACACTACCTCAGATGCCCAAGGGCGGCCCCAGTGCTAAATACAGCGCCTCGTCTGCGAGAACACAGCGCACAGGCCAGCGATCCTCTGCCATCGACGCCCGACTGCGCTGTGCCATCCATGATCCATGACCCGTCCGTCCAAAACATTGGTCAAGGCCAGGCCGTCCCTGTTTGCGCCCTGCGCCGTCCACCGTCCACGCATGGCCGGCTGACCGAACCCAACGCCAGCTCCCAGACGTAAGTCGTCGATCGGGCCAGACACGGTGAGGTCAGGCTGGCTGCCGGGCTGCATCGGCAAGCCGCTATAAGGCACGTATAAGTTTTATCTTGACCATGACTCTGTACGGCTTGGAAGACACTTGGGAGAGGCGGCGTCTCATCGAGCGATGAGTGATGCGCGGACCGCTTCCGTTAAGCAGCTCTGGGGGCCAGGCCCGATACCCATGCTGCCTGTCACCAGTCGCATTGGGAGCCGTGGCACCGAAGGACTATGCAGCGTAGGACGCAAAAGCAGGCGCACACAGTAGGGTGTGGCTGCTCCAGGGCCGCCTCGACCGTGCGACGTGCTCGGTGATGGAAGCAGTCGGGCTGGTTGGCTGGCGGCCTGTCGTGTAAGATGGGGGCCATGGACGCGCACCGCGCCGGTCTGAGAGCCTTGGCTGTGCGGGCTGAGCTGCGAGATGGTCGCGTGGATGGCTGCTCTGCGGCATTGCCACGAGCCGGCAAGCTTCCCGTACGAGCATCTGATTCGCTCACCGAAGGACGCGAGCCTCAGACCGCAAAGAAAAACGAAACGGGCTTCGCGGTATCGCTCCCTCGGGTGCAGGCTCAATATCGGCATGGCTACCCCGTAGAACAGAGCAGCATCTCTCGCACGCTCGGTATAGCATTGCGGCATATTACGATTCTGACACGGTATGTGGATTATGAACGCAATAGCTCGAATCATTCTTATGGGACGAACAAAGGCCTGCAACCCTGCCTCGGGCGCCCGTGCTCCAACCTCGAACTACCTTATGCCAGATCCCTAATCTCGGCCACCACCGAGTGGTCCAGCGGCCAGGTGTCGAAAAGCACCCCGGGTTCCAGTGCCAGTGTGCGATGGACCGCAAGCCAGCTGTTCTTGGCATCGTCAATCCACAGATCTCTGTGTTGGGTGTCTCCCAGAGCATCGGCGATAGGCGTCCTGAGCGGAGGTCATGCCCTCCCATCGGCCAGCGTGCATGCGCGTCAAGCTCCCCGTCCCGTGCGGCGTGACGAAGCCCGGGCCAGCGCGCAAGATGCATCTCCCTTGCTGGTGCTGGGGAGCCAGGCCGATTTCACGCCCGGAAGCTAGGGAGCGAGCCGGCTGGCCAGTCTGGGCATGGGGCTCCCACAGCGATGGGAGTCATTGGATTACAGCGGTCCTCAGAGTGAGGCGAGCAGCGCCGTTGGCTTTGCTGGGGTCGGGAACCACTGCCACCCATTTGAGGACGCATTCCAGACTTCAGACGATTGCCTGCCAGCTCAGGGACCGACACCGAACGACCACACCCTCAGTGCAGCACCTTGAGGGCTGCGTGTGTACCGACGGATGCCTCCATGTCGTCGGTAGCGGAGTTGCGGCTCGCTGTGCTTGGCCGGCGGCGCGGCTGAATCCGGGCGTGCTCTCTTGGTCAGTGGTCGCTCAAGGCTAATCGTCGCTGCTCACGAGGTCTCGTAAGGCATAACCAATACTGGCCGTCCTTGATCGCGAGTTGAACACATGGGCAGATAGTTGTTCCCCACTGAGTATCGACCCTGGCCTCCATCGGTTCCTACCTAATCGTCAACACCCATGCGAGCACATGTCTGGTTCTAAGCGTCTTGCAAAACAAGCGCGTGCCCGAGGACAACCAAACACCGAAAAGAACAGGCCGCATTCTGCCCGCATGGCTTGAACACGCCTGGAAGCTCCTCCACTACTCCGTAATAATCACCGAAACCTTCGCGCTGGAGCGACAACACCGAATGAAATATGAGTCCGCGTCTCATGCCGGCAGTGTACCTCGCAGAGCCGGTCGGCTCGCCCCTCCTGTCTCACCCCGGCGCGGAAAGCAAGGCCCCTCTGAATCATCCCGAAATAGACTTCCTCAGACGTCGTTGTTATGCGACCATGCGATTCTCCGATGTTACCTTAGCATTTAATGACATGGGCGGCGGTGAATCTCGGCATCGCCGTCGTGGAGGTCCGTGTAATTTAGATTCGCCGATCGGAAGCGTCCTGGATGTTTGGCGCTCGGACATGATGTACCCAGGACCTGGACGTGCAAGTCCGATTCGCACGGCAGAAGTCTCGAAGCTGCGCTGTATCATGCGCGTCGAAAACGCATTTGATCATGGACTGCTTCCCTGAGGATGCGAATAATTCCATGCAATGGCCAAGGCAAGCAATGCCTGCCCGAGTATTTCGTAGACTTGCAACGACACTTGCCGGGGCCGAGGTGCTAGAGCTCTTGGGTCATGGTGGCCTGCCGTGCCGTACCTGTCGAAGCACGGCAAAACACCGGCATGGCCCACGCCAATGACACTCTGACCTCTATCGGGACACATCGTCATGGCTACGGTATTCCACATCCGCATCATCCACAACGCGATTCACCGTAGCTCTATGTGAGCGGAAGCGGCACCCGCGGCACAATGCGCCGTCTCAACCTAGTCTTGCTGGCCACACTTCAGCTCTGCGGAGCTCGAACGCCCGGGTTCAGCATCCACGACGACCTCCTGGCTTTCCCGCAGGTGCGTACCGGAGACAACGGTGCGGCCGCGACTCGCTAACCGTCGCTAGTACGAGGTGGTCTTTTCCGATGGCTTCATCTCACAGAAAGATGCAGAAGACCTGCTGGAGAGGAACAACCGGCACCCGACCTTCTCGGCCGACTTGTCTCAACCCACTGCTGGCGAAGCTCGCGACACTCCTGTCCCAGACGACGATGGCTCGAGAGAGGTTCCCGGCCACTCTTACGAGATATTGAACATGTCGCCACATCGCTACCTTTGCTCCATACCGGAAATCCAGCCGCCAGGCCCGGTCAACGAGACTGCCAACGCGCTGGCGAGGGCAGAGGAGGCACGAGAGCTCACCCGAGCCGCCACCAAGGGCTGGGAGCTCCTGACGCAGCTGGAGGACTCTTGCCTATATTTCATATCGGGATGGTGGAGCTACCGCTTTTGCAAGAATAAAGAGATTGTACAGTTCCATGCCATGCCTACGATGGCCAACGGCCAGCCACCGAAGCCCGACCCAGGCTCTGCGCAGTACGTTCTGGGCCGGGTTCCTGCGATACCAGCGACGGCCGAGAGACGCGCACGACAAGACTCCAACGCCGTCGCGCCGGTACCGGCAGAACTCCAAGTCAAGGGCGACCAGCGGTACTTGGTGCAGAAGCTGGAGGGGGGAACCATCTGTGATCTGACTGGCAGAGAGCGCACCATCGAGGTGCAGTATCACTGCGTACCGGGCATGAAGACTGACAGAATATACTGGATCAAAGAAGTCACAATCTGCGCCTACGTCATGGTCGTCCACACGCCTCGCCTGTGCGACGACGTCGCCTTCCTGCCACCCGATGACACAAACGCGAACCCCATCAGCTGCCAGTTGATTGCCGAAAACGACGACGTCACACGCCCTCTTCTGGACCAAGGCTTGCTCGCGAAGGACCACGCTGCTGATGCCGCGGAACGAGAGAAAGCTGGCGAGGGCATGGAGTCGGTCGAGCAGCCCAAGGTCACCGTTGGAGGCGTCGTGGTCGGTGCTCGACGGGTCCTGTCGACCGCCGACGAGGACGGCAAGCCTCCGCTGAAGCTCGCGCCGCCCCGCAACTTCCTGGCCGGCCATCAAGGGGGCGACGACCGCTTGGTCGAGGTCATCGTTCAAGCCGCGAGTAAGGAAGACGGCGGCAAGGTCACGATGCTGAGCGCGGACGAGCTGGAGAAGCTGGAGATCAAGCCCGAGGTGGTCGAGGAGATGAAGAAGGAGATGAAGAAGATCGCTGGCGATGCGGGCTGGAAGCTGGAGATTGTGGAGCTCGACGGCGGGGACGTACGCGAACTCAGGGGCTACGTGGACGACGACGAAGAGGGACTGCCGGGCGGCGACGCCAAGACGGACGAGACCAGACCCCCAACGCCCGAAAAGGGCCAGACCGAACCCGGTGTGACCAAACCTGCAAAGGACGACAAGGGCGAGGTCAAGAAAGACGACACCCGCAAAGGCAAGACCAAAGACGAGGGCGAGCAGGGCAGCGAAGAGAAATACTTCAAGGATGAGCTGTAGAGTTGCTTATACACGGCGGCGTTTTGGGTGTTGGCACTATGGTTGCCCGTATGATAGCTTGCACCTCGTACACATTGTCGACAGAGCGGAATCGTGAGATAGAAGCGGACGACTACCAGCTACTGCTGGTACAATCGCATACATAGTTTCTTGCCTTTGTCGTCCCTCTGACCCTCTGGGTTGCTAGCTGCTGTTTGCACGAGTAGTGTAATAGTGTGCCTTTTTTGTCGGTTCCATCCGCACATCGCGCAATGGGAGCGCCGGTTGATCTGCCGCTCCAGGTATAGCATTTGAAGAACCAAAGCACCTTAGCTCAGGCGTACCTATGTTCTTCGCCTTGCGAGTTCGAGGGAGCCATAGACAGCAAGAATGATCAAAACCACGACACCCCGCCGGTTCGCACGCGCGTTTCCTCCATGCTGGCACGGCTGAGTGCGTGGTAACACGGCTCCAAATGTAGCTACGCGGAGAGAACACACGCCGAGTCTCCGTTCGTGGCGTTACAGCAAGGACGGGCGGACCCGGCGATGGTTTGCCCCAGCGCTCCACCTCGCGGTTCAGGTAGGGCAGCTAATGTCGAGAAGACGGGAGCGCCGTGGGCCGGCCCTCGGGCGGACCGGGACTAGAGCAACCTAATAAACTACCTTACGTACATTGCAATGACGATTTGAGGAGCTCGAGCTAGGCCGCAAGGAGTGTCCATGCTTCTGGGCGACAGCCTCTCACCCTCCGTCCTCGACAGGATACTCGTGCGTGCATCCCCGTTGATATGATGGACGCAAGGGGGATTCAGCCGTGCGAAAAGAAAAAGCCACACAGCCAGCCTGCCTGCCTGCGAACCCAACGGCGGAAGCGAAACCCGGAGACGGGACCCCAGCGCCGGAGGCATGGGAAGGCTGCTGATTGGCCTGGCCAGGGCGCGAGTCCCGGTTCAGGGGCCCGACCTGCAGGAGACGAGCAAGCAGGCGAGCGGCCCCAGCGGCGGCGTTCCGGGAGGCTGCCGCTGGTGCCTCTCGTGGGGCCTCGCTGGGTCCTCCAATTCTCGCCAGGAGTCCAATGGTATGGATGTGCGTCAGCGATGGCCGCGTGGGCCGCTTGGCGAGGAATGCATTACGCTCGGCGCTGTCGAAGATGCTCAGCATACGAGCAGCACGTCCGAATTACTCGCGTCTGCCCTTCGTCACAGGGGCATCCTGCGCGTCATCAATGCCCGACACCGTGAGGAACCACTGGCAATCTCTTGCGAAGCCCATCACCGCCATTAATAGCAGGCGAACAAGGTCACGGCGCTAATGCACGGGCCTGGGGGCGGTCCCCCGGCTGCTTCCTCAGGGCGGCCGTTGGATCGAAGGTGAGCTCGAGCTTTTCCTGCAGGCACTGTAGTCAATACTCCACCTCCATTCCCAGCCATCTCAAATCCACCCGCACTGCCACTCATCCACGGCCCAGCTTACTTGCCCTTTGCCCCTGTCCTGCGCTGCTTCGCATCGTATTCACCCTCGAGCGGCCGACGCTGCTCGCACGTTCATTCCAGAGCCCTGAAGTCTGCCGTCACCCAATACCACGTCTCCGTCACGCGCGCCGTCCGGGCCAGTCTCGTCCCACGCCTGTTGTGTCTTGGTCTGCGACCTGCCGTTTGATTTGCCGACTCCCGCCGAATCGCAGGACCGCAACCTGGGGTGTTCCGAGACAGGAACGCTCCTCGGACGATAACAGTACGCCGTGCGCCTTGCCTCACACGAGAGGCGGTTGTTATATTTCTTCTCCTGTCGTGGACAATTCGGGCGATTAGCACTGCGAACCATCGAAACAGATATCCCTTGATCTGTGATCGATACTCTTGATTTGTCGCTCTCTGATCTAGCCCAGATCTCTCATGCACGTCCAAAGTATGCGGTGAGACATTGACTGGCCAATAATCGCCATCGCCGCCGACATCGCGAGGAGAGGATCATGCTGGCTGCGCGGCCAAGCATAGCTCTCGACCAACGTCTTTCTCACAACGACCAGCTCGGTGCCGGAACGGTTACTCACGAACCGAACGAAGCAGGTCTTCGGCGACGGCTACGCGCTACGCATACTGCCGGCAGTCTGTGTTTTTGTTTCTCTGGCCCGCCCCATCTACAGCGTGGCGGATGAAACCTGATCTGCCTGTCTGAACGGCTCACAACCCGGCCTCAGATCACTCCCGAAACTGCGACAGGCCAAGTCCTCCCAAGTACACTGGCCGGCTCTAGCTGCTCTCCTCCATGGACGGATATTCCTCGCAAGCTCGAAAGGGGTTTCGCCCGCCGTATCCTCGAGCACCATCGCGTTCCTCCAGCTCCAGCAACCCAGGCATGACAACACACAGCGCAAACAGTTCCACGTCACAGTTCGCGGGCTCCTCGCGGGCCACGAACGTACACTCTCCTCAAAAATACCACCAAGGTCACTGCGCCAAGCCTTCCAGCTCACCGCGTCCCTCGTCGCGGGCCACGGGCCAACCCTTGAGTCTGGACATGCCGGAATCCACTCGACAACCAGCTCTCTCTTCGTTCTTGCTAGAGAGATTGAACAAGAAGCGCAGGGAGAATGATAAGGCGCCAAACTCTCCTTCGCTGTCCCGCATTACCATGAGTGCATCCGTGGACCTTGCGCGGCAGGTCCCAAACTCGCCCTTCCGGCCCCCCGAGTCAGATGGTGGTAGGCCGCGGTCGAGCGCTGGGACAGAGCCGACAAAGAAGAAAGGACTGGGTGTAAAGGAGATGGAACAAGTATGTGTCCTGCTTTATTGCAAGAAGTTATCGCTGACTTAACGTCACAGGTGATCTCCAACCTACATAAGCAGAATTTTGACCTGAAGCTTGAACTATTTCACCGTCGCGAGAGGCAGACAGTCTTGGAAGAGAGCCTCGAGGCGCTCGAGACGGACAAGCGGCAGGTGGAGGATGTCAACGACACGCTCATCGTTGAGCTCGAGAAGCGCGACAAGGCCGTCGAAGAAGCCGTCGCCATGATTGTCACGCTGGAGGCCAAGATCGATCTGCTTGTGCAGGAACGCACCATGGTGATGGCGGTAGAGAGCGAGGGGTACTCACACCCTCGCAACTATGACCTGGACCACAGGAACCCCGACTCGTACGCGCCTGCTTCCGACATCCAGAGGCCTGGCGGTGATGCCAAGGCCGTAGCGCGCATGCCGAGCTTCCTGTCCGAGCGGGACGAGAACACGGAGAACCTTCGTGACGTCTACCTCGGCGTCAAGAACAGCGTCTTGAGTCTTCCGCGCGTAATAGAGGGCTCACCGGCTCCGGAGAACCTCCCCGGCCAGCGCCTCGGGAGCCCGACTCTCAGCGTCTTGAGCGAGAGCTCATTCATGAGCGTCTATGGACAGAAAATAGAAGGGGAAGAAGTGAACCAAATGTCCCCTGCTGGTGTAGAACAGCTATATGCGCTGGATGGATTCGACAAAGGCTTCGTTCACAAGACTCATCAGGAGCACGCGATGATGCCGAGAAGGCGGGCGGCCTCTGTTGGCAAGGCGTCGGGGGGGCCTGAACCGCCGCCGCGGTCCAGCACTGCGGTGCCCTTCCAGTCAATCTCTGGGGTCGTGGGCTACGAGTCACCTCTGCAGCGCCTTGAGCGCCTCGATAGTGCGAACAGGAGCAACGGAAATCGTCCTCAAAGCCAAGGGAGAGGAGTGGCACGGTCGCAAGTCGTGTCCCCAAGCAAGCCCTCACCTGCGAGGAGAACAAAGGAGGAGAAGCGAGAAGCTCTACGGAGAGTGATGACCGATGCTCACGGTGGGGTCCGCCTTCACGACCAAGGCTTCCCGCCCACCCCCGATACGATCTCGACATCGACTCTCCATCGGTTCAAAAGCTCCGAGGAGACACTGTCGCAGGAGCAGGAGGCTACCAACGAGCGAAGCGGTCGCGGTGCGATGCTGCAACCCGAGGGGTACGAATTGAAGTCTCCGGAGCATGCTTCTGGGGTGTCTCTTAGGGTTCAACGTCCAAAGACGAGTGACCCGAGAAGGGCGATGGGCGCTGGTGGGAGGCCGTCATTGAACTACCCACAATCAAGTGCACGGCGCCCACAGTCTGCAGAGGGCCAGTCTGCATCCCGTGGAAACGGCAGTGGCTGGCCGAGCGACGAGGATGATTCTGATGCTCATTCACTCGAGTCGAGTCTGGATATATGGCTGCGCGAGAGCTCCACACCCGCGAAGAACGGCGGCGACCGAGTTTCCCCGGACCTCTTCGGTTTCCCTACCAGCGGCGTCAAGGGGGGCTGGGCTGTGGACTCCATGTTTGGCCCCAACAGCGGTCAGGCTGGGGGTGCCGCCATCCCCCAAGGCTACGAGTACATGCAGGACCTATTCTCGAGCTCAAGCTCCGGGCCTCCACCGCCGAACAGGAGATCTAGCCTTCATGCGCCAACAGGCTCGACTCCTGACGCCGGTGCCCATGCACCGGACAGGCTGACGGATGAGAGGCTCAGGGATTCCCCTAGACCCCGGTTGCGTCATACCAGGAAGAACAGCGAGGATCCGCATGACAGGGACGACACGCGAACCCCCGTGCAAGGCGACCAGAAGCGATACCCTCCCATCGCGGGGTTCCAAGGGGCTCGTGCGGGGCTCAACCGGCTGTTCAGGCGTTCCCTAGGCAGCGGGCCGTCGATTGCGGGCGCGGAGACGAGAGCCGATGAGCCGGCGGACACCCAACACCAGCCGCCTATGGGCGTCCCATCGTGGGTCCTCAGGAATTACGCCCTCGAAGACGAGCGCTCCGGTGCCACTCCCCCACCGATCACGCTGGAGCCGCGACAGGGACGGCGAAACACGCTTGGTGCGGACAGGCCCGCATCGCCCACGGCCGCCGAGGAGCCGAGCGAAGTTCACGACACGGATATCGGTGACGCAGCGGCATGCCAGCAGGAGCAGGCGGCAAGGCCGGCCACGGGCACGGGAGCCCGCCGAAAATGGCTGCCTACCTTTGGGAGATCAAACAGCCTGAAGAACAAGTCTGGCTAGGTTTGTGTGGTGCTTTGAATCGTGGCGCAGAGGGTGGTCGATGTCATGCTGTACTCGTAGATTGAAAAGAGCCAAGATGCCCCTTCCATCTTCCCCGACCGAAGATGCAAGTGTTCGGTGTTTCGGTGCGAGCCATCGACTGCGATGGATAAGGCCAGCAATTGGGGGCATCTGGACTCGTATTCTGGAGCTGTAAATAATTGTGACGGCATCAGGGGATAGCTACCTTGGCCGCAAAATCCAAATGGGGAAATATTATTACGGGTCGATGGTACCCCTACGAGTAGACTTGGACGTCGGTGTCGTGGTCGAACGGCATGGAGTGTCGATGGCCGAGTTGACGCGCAATTGAAGGTGCTGTTCTTGCTCGCAATCTTGGCTGGTGTGGAGTGAAGCAGGCGATGTTGAAATCTTGACGGGAAGGAATGCCGCAGCCCCTTGCAAGCCGGCTTTGGAAGGGACGGCTCGTCAGTGACCTTCCCAAGCGGGCGGTCCGAAACCAGCAGGGCGCAGCGGTGACTGATTGGCGGGACGCCGTTCTTAGTGGCGGCACATACTTGTAAGCCCGAACGCCATCTCAGCTTACTCGCAGCACCTCGCACTTCGCACTGCACCTTAGCCCGACGCGAGGATCGCTTCCAGAAGCAGTGGATTCACCGTCCGCCGAAGCCAGCGCGCGCCCGCTGCAAAATGGCGGATGCAGCGGCGGTCGCTGGCATCTTCCGCCCCCAACGCTGCCTGCGGTTGGCCAGCCGTTTATCGCGTGATGGACCGGGCATTTCAGCAGCGGCTCGAATTCAGCGACTGGTGAGATGAGCTCATCGGGCATCGGGCAGCGCCAATCACAGCGTCGGGGGTGCCCGCGTTGGGCCAAGTGCTAACGGGACGGAGCAAATTTCCCTGACCCCCGGCCGGCCATCTGGCTAACAAAGCTCGACGCACCATAAGGTCGCACTGAGGTGAGGAGTGGCGGTGGGACGCCCCTGCGCGCCTCCATTCCGGAGCAAGCAAGTCTCAACCGTTCCTCGTCCTCTCTCCTGACCGTTTCCCCTTCCTCCGATGTGACGGTCCTCTCGCAGAGAACATCACCATCGGCAGGCATCGATGCGTGCCTCGCGCGCCAACGCCATCTTCTGGCTGGCCTGGCTCAGCCTCGTCATTTGGTGTTATTTTCACACATTTGATGACCCAAGCTCCATATTTTACGACGAAACCCGAGCCTACCAGCTACGTTTCACCGTCGTTCGCAGCGCCGAAGTCGACCGCTTCCTTCACCAGACTACCGTTACGGCGCCCAAGGAGAGGCCTGCAGCACCCTTACTATGTATCGGCATCCCCTCCATCAACCGAACGACCGAGTCGTTCCTCGAGCACGCCGTTGGTAGCCTCGTCGACACGCTGACGCCCGCCGAGCGCGACCTCGTCTACCTCATCGTCCTGCTAGCCGACAAGAACCCCGAGATGCACGTTGCATACGGCCAGGAATGGCTCGGCCGCCTCGCCGACGAGGTGGTCGTGTACGGTAACGGCTCTGGCCTCGGCGGTAACACCACGGCCAACTACCGCGCGATCCCCTACGACGTGCGCGACGAGCCTCGAGGCGACGGGCGCACCGAGAACATGCGCCTCGACCACTCGGTGCTCGTCGAGCGCTGCCGCAACCAGGAGACGCCCTTCTTCGCGCTCGTCGAGGACGACGTGATTGCCTCGCGGGACTGGTTCCCGCGACTACGCAGCGGCATCGAGCATGTCGATGGCGCCACGCAGCGAACCGGCCGCGACTGGCTGTATCTGCGCCTCTTTTACTCGGAGCTGTTTATGGGCTGGAACTCTGAGGAGTGGCTCGACTACGGCACCTTCATCTTTGGCGCCTACGCCGTCATGCTCGTCGTCTTCCTCGCATTGCTCCTCCACCGCCGAAGACTGCGGCGAGGGCCCGTCAGCTCCGCGACCAAAGCGGCGGCGCAAAACTTCAACCTCATGTGCGCGATGGCATTTTGCTTGTGGATGCCGGCGCTCATTGCCTTGTTCTTCTTCGCAGGCCGAGTGTCCCTGAGCCGGCTCAGCCACTCGCTGCCCGGATTCCTGGGCGACAACAGTCCCGCTAGGCCTATGGAAAATTACGGATGCTGTGCCCAGGGGAATGTGTTTCCGCAGCGCCATATGAGAGGTTTGGAGGACCTGCTGCGTAACCCGCCATTTGCGTTTGCGGGCGACCAGATCATCGAGGATTACGCGCGCGACCACGGGCTGGCCAAGTGGGCGCTGGAACCGAGCGTCCTCCAGCACGCAGGACGACGCGGCAGCTCAAGGAAGACGGGCGACAAGATGGCGGATGTCTACAACTTTTCTTGGGAGCGGCAGCAGCGATGACGGGTCCGACGTGTTTGTCAGGATCTTGCATGGGGTTTGATGCATTTGCACGGGAGCACGGAGTACAAGGCTGGGCACACATCTGCATACGACATGGAGTATTCATTTTCAATTTAATTGAATACCTTGCTACATAAATCAAAGGCACAAAAAGCACCGTGAATGAATGGGGGCGACGCACTGAATCGTAAAGGTGTACGCACCATTTCGCAAGTTCCGCTGCAAAGTGGACCCTCGGCTCTCGCGCTCCGTCAGCAGGATCGCCGTGGCGGTCGCGAGCCTCGTTGCCGGGCCCGAAACTTAAAGCAGCTGCCGGGAAACGGGGCTCCCGCATTGGAAAGTGGCTCGACGATTGCGGCCTAATTAGGGTCTGCGTCCGCGTCCGCATCCCACGCGCGGGCTTCGGACCTCCGGACTACCGATGTCCTTGAACTCAATTAGCAATCCCAACACCATGAAATGACGGCATACATAAATCAAGACGCACCACCGCGTCCCGTCAGCGGTAGCACTTACACACACACGTACTACACACCACGCGTGAACATGGCTTCTGCAATCGCCTTCCGCCAACGCCTCCCTGTCCTCGCCGGCGCCGTCGCCGCCACGGGCCTTTCTGTCGCCATCGTATCCAAGTTCTGCATACAGGATGCAAGGGCCGACTCGCCCGCCGCGCCGAAGAAGGTGTTTCCCGGCGGGCCTGCATTCTTCTCGCTGCCGCTCGAGAGCGCCGAGATGGTCAACCACAACACGCGGCGGCTGCGTTTCCAGCTCGAGGGAGATTCCGTATCAGGGCTGCCCCTCACCTCCGCGATTCTCACCCTGAGCTGGCCCAAGGGCCGGTGGACGCCCGTGATCCGGCCGTATACGCCGGTGAGCGCCTCTGGTATGTCGCGTGATGCCCTGTTCTGTTGTCGCGATGACGTGAGTTGCTGACGGATCCACTTGTCTAGATGAGCCTGGCTACGTCGAGTTCCTAGTCAAGCACTACCCCAATGGCAAATCCAGCACACACCTGCACTCTCTCCAGCCCGGCGACAGGCAATTCTTCCTCGCCGCCATCAAGGGCCCCCAATGGACGCCGAATCTCCACTCGAAGATCACCGTCATCGCCGGCGGCGCGGGCATCACGCCTGCCTTCCAACTGACACAGGGCATCCTGCGGAACCCGGAGGACCGCACGGCCGTGACGCTCGTCTACGGCGCCAACAGCGACGAGGACGTGCTCCTCAAGCGCCAGTTCGACGCCTGGGAGAAGGAGTTCCCGGAACGCTTCAGGGCCGTGTACACGGTCAGCAGGGCGGTTGAGGGCTCGCCGTACCGCCAAGGGTACGTGAACAAGGCGCTGCTGAGCGACGTAGTGTCGGATAAGCAAGCGGTCTATGTGTGTGGACCCCCCGCGATGGAGAAGTCATTACTTGGGTCAAGGGGGGAGAAGGGCGTGTTGCAGGAGATTGGGTATCGCAAAGACCAGATTCACAAGTTTTAATTCGATTTAGACGGGCCAGGGTCGTTGAATGTGTCACTGCATATAGGAGTGGGCAGCCATGGGTGCTCGGCTTGCTGGCCAATGTATGATACGCACATATGAGGGGAAGAATTACACATATGAGACATACATATGAGGGCGACGGCAGCGATTGTTTACATCAGGACAATCACGATTGTTGCCTCAATCTGCAGTGCTGTTGGCAACAGGATGAACCCCCGCTGATCATATCAACCTCAGAGGGATGCTTTCGCCAATACATGTATCTCCGTCATCCTATGACCACTCAGCAAAAAACACAACAACCCGGAATAATGAAGCATGAACAATATTAGTAAGCTAGAAAACAAAAGGCCAACTCCCTGTATTGGGTGGTTGTTGAAACCATGCCAGGAGATGGACCACGCTGCGTCTGAGTACAGCTGAACAAAGCCAGAAACAATAAACTTTTAAAGCGCCATGGGCAATAGGCACTACACCAGCTACTTCGACCATCGAAGTTACCGGTCGAAAAGTCCTAGTCGTGATTCTCTCGCATCGTACCTACTCAACCTTGGTGACATATGCCAGGAGTTTGAGTCGCCGTCGATACATGTTTTCAATCACCAGACGCCGCTTCCCATCTGCAAGATTGTGGCCTGTGATCAGAATCATCATGAAGAACGACTCGATCACGTTCGGCGGGATGTTGCAAAGCAGCTGTCCGGTGGTTGTCCAGCGAAGTACGCTAGCTCCCGCCACGAGGCCCACGATCAAGACTATGCCTGCAACCACAGCCATCTCGTGGGAACAAATTTCTCCCATCTTGACGGACAACCTGTAGCTCAGACGCTGTTTCTGAGTGTAGGCCTCGGAGGGATCCGCAACGCCGACTCTCTCCAGGATATTCCTATCTTCGAATTCAACCTTGTCGAATGCAGCTTCTTCGTAGCTGCCGAGCTGCGTCTGAACATTCCGTAGGACGAAACCGTCGTGCAGGCCAATCAGCCCCGCATAAGTTCCGATAATGAGCCACCAGTCGGTACTGAATCCCATAACGGGGCCGATGGCTAACCAAGCGACCATGAAAATGAGTAGCAGAGCCACTCCAGTGAGTGTACCAACGAGGTCAGCATAGTAGAAGATTGCCCTCTGGAGCTTGCTCATCGTTGGAGCCGGGATGACGACCTCCTTGTGATCAAACGTGTCGCCGGTAATGGCGCGCAATCTCAGCTCCACGGCAGAATCTACTTGATAGAGCACATCCAGGCATCTCTCCATATGATGGCCGTGTCGTTCTCGGATGTTAGCCAAAAAGGCGAACAGCAAGATCAACAGAGCAGAGGTCGCCGTGTTGATATACATCTGCCACTCATTGCTCCATTCGCAGTACTGGCCGAAGCCAAGCCAGATGAAGATGCACACCCAGTAGAGTCCCACGGTGGAGATATGGCCTAACACCTCCGAGGCACGAGTCGAGATTCGGCCAATAATGTTCTCTCGAGGGAAGTCTAACAAGAACTGGCTTCTGTAGGACTGTTCAATCTCATCTGTGGTGACAGCTTCGGTCTGCGGGCGTGAGGCAATGCTGCGGAGCATCCTTCGGTAGCTTGCGTTGCGGGAACTCAAGCATGCAGACACATGCACGAGCTTTCTGTAGCTGTTGAGCTGTTGGCGCATCAGCAACGAATCGTAGAAGTAGCTGGTGATCGCCTGATAGTTCGAGATGATCACCGCCCAGTCCGGTGCGTCGCCGAATGGGATGCCCAGGAATGCCCAAGCGAGGAGTCCGAGAAGAGTGACTACAAAGACCGGCTCCGAGCCGGACGCCCTCACAGTCCAATCCAGCCAACGGTCCAAAGTCTTCCGCTGGTGTTGATCGGCGTAAGCTGGACCACTGCAAGAGTCATCTTTCGCAGTCAAAACACCGACTTGTGTGCCCGACTTCAACTCCTCGGCCGCGTAACAAGCAGGTGCGATTCCAGCAATAGGCCCTTTCGCGCCAAATGAAGCCAGAGTAGTCCGGATTCTTTCCATTGTCTTGGATACTGTATGTGTCAACGTAATTTTGCGAATTGAAGCTTACTTGCTTAGTTGCGCGGTATCATCCGAGGGGAGTGGGTGTCCTTACCAGAGATGGAATATGCTCTCGGAAATAAAGCAATAGCACGATAGGGTCTCTATGGCGGCCAGAATTCATCCGCAAGTGTGACACTTGCGACGATGCTGAATTTTCGGTGAGAAGACGCCACAGCGAAGACGACAAAGATCTCTGTAGGTTTGGCCATTCAATGATGTCGGCAGGCCCGGATAGCAGCCCAACTGCTCGACGAGTTTGGAGAACTTTAGGACGGGTGCGTATGATAATGTAAAGCGCGCTTTTGCAATAGCATCAAGAAGATGAAGCGTATTGATTGATCCGATATTGACAACTACTGAGCGGTGTCGAGCCTGATGAAGTCTACGGCCGGGTACAATTTAAAGATACTTCTATTAAACGCTCACTATGCGTACGTGGATGTCTCCACGTAGACAAAGCTCCCGCGCAACTTAAGGTTTTGAAGCTACAAAATCTTGCGAAATTCGCTCAAGCCCACAGAGCCGGAGATTTCGATCGGAGATTTCGATGATGCATCGCAATCCGACGCCAGCAAAGTTTTGCCTTGAGTTCCCAATGCCTCTATCAGGGCTCGTATAAAAAGTCTCGTCCTGTCATGATCGCTTCATGGTTCCATTCTGCACTTTTGAATTTTTTTGAGCTGACGCGGCCGCTGCTGCGCCCTGTAGAGGTGAATGAGCACTGAGCTCGTCGTGACAATTCGTATTCGACGCAAGTGGGGAACTCGGCCAATTGATATAGCTTCTGGGTTTGGGAGGTACTATTGTGTAGCCTAGGCTCCGGAGTGGAGGTGAATTTTAATAAGTTAACCGATTCCAATTAGTACCCTAAGGCGGAGCAGAAAAGGTATGGAAAGAAAGTCAAGAGTAATGAAACTTCAAGAGCTCTCAAGCTCCCGAGCTCCCGAGAATCCGTTATGCCGGCGCGATTAACAGGTCGAAAGCTACCCAAAAGTCATCAGGCTCGGCCAGCCGCAGAACTTGAGTGAGTCAAAATTGGACCCATATCACTAATTATCTTTTGGACACATACAACAAAAAGGAGAGAGACGTGGAATTACACTATCGGATGGTACAGTATGAACAGGTGACAGGTGAAGTTATCAGACCTGTTTCTGAGTGGCCCAGGAAACACAACTCCCTTCGCATTGCGGAACAAAGTTCTTCATGCCCGCATAAGTCTCGAAACTGTAGAGCGGTCACATTCGCTGATTATCTTACAATATTAAGCTTTTCGCTAGGTACCATGCAATTTACCCCGCCTTTATACCGCGGAGATGCTATCTCAACCGAATACGAGACGGACCAGGTGAGATCAGGCTACACGAGCGTTTATACATGCCGCTGCTTGTGCTGAACTGCCCCGCCCATTATGTCTACTCCACATTTGCTCGATTTGGATGCGCCTATTGCGAACTTTTGTCTTGCCAAGCTCTGTCGGCTAACTGCCGACACCGGTGGTGAAGAGCGTTTTGACCTATCTCGACCCAATTCTCATCTCCACTATGGTTACTCTAGAGCTGACCAAGTATTCAATTCAGAATGAGACGATTCTCTTGGTCTTGGCTCTCCAGGGTGACAATCTATTCTATCACGGAGTCGTACCTGGCGGGGAAATTCATAGATACAGTGAATACCCGGCGCGCAGAAGCTTGCCATTACATCACTGTAAGTCAGTTTCACCTGACCGAGTTTAAGTGATTGCGCCATCAGTGCCTCGGGGTGAACGCTCGTCTTCTCCGAAAATGTATCTGAGAAATTCACAACCATGGGGTACATGGGGGAAAGCTCCACCAGAATGCTTGGAACGAAGCTCATCATTGGTTTCAAAAGCTCCTATCAAGTCTCGAACCCAAGTTATGGGTCAGGTTTGCATGCTGTCTTACAACTTTGTTTCAGCTGCAACAAGATGTCCCAGAACGTTTGTTTGCCATATCGTTCCATGCTCTTTCGTCATTTCGCGCATCTCCTGAAGTAAAGCTTCTGTGTCTTTGATATGAGAATCCACGAGCTTTCCTAGTGCCTGAATGGCATCCATGTTTCCGGCTGCAACCGTGACAATTGTTCCGATGGCCATCCCGAGAATGTTGTCCACCATCGTCAGGCCTCCGCTGATAGCGCCAGGGACATCACCCATCAGAATATTCGAAACCATTGTAACTGCGGACATCATCATTGGTATGAGCTTCAACGCGTCAAAGCCGTGGGCAACTTCCTCTAGCTTGCCGTTTGTGCTGAGAAATACTTGATTCTGGCCGTTATCGAGTCCAATTCTTTTGTGATCGTACATTTGCCGTCCTGTATATGGCAAAGGCCGCCCCATCCAATCATGACCGATAATCTCCTCCGGGTCGAATGGCGCTACTTGGACTTGGAGAGGATAGTTTCGATCTTCATAATTATCCGGAGTCTCGACATCTGCCATAGCTCGGATCGCCTCAATGTAATGTGCCGAGTCATTCGCTTCTTTGCGTACGGCAAGCGCCGCTAGAGGGTTAAAAGAGAAAGATTTGCATCCTCTTGTGAACTTGATGCCCTTATTCGTCCAGCTGGAAGGGTCCCATTTTGTGTAAACTTGTTCTGAAGTATCAAAGTTCATAAGTTGTGCGGTGTTAGTTTGAAGCTCATCTTTGATGTAGAGCTGAATTGCTTGTAATCTGAATTCCCCACTCCAAGGGGCAAATAGTTGGACGTGGGTCAGCTCTTCTTTGCCGACTTTGAAAAACACGGTGCAGCCCTTCGGCCAGTCGTGTCCTTCCCAGGTCTGAGGCCACATGGCATGGTTCACCTTGAAGCGAAAACGTCGCCCACCGACAGCTCCTGCAAGCTGTGCGTCTGCCGACATGTCTGTCAGTTGTAGAGCGATAATGTCGTGAATTGTGTAGTTGAAGTCGTTGATGAAACTTCGCGGTGTTTCATAGTGGTTGTAAAAGTCATAGTGTTCGTACGAGTCAGTCGTAGCCCTATGTGCAGTATTTGAAAATTGACCAGTCTGCCAGTCTACTGTCTCCGTCTCCCATTGAAGATCCAGCGGGCTACCCTCCACATCCTCTTGTGGGAGCCAGGCTTGCTGATTTTGCCTAGCATAGTAGGACGGCCGTGCTTCTCCACGGGCAGCCGTGCCAGTAAGGATGTTGTCAAAATAATTGGTTTTGGGTATTTTGACAAGGTAGTCATTGTCAATAATAGTAACAATCTTATAGGACCCACGGAATCCAATGGACCCGTTTTGTGAGGCGGCAGCGGCAAGGGGTACAGTCGAGGGTAGCGCGAACGCGCTGAAGAGGATTAAAAACCCACATTGTGAAATTGCCATCTATGAAGCAGAAAAAGATGGTGTTAATGCATTTCGGTTTTCGACGCCATAATGACTCGAATAGATCTTTTCGCCCTGTGGACTTCAATGGCTATATAGAACGTACTGACGGGTAGCCAGAATGTCCTGGATGCGGCAGTTGCGTCGCTCACACTTCGCGTCGTACGACAATGAGATCATTTCTGGATGTCTGCTGGCAAAGCCTGAATAAGCTACCTAGAGCTGAAAGAGTCTCTGGTGTCGTGTCCGTGCTCAGGCATTTAGCTTTTCCATATCCGGCTGCACTGTTGGACACTTCTAAGCCAATGTGGCTAGGACGGAGCTTGGCAGATATGATAGTCTCCAGCTAGCCCACAAGGTTCGCATTCAACTGAGGCAGGCACTAAACGTGCACTTCTGTTACAATGAGAATAAGATTGGGTACGTAATACACTCTTGGAATGTGGGCAGCAGGCTGGCCATTTGGGAAGGTCCTTGCTGTCGCAACTATATCACTCTGAACGATGGATCGCACTAGTGTTCTTGACCTCCCTTCCGGGCCGTTGGAAGCTGGGCTCTCAAGAGCCCGTGTGAGCGCCATGGCTCCAACGACGTCCAACCCAGGAAATTAATGACGCTTGACCGACTGCACGCTGTCATTGAAAGGGCCCGACTTGATATTTAAGGGAGTAAGTATTCTATTTGGCTGCTATAGACATTGATCTTATTTCTTGGGCTGTGCGGTCACGCCTGCTCGATACGGGGTTGATCCTAGTCATCTGATTGGCCTTTGCCCTTTCGCCCCGTACCCAGAAGTCTTGACACTGCCTACGGCTTGTCCTCAGCATCTGATTGGTTCTGGGCTTTGCACCGACAAGTCCTACCACTGCCCAAGCAATTTCATTTCGTTTTCAATGCTGCAGGGCGTTGAGACCGTGTTTGGTGCAGGGCGTTGATTCCAGGCCGTATCAGACCATCGACCGGGTAATTTGATAATAGCCTTCGTCTTCACGAATCGATCTGCTCGCAAAACGGGGTGACCGGTGTCACGCGCGTGCTTGCCTCATTATATTCCCTTGCCCTGTGAGATCCAGCCTCCGTGCAGTCTATATAGGATGTCTTATAAAGACCGCCACTTCCTGATGCTATCTCCTTTGTCCATCAAAGTTATCTCTTCAATACAACAGCCTCCTACTCAGTATCACAGCTTTGCAATATTTTAGCACAATTTTAAAGAAAATTAGAAACATGAAGTTCTCAGCAGCGGCGATGATGCTCCTCGTGGGAGTGGCAATTGCCGCAGTGCCAGCTCGGAGCGGAGAGAGATGCCCCTCCCGTTGCCTCTACGGCTGCAATTGCCGTACTCCGTCAGGTTGCCTGTGCAATCCGGACCCCAATCCCTGCGAGGGTTGTAATATTTTTGGCTCTTGCATTCCTGGTGCAGTAAGCTTTTCGTTAGCTTGAAACTTTTAGAACCACAGCTAATCAAAACCACGATATGAAGGTCTGTTGGGACAATGGCTGCTGTTAGGGTCGACTTTTATGAACACCGCATCGCACTTGACAACTCCTACGCCCACCAGCTTGGTAATGGATGAAACAATTAGACCAGAAGCGGAAGGCAACGATGTCGTATTATTCGAGGGCTTACCCTGGTCGAGCAAGCATTCATTTGTTTCATTTGTTAGATGCAACACAAAGAAAATCCAGCTGAAGGCGGTAGGAAATTGTACGGGTTTGCACAACGGAAATCAAGCCTTAGTTCAATCGCAATCCAAGTTTCTAGTCAGCTCTTGCGTAACTGTCCTTTACAAGGCTAGTCCCCTCGGTGATTCATCGTGACAATCATCGCATCGTCTTACTTTATACAACGACTGCACAATGGCCTATGTTTGCATTCCACTTAAGACTTGTCGTTAGCGTAACGGAAAAGGTCCAGGACAAGCCTCATGCGGCGATCAGTTGTCATTTTGTCGTCGTTGACGTGGCTTCCACTGCCTTACCAATATTCAACCTACTGGGCAGGCGAAGAAAAGATATTCTTGCGCTAAACGCGCTCAGAATAATCATCATTTGACGACGATGGCGATGATGGGCGAAGGCAATGATGGGATGCAGGGTAGATCGTTCGTTGCCGGCATGCGTCCTCATGTCAGGGTCCGCCATGGCGGGGCTCGTCCCACGACCCCGCACTAGACCGAAATCAACCAAAGCCTTGCCCAATCTTAACCTTCCTCCTGTACAGTACACCGTCGTATTCAGCTTCACCTCCTTTCAGAGTCTGGCGGTGTGCACTCTCGACCTCTCGGTGCGCTCGCCTCCCTCGATCCCCAGCCTCTCCGTTCAAGGAATTGACTTGTGAGCAGACGAGCCGAACCCGCCTGCGATCCGCCGATCGCTGTTTCTGAGCCGATTCTCGCCATGGCGGACACCACCGTCTACCGCGCCAGCACCACGGCGCCGGTGAACATTGCCGTCGTCAAGTACGCACTCGCCTCTTCCCAGCAGCAAGGCGGTCGTGAACTAATCACCGCGTCACAGGTACTGGGGAAAACGCGACCCGAAGCTCAACCTTCCCACCAACAGCTCCCTCTCCGTCACCCTCTCCCAGGCCGACCTCCGCACCCTGACGACGGCCTCATGCGCCGCCTCCTTTACCGGCGGCGATAGCCTGACGCTCAACGGCGAGCTGTCCGACGTCTCCGGTGCGCGGACGCAGGCGTGCTTCCGCGAGCTGCGCGCCCGGAGAGCTGCCCTCGAGGCCGCCGACCCATCGCTGCCCAAGCTTTCGCAGATGGCGCTGAAGCTCGTGTCCGAGAACAACTTCCCGACTGCCGCAGGGCTGGCGTCGTCGGCCGCTGGCTTCGCGGCGCTGGTCCAGGCCATTGCGAACCTGTACCAGCTGCCCGACTCGCCGTCGCAGCTTTCCCTCGTCGCGCGACAGGGCTCGGGCTCGGCGTGCAGGAGCCTGTTCGGTGGCTACGTCGCCTGGAGGATGGGCGAAAAGGAGGACGGCAGCGACTCCATGGCCGACTTGGTGGCCCCCGCGTCCCACTGGCCCAACATGCGAGCGCTGATCCTGGTCGTCAGCGCGGCCAAGAAGGGCGTTTCCTCCACCTCGGGCATGCAGCAGACCGTCGCTACCTCGGGGCTCTTCCAGCAGAGGATAGCCACCATTGTGCCCGCCAACATGGCCGCCATGGAGGAGGCCGTCAAGGCGAGAGACTTCGCCAAGTTTGCCGAGGTGACGATGCGCGAGTCCAACTCGTTCCACGCCTGCTGCGCCGACACCTACCCGCCCATCTTCTACATGAACGATGTCTCCAAGGCCGCCATCCGGGCCGTCGAATCCATCAACGCCAAGGCTGGCAAGACTATTGCGGCCTACACCTTCGACGCTGGGCCAAACTGTGTCATTTACTACTTGGACGAAGAGGCGCCGACTGTCCTGGGGGCCTTCTCCCAGGTTTTGGGAAGCGGCGTTACGGGCTGGAAAGAGGGCTCCGCTGACATTGCGTCGAGCGTGAAGCTGGATGATGGCATCGCAAGCGCGTTGAAGGACGGCGTGAGCAGGGTAATTATGACGAGCGTTGGTGAAGGTCCTATCAAGACGGACGAGTACCTGATTGCAGAGGACGGCCAGCCAGTGTCGAGGTAGCCTGCATGAGTGACGGGATTATTTAGAACTTTAGAAGCACCTTAATTCAAAGACATTGCCTTTCATTCACATAAAATTGCCCGCTGTAACAGGCTGTGCTTATAGGCGAACTCTCGTCAATGGCGGCGCTGGGTCGTGATATTGGGCTGGTCATTCTCACCCCAGGCAGTCACTGGCTCGCGTAGGGCTCCCCATCCACACCTGCGTTTTCATCGCCCTCGCAACACAACAATTCCCTTTCTGCACGCTTCACGTCTTCGCATCAACCACGGCTTTGCACCTCTTCAATAGACACACGGTCATTCCCGTCTGCTGCCCATACCATTTTCCGGTTGCGCTACCCTATGGCCGGGACCTAGCATTCCACCTGGCATCCCTACGGCAGTCGGCCGTATGACAAGGGCGAGATGCAGCGATCTGAGCACCATAGCCGGTTTGAGTTGAAGAACCTGTACCCTGGAGTCGGCGGCGACCCCCAAAAGCTCTCCAGTTCTCAGGAGGTCAACCATGGCATCGCCGACTTGGTCAATTCTGGAGATGAGATCGAGGTAGTGGAGACGACCAAGGGCGGCGTGGTTTCGAGGAGATGGCTTCACTCGCCAAACCATCAGGTTTCTCCTGTAAGAAATTCAGGGCTTGCTATTCAATTGACAGGCAGAATCTGACGGCTACAATCAGATCGTGAGCTCGAATGGACGGTTCGATATATTTCAGCGCTCTCTGCAGGGATGGCGTCAAGTCTTGTTCGACGCGTTCCTCCCGGCTGGGTACCCGACCTCTGTCTCGAGCGACTACGTCGCCTACCAGACATACGATTCCCTGCAGGCGTTTTTCTCAACCATTACGTCTCTCCTTGCCAACCGTGCTTTGCTACAGGGCCTCGGTGTTGGCGATGCCAATTCCTCGGCCACGTATGCCATGCTGCTCACTATTTTCAAAGACGCTATGTCGCGCGTGGCGACCATCGTGTTTGCCCACCGCTTCGGGCTGAGCATCGAGCCAGAAGCCAAACGCTACCGCTTCCTTGCGGACCTATTCAATGACGCAGCTTTCTTCCTCGAGTTGTACAGCCCGTACTTCGGCTCTTGGGGCAAGGTCATTGCCCTGTGCACGGGAGAGGCTCTCAGAGCTATCTGCGGCGTCGCTGCAGGCGCCAGCAAGGCAGCGCTGAGCTTGCACTTTGCGAAGCAGGATAACCTCTCCGAGCTCAACGCGAAAGAGGCAAGCCAAGAAACTGCGGTTGGACTGATTGGCCTGCTGGTAGGTACCATCGTTGTCAGGGTCGTTGAGGACCACAGGGCCGTGGTTTCCCTGGTGATCGGCCTCGTTTTCGCCCATCTGTGGATGAACTACAAAGGTGTTCGATGCGTCGAGATGAATACCCTCAACAAACAGCGCGCGTCAATTCTTTTTGAATGGTACATGAAAACTCGGGAGGTATGGACTCCCAAGACTGTTGCCGAGGGGGAGCGCATCCTACTTTGGGATGGAATCATTCGCAACGGCAAGGGGGAGCCTGTCTGTCGAATCGACTTCGCAAAGAGCTACGCCGATGCCATGGGTCCCATTCGCGACAGACGTGACCTTGTCATCGTGGACGGACCTGCGCATTCCCGCTTCATTCGTCCATACGCGCAAGGTCGATTGGGTCATATCAAGATTCTCATGTGGGATGAAGCAGATTCTAAGCATGTCATTCTTGCCTGGTTCAGCGCGATGGAAACCGCCTGGTGCATGGAGAAGGGTGTGCCGTACGGCAATGCCCACGAGCCTGACTTAAGCAGACCACCCGCAAGCAATGGTCAGAAGAGGATCATTGACGAAGATAATTACACGGCGCGTGATGAGTTGCTTTGGGAGAAGTTGAGAGTGAAGGGCTGGGATATACAGACAAGAGTCCTGGAGACTGGTGGAGCAGCACGTCTCAATGTCAGGGCCACGAGGAAAAAGGCCGAGTAAGCAGATGGCTGGACGTGACGGCAATCTGGGTGCTCCATCTTGCTTGAGATGAGCAAGTCTTACGGGTATTACTCTCAAGAGGAGTTATTGTACGGAAGTGACGTGGAAACGAAGTTGGTCACCCGTAGAGCTGAATGATAAGCCCTGTGAACGGAGCTTGATGCTCCAGCATTGGTAATAAGCTGTCTTCTAAAGAGCCCATGGTAATCGTAGAGGCATTGATGGGGAAAGAAGGGGCCAGGTCTGAGGCAAGAATCAGGTCTGAAGTACACCCGTAGTGAACGGGAGTGGCAGCAGCAGCTTTTGTCTGGTGTAGTGAGTTCTGAAGCGCAAATAATCTATGCACCAGTGACCGCCGCGACTCGCACAACGTCGTACTTGGAAATTCTGCATCCATCAACGAATCCACTCTCTCGATGCGTTCTTTTTGGAACCACAACACACCACTGCAACCTCCCCTAGCAGCATGGAAGCCAATTCAACCCTTACATTCAAGGAGCTCTTTGAGCAACCCATCCCTTTTATAGACTTTGAGAATGGAGGAGCAAATGTGACCACTTTCCTCCCGATATTGAAACTGTCCGACAATCTCAAGACGAGTGCAAAAGCAATGGAATCTCTCGCCAAAGTCGTCCAGGACGGCAAGAGCCTCGCCGTCCACACAGGCTGCTTGAAGGTCTTCGCCGACGGGACCGAGGAGAGCGCGCTCGCGACCATGACAGTGCTGGAGAAGCAGCAATACGCGGTGTGGCGCCAAGGATCAGCAATCATGCCGGCCATCGACTGGACTGTCGCGCGAGAGCCCGTCGCCGTGGGCGAAGAGGTCGTCGAGCGCTGCTAGCATCACGCGCGCGCCCTCTGCGAGATCTACGGCGTGGGCACCATCGATCCCCAGAACGCGTCCTGGTTCGCGTCGCACATGTCTTTTGCGCTGCCGCTCCTCAATGCGGTCGACAAGGCTGTGGCCGCGCGCCGCTGGCAGCGGGCCAGCCTCAACCCTCCGGAGCTGGAGCTTGCGGAGCTGGAGACGAGTAAGCGCATCGCCGACATCACTTGTCAAATTAAAAACCGCATGAAGGAGGGCGACGGTGGGAACCCGGACAAGGAGCTCAGGCGCAGCATTGTCAAGAGCGGGAAGATACTCAAGGGTCGCTTGAGGGCGCTGAAGCGCAGACTGTCCGAGCACCAGCGGAAGACGATACTTTCCGACAAGGACGCGAGCCATGAGTAGGTGGGCAACCGGATCTAGCATCGGATGGAGGAGGCCTGATGGATCGTTGAACTGCGCAGGAGACCTTATTTCGTTTTGTACATAGCTGATGCTCATCCCCGTCTATACTGGTGTAATCGTACAATGCCCCCCAAACGCTCATGCAATGGTATCATAATGTCTCACTCGTACACGGAAACGGTCCCTCGCAGCCTTCACCTCCGTTCACGCCAAGCCCGTCCACCGCCTGGCACGCATCTTGACGCCCTCCCAGGTGTTCAGCTTGGGCCGTACGTCGAGGTAGAAGCTCGGCCCAGGACCGCCCTTGCCATCGGACCGGCCCGCGTAGAAGTCAATGACATAGTCGACGCGGGTGCCGCAGCGGTTGATGACCCAGTCGTGCCGGTCAAAGGGCGCGGTGAAGCCGAGGATGGTGTTGATGCGTGCGGTAGGCGTCATGCGGTCCATCTTGTTGGCAAACGACTCGAGCTTCGGGCCGCCACAGCTGCGCGTGGTTGTCAATACATCGTTTTTTCACATAGATAAGTAGTTGGAGAGGAGAGACAGAACAACGTACTTTGAAGCTTTAAGGTACGGCGCCTCCCACTCTTGAATCTGCTGCCACGCGCGCTCGTTTACGGCGTTGTGGATGGGCACAACCGTCTTCATATCCGCCACGCGAGCGTCGTAGCCCTTGCGCTTCATGGCCTCGAAGAACATCTTTTCCGAGGGGTACACCCAGTTGCCCGATGCGTCGTGGCCGGACTCGATCTCGGCGTTGGCAGAGGCGCCGTGCTCGACGGGGCAGGCCTCGGGGCCGGCGGCAGAGCGCGGGATGCTGGACACGACGCGGTCTGTGTCCAGGCCGGGATGTGTGGTCGAGGGCGCGGCATCGGGCTTGGCTGAAGGAGAGGAGGAGGACCAGGGGAGGTAGGATGCGAGGGACTGAGCCCAGGATTTCGGTCGAGAGGTGTGGTCGACGGGGCACCGGGCCGGTTGTGATTTAGCTGCTCCGACGGCTTGCGATTGAGCGCCTTGAGCCTTTGCCGCTTCGGCTGCGCGTGCTTGGGCGAGCCACGCATCGCGAGCCTTCTGGTCGACCGGGCAGGCCGGCCCCGAGTTGTCGGCCATGACGGAGGATGGGTGGCAGATACGAGCGATGTAGCGGTAGACGAAAAGTTGCAGTTATGCAGCGGCTCAGCGGCTGGCAGCGTAGATCATGCCTTGGCGAGGTGGAGGCGATGCGAGAAGTTGCGAGCTTCGCGACTGGGTTGCTTCGTCAAGATGTCGAATGCGACTGACGGCAACAGTGGACGCTGAGAAATTTGGAGCCCGTATTTTGCCGCCTGTTCATTGGCCACTGACATTGGGTGCCGAAGGAGGTCCCGTCATGAGGCCCACAGATATCCGCTGGCTGCGTCCAGACGCTCGCGATAGCACATGGAGCTCAATACAGAAAAGAAAATAAGGTAATAAAGACAAGACTGCATGGATGGTGAGGGATACTTAAGAGTATAGTCTGAGCTGAATCTATGCTCTGCATTTTCTTTCTGAGATTGGTTTATTCTGGATGAAGCTACGAGGTCGACATGAATGCTTCGGCGGCGCAGCCCGTGTACCTGAAGAGACAGCTGTCGCAAGGTACCTACACCCCACTGCAGTCTCGTGACATCCAACCGTGTCCGCGTAACCTCATCCGCCGCGACGACACGACAGCCAGCTGTCGCAAACCGACCAGCGCACGACCATGCTGTGTAGCGCTGTCGCCCAGCCGCTGGGATACGAGTCGCAATGACCAGCCGCCCTTCTCCGTCTCCGGGGCTGCTGCCCATGCCCGGGACGCCCGCGTCGTCCTGGCCCGTCTACTCGTCGCGCATGAGCGCCATGGTCCGCCGTCCGGACGTCAAGGTCATCATTGCCTTCTGGCTTCTTGGTGCGCAGCGTTGAAACCGTTAAGGTCCCCTCCAATTTGCTGACCGCGACACTGGCAGGCCTCATCAACAATGTCCTATACGTCATCATCCTCTCCGCCGCGCAGGACCTCGTCGGCAGCCTGCCCAAGGGCATCGTCCTGCTCGCCGACGTGGTGCCCTCCTTCTTCGTCAAGCTCGTCGCGCCCTACTTCATCCACCGCGTGCCGTACCGCGTGCGCGTGCTCGTCTTCATCGCCCTCTCCGTCGCGGGCATGCTGATCGTCGCGCTGACGCCGCCCGGCCGACCCGTGGGCGTCCGGCTCTTCGGCGTCGTCCTCGCCAGCTTGAGCAGCGGCGGCGGCGAGCTGAGCTTCCTCGGCCTGACGCACTACTACGGGCACGTCAGCCTCGCGGGCTGGGGGTCCGGCACCGGCGCCGCGGGTCTGGTCGGCGCGGGGCTGTACGTGGTGCTGACGGAGTGGTGGGCGTTTGGCGTGCGCGAAAGCCTGCTCTTCTCGGCGTGCCTGCCGGCCATCATGTTTATCAGCTTCTTTTTCATACTGCCGCATGATCCGCTGCGGCGGTCGCCCGCGCAGAAGGATTACGAGGAGGTCCCGGACGACGACCTGGCGGAGGAGGAGGTCGAGGACATGCCGCAGGGAGCTGCGTCGTCGGCGCTGCTGGCCCCGGGACCGTCGACCGTCAATGCCGCGTACTCGGCGCACATGACGCACGAGACGGGCTCGCTCAAGGCAAACCTGAAGCGGGCCAAGGCGCTCTTCGTCCCGTACATGGCGCCGCTGCTGCTCGTCTACGTGGCCGAGTACACCATCAACCAGGGAGTGTCGCCGACGCTGCTCTTCCCTGTCAAATCCTCGCCTTTTAAGGAGCTGCGCGGCTTCTACCCCTTCTATGGCTTCCTGTACCAGCTCGGCGTCTTCATCTCCCGCTCGTCGACGCCGTTCCTCCGCATTCGCCACCTCTACGTCCCTGCGCTTTTGCAGGTCGGCAACCTGGTGCTGCTTACCCTGCACGCGCTCTTCTTCTTCATACCGTCTGTGTACATCGTCTTCGTCATCATCTTTTGGGAGGGCCTTCTCGGCGGCGCGGTCTATGTCAACTGCTTCGCCGAGATCATGGAGAATGTGCCGGCTGAGGAGCGCGAGTTCAGCCTCAGTGCGACCACGGTGAGCGACAGCGCGGGGATATGCATTGCTGGCCTCGTGAGCATCGTCATGGAGACGAGCCTGTGCGATTACCAAGTTGCTCACGGGCGGGACTGGTGTCGGCAGATCAGGGTCCACCGTGGCTGATACTGGGGCGTCGAGCGGATACATTGGATATCTATTTTTGTGTACTTGATGACTAGACGTATAAACTGTCATGGCTGCTGTCAAGATTACTCGTCATCCATTGCGAATCGGTGCGCATTTGTAGAATTCTGCACCAAGTTTTTCACACGTCGAGAACGCAACTGCTCTCATCGCCGGCTTTCGACCATTGGTCGGTGGGGCGTCGCTCACGGAGGATATTTGACGTAGTGGATATAGCCCAAATTGAGGCGTTTGCGGAGGCGCGAGCCAGTCGACGGTGCTTGCCTTCGTACGGGCGAGAAGCTCCCTCACGGCCGATTGATAACTTACAAAACATCAGTTGACTTGGTCCATGCATTCCTCCGTGCCCAGTAGCCGGGAGCGCGGTTGGCCAGGGGCGGGTTTCAGAATCCCGTGCTCCACTGTTCCAACAAAAGACGCAGCTCATGGCCGAGACCAGCCATTCATGGGTCACCAAGGCATCGCGTGCGCTCTATCTGCTTGGCCGCGCCATTCGTTCGCAAAGAACGGCACAGACGCCAAGGAACCGCGCCGTATGTCGTACGCCGTATAAGCAGAGCTGGCGAGGGCCGGCACCCTTGCGCGAACGAGTAAGATGCCGCATAGCAGCCTTGGGGCGGTCGACGCCATGCTGGGCGACAGTGGCCAAGAGGCGCCTCGGGTGTTTCTCGACTGCTGCCATTTGCGCCGCGGTCTTGTCATGTGCACTGCAGTCCTGCGATCTTTTCATTAGCGTCCGTGCCACAGCCGCTTGGTTTGGCGCGGCCTGTGGGGATGATGGCACTTGGGGCTGGTCGAGCGTTTGCTCCGCCGCGGGTGGTTCCTCGCTCCAGGAACGGCGTCCTGGTGCTCGGTAGTTGGGTTGAAGAAGAAACGACGAGGTCGCCTCGCGGCCGGATCTTGCGGCACTCGTAGTTCCCCGAGCTGGAACCACAATGCAACCTTGCTCCGGGGTGTCGGGTGGTCGGCGCCATGCCAGGTCTTGGCTGTCATTTGCAGCGTGGAGCAGCTGGAGACGACGCCGACGATGAGGCGCTTGGCCGCCGGCGCCAAGGCGCAACGCTTGGAGGGATCCTTGCACGCCGACCCATCCCACCGCGTCTAAATCCGTGATCCGATCCATGCGGCGTCGACTAATTCCCCTACTTCTGTATTGCTTTTTCCAAGTTCCCCTGGCTCGGGAGCGGGTGCGCCTCTGCCGCAGATGTTTCGCAGCCATCATTCCTGTTCCCCTACGTTCGACATCCTCCTGTTGCCTGTTCCGAGAGGCATTCAGTGATATTTCCTTGTTCGGCCACAATCTGCGAACCGGCCTCGCTCCCGCTCTACCCCTGTCGGCCTACGCTGCTTTGCTGCTGTTGGGACCTTGCAGGCGCGAGCTGCCGACGACCCCCTCTCGACAATCGCTCTCGACGACGACGGCCAGGCGCATGATCGCAGGCGAGCGCGCACCCGGGACCAGAGGCTTCGCCCCCCGTGGCATGCTGCGATAATGCTCCTCGGTGTCTCGGTGCGGTCGCCCAGGACGGCTCTCCTCTTGGGGACCGTCGTCTTCTTCGCCGTCGTCATCATGGGCCTGATGTTCAACCACCTCGACTCGTGGGATCAGTCTGCAAGGTAGGTTGCGCCGATTGCCATGGCAATGGATTCTCCTCAAGATCTCAAGCTGACTCGGACCACGACGCAGGGCCAAACTCGAATCCGAAGGCATATCCACGCAGCCGCCACCGAAAGTCGCCCCTGCCGGTCCCATCACGCCCTCGATATCCAACCCTCCCGAACCCTTGCCCCCTCCAGAGCGGCCGCCGTTCAGCGCCAGCTCTGCGTCCCATTACAAGGCTGAGCTGCGCGCATTCTATTTCGAGCAACTACGCAAGCCCTCCGTCAAGCCCGATTCCATAAAGTACCGCCCCTGGGGCGCCTTTGACTGGACGCTGCCTAGCCTGCCACGATGGACCCGGCTGCGCGAGGGCCTGTGCATCATTGACTTCGACAACCGTCCTTTCAACGGGTCGCAGCAAATATTCGGCCCCAACGCTATGAGCTGGGACGACGCACTGCACGTTCACGGCTTGTCGCTCGGCGTCCTCAACCATTGGCTCTACGGTGCGCTCAATCCTGCCTGTCACGGCCCCATCTGGACGTCTTGCCCCGTGCTAACGGTTCCCAGCCAAGATACACGGCTACAAGTACTACTACGTCGCCATAGAAGACGCCGTGGACCGCCGCACCTCGTGGAAGAAGCCGCCCATATTGTCCAAGATCCTCAAGGAGCACGACGTCTGCATCTACCTCGACTCCGACGCCATCTTTCACCGCCTCGATCTGCCTATCGAGTGGCTTCTCAACTACTGGGAGCTGTACCCGGAGAGCAACTCGCTGGCCCTGGCCGTCGACCCGGACAGAGACTATAACAAGGACAAGTTTGGCAGGGTGAACCTGAATACCGGGTTCATCATCGCGCAGAACAACCCCACGACGTACAAGATCTTGGACGCTTGGCAGAAGTGCCCCGACGAGGGCGAGCCGTATCCCGAATGCACAAAGTTCCGGTTCAACGACCCGGGCCGGCCTACCGACCAGGCCGGCTTCGGCAACTATGTCCGTTACACCTTTACCGACATGATTCGCGAGCTGCCCTGCAACGAGGCCAACGGCTTCCCGGAGAGCGACGAGGACTGCAAGGGGCAGTTCCTCCGCCACCTGTGGAGTGGCAAGGACGACCAGATCAAGATTGACGTGGGCGAGCAGCTTCCCGGCCCGTTCCTGACAATGTTCCACGAGCAGTTCAGGGAAGAGAAGGGCGCGTTTTATATGACGGAGCAGGACCTGATGAGCCTGGGCCCCAAGGCTGCGTTGAAGAAGCCGGCCGCGCCTTAGCGGCGTCGAGAATGATGAGATGCGCTTACCAGAGCGCCGTCCTAAGATATGGAGAAGAACGCCGTTGACGATTATTCCCACCCTTTCACGACCAATAAAGCAAAGGACTTGCAGAACTAAGAAAGCATACACGGCGCACACCAGAATGGGAGTACTACAGCATGAACCTAGAGTCGAATCGAGGCACGATGCGGAGGGCATGCTCCATGTAAATACGGCTGGGAGCGCCGGTGGCGTTTATGGCCTCGTTTGGGATATTACCTTTGGATATTACTCGCATACAGAATTTGCCATGGACGGATTCTGAAACAAGGCTTACTCTCGCCCTTTTGGATCGGCTTAGACGACAATGTGGTAGGCCGGATCGCGCATGTCCTGCAAAGGCATCAAGAGCAAATAGATATCTCAGTAGTAATCAGTCAATATGTTGTACAAATCACTTGCGTCAAGCCCTCCACATAAGACAGCAATTGAGTATATCCGCCAAGGTCAGTCAGACGCAGCCCCAATGCCACCAAGTCAAAAGATATATTCGTAAAGTCGCTTGGAAGGTATCAATGCATCCGCATTATCGACATCATCACGACATAGCAAATCATGCATCCAAACACAGTCAGCTTGTCACATTATCGCGGCCACCATTTACCAACGTGTGCCAGCATCTGGGGTCAGACAGGTCCACGCTCTCCAGCTTTTTTCTCCACTCTTTCTTCAACGCGCCGTTCTTGTCGTATGGCATCTGCCTGGTCCAGTCCGTCCAGAGCCCAACGACTTCCCCGACTTTTGATGACCGGACGTCAAACCACTCGATGTGTGACTTGCTGCAGCCCGGGCATTGCTTCTCGCGCTTGCGAGAATTGCGCAGCTGGATATGCACGAGTCGCTCCACCCTGACGTGGAACTCTGCACGGTAGGAGCACATCACTGTCGGCTCGTACCCACATTGCGTTCGCCAGTTGGCCATGCGTGTTTGGACATCTTCTGTGTTGCCAATCTTAAGATAAGGCTCTGCATCTCTGTAGTTGTTGGGAAAGGTGTATGCGTAAATCCAGCCAGAGTGTCTCTCAGTAGGAAGAAGGGGCTTCTCCAATCTTTTTTTGATCTCAGCGTTGATCTCCTTGGTCGAATGGATGCGACTGAATGGTTCGAAGATGTGCTGGGGAGTAAGAGTACAGCTGTTTTGTTCTGATGGCAATGAAGTCTCGCGATGTCTTTGGCTCCGACGCAAAGTGATAGCGGTGCTTGATGTTTCGCGAGGGCGCCGTGTATTTCCTGTGTCAAATACCGGCAACGCCTGAAGCTCTGGCTCGACATCTGCTTCGGCCTCCGTTTTGACATCACTGTTGTCATCCTCATCCTTTATCTCCTGCGGTTCAAGATCGTCGTCGTCTTTTGTCTGCCACTGTTCAAGATCCTCCTCCGTCTTCACCGTCGCGATGCTGGAGTCAGCGTGGCGTTTCTCAGCTGCGGCGAAAGCCTCCTTCCACTGAGCTACGAGTAGCTTCCCTTGCTCTTGGTGGTATCTCGGACAAAGGAGCAACTGAGACAATTCGGCAAGAAGGTTCTGAGCGGTCGTTAAGTTACCGTTGGCGATGACCCTGTCCAGAAGCTTCCCTATACTTTTCGAATTCGCTAGACTGATCTTAACCGTGCACTTGACGTGCTTTTTTGTAAGTCCATGGCATTTCAGCTGGGACCCCAGCTGAATGTTGAGCAGCTGGCGGAGGCTGTTTGGTCCATCGGGGGAAAGATCGAGCATTTTGGGCCAAATTTACGCTCTGAAATAAGGATGTTGAAGAATGCGAGCTCCAAGTCAATGTCCACTATGTGAAGGCTGCTTCCTCTGCACAAATATACTCGCAGCCGGGAAGGATGCTGGGGCATCTGAGGCTCACTGGGAGGGAACCCGGCCTGCCCGGGGCCACGATGGTTACGTGCTCATGCACCTTCGGTTGTGGGCGCGTCGCCAAACGCGCCATCAGTCGCCAATTTCCAGCAAATTTTGGGGGCCATGGGCTAATCGAGTTGCTCAGCCTGTTTTGAGCGTCGCTAGGTTGCCTTTTGGCCTGCATTGCGGGCCTTTAACCCCTGCGCGACATGTTGGTTGTTCAACAACTTGCAGCCAACAGCATACCAATATCGTGCTCAGCCTCAGCCTGCGCCTTTAGCATACCCCACCCTCTTGCAGAAAACGGCCCAGGGAGGGACGGCCCGACACATCCATTGTCGCAGTTCAAGGTGCTGTCTGCCTCTTGGATTTTGAAGCCCCTGGCGCATTGTCCTGATGAGGTCGAGCGCTTAAAGCTGGATTCATTGGTGGCCGAAACTATAGACTGGAGATGCCAAGCGAGTCATTGTGATCGTTGCGATACGTGACCACAGGAGAGCGTGACCAATACTTGAACCTTATTTGAGGATGATCATGACGCTGCAAATCGCGAACAAGGAACAGTCTGACCCGTCAGAATGAAATTCATAGGTCATAGATTCTGTGTGCGTTGTTGCCTGTGGATGCTGGTGGTCGGTCAAGCACAAAAATGGTCTCCAGCCCTAATTATTGCAATCTGGGTCCGTGATTAACTTCATATTCTCACAAAGAAACCTTGATCTACCTGTACACCTCGAAACTACTCAAGTACCACAGATTTATCAATAGAACAGCATCTGAATGTCAAGTGCACAAAAGCGTTACTGAAACTCAGTCAAGAAGAGCGTTCCCACCGACTCGTTGGTGATATTATTGGATGCATCTATCGCCAAACTAGTATAGGAAGGTTGATTAAATGTGGGATGGCACAATTGCCCATTAGTCGATGCTCGCTGTGCGGTGACGTTGTGTATTTTCCGCCTTCTACGAGCGGTTAGTTACTTGCGTTAAATGTTCGAAGTCAAAGCTCGGCGATCGCACGGTCCAAGATCTCGGCCGTTGGCCCCAATATTATCCGTCTTAAGATCTACGATGAACACTCCGTCGGGCTACGCGGCACGTCGCAGTCGGTGCATGAATTCAGCGAGTTCCGTTGAATATCCAAATGAACAGTACGAGCATGAGGCGGTATGTGAACAATGATACTTAGAACACTGGGCTCATACATTGTCAAGAGACCATTTTGGTCATTCCGAACCACCCATTTCGTTGGGTTTTGACGCTTATCAATCAATCGTGACAGTCGCAAAAAAGCTTGGCTGACCAGAAGCCCCATCTCTTGAGCCATCTACCGAAACATGTGTTCAAAAATGTTAGACAGATGTTCAGGTTGTGGAAAATGAATGGGCAGACCTTGCACCTCGGCAAAATACCCGCCGAGGGCTTCCCCGCTGATGGGCGACCACATGATCAACGTCGTCTGACCAGCCACACTACAGAGAGCGTCTGATGCACGTTCCTGCATGCCCATTTCGTATCCAACGAGAGTTACCAAAATGGGCACTAACAAGTTGGTAGCCCGGAGGGGTAGTTCAGCTGTCCATCTCGTCCCGGGCGGCTTGATGCGTTGCATCGAGCATCTTAATTTACACGACCAGATCGGGCTGGTCAGGAGCCTAGATTGGCACGATGGACGGCAAGGTGACAGTATGGCTCAAGCTGAGTGGTCGGCAAGGCCAAGTCAAGCGCCGAAGCACTCTGCCCAGGGAACGATATATCTTGCCGTCGCCTGGCAACCGGGCGTACACGATCGTTCCAAGTGCCCCCGTCTGAGCTCTGCTGGAATGCGGCTAGTGGTATCCTTATCTCTTAGTTTGGGTTCATTTCAGCTTGAAAGCAACAATGAGGTATCAGAGCGTGGCCCTACTGGCCAGCATCGGCAGCTTCTCGCAAGCTCTCACTACTCGAGCTCGCGACAGAGACGTTCGAATTGCCTCGAGTGACAGGGATGTACCTTTGGTGGACTGTGACCGTCGCGGTGACGCTACGAGCAACGAATGCAGGAAAGAAGATCGAACATATAGCACCGAGACCCCTCCTCCCGGAAGCTTCATGCCGTGGTATTTGATGAGTCCAGCGAATGTTATACCCAGCGGAAAACAGTACGTTACCATCGTCAACCTTACGCCTCACCGGTTTAAGCTGGATCACGCACATTCGTATCAGATGGACGAGTATGACTTTGGTGATATTCCGCAAGGCCATGCCCGTCAGAACACTGCAGTGTACAGTGAGAAGGCCGGTGCCAATCCCGTGGACACCAACGGCGAGGCATATTTCAGTATAGAGGGGACGGATAAGAAGTTTGTCATTCGAACCACCACTCATATTCCAGACCAGTATGAGCGGAGAACAGTGATTGATTTAACCGGCATGGGAGGCATGGGTCAGCGCGAGTATCTCGACCCGGGGCCAGAATCGCCTGTCACGCTCGTTATTACTGGCAGCGATTCTTATGGATTCATTACATCTATCCGTCACGGCCCTGCTAATTGGATGAAAGGAATCTACGAGGTGATCAAAGATAGGAAGATGCAGCACATCGTGATGCCCGGCACGCATGACTCCGGCATGAGCAAGATTAGTAACAAGATTGTGTCGATCGGAATCTCCGCGAACACCCAAACACAAGGCATCAACATCTACGACCAGCTTCGCGCTGGAGCTCGATGGTTCGACCTTCGCATCGCTACGGTGCACAACGTTCTGAACCAAAACGACTACAGCTTCTGGGCTCTCCACGTCAACGATGAAACGGCCGAGGTGGCCATTGGTAACTCGGGCGAGTCACTGGACGACGTTGTCAGCGAAATCAACAAGTTCGTCGCCGAGAGTCCTGGTGAGGTCATATTCTTTCGCGTGAGATACCTCATCGGTATTAGAGAGGTTCCTTCAGGAGCCATACGCTGGACCGAGAATATCGTGGACGACTTCTTTAACAAGATCAAGGGAGTCAACAACCGTTGCCCCGACATGGACATGAATGTTCAGTTCAATCAGCAGAAGGCTTCTTACTTCATGGACAGGAACAGTGGAAATGGATGTGTTGTTTTTCTCTTGGAAACTGGAAACTTGAACAGTGACGTGCGTCATGAGTCTGTGGGTGACGGCATATACGAGAGTAAGCGGATGGACTTTTGGGACAACTGGTCCGATCTAAATGACACGGAGGCCGTGGCCAAAAGTCAGGTTGCAGGCTGGAACACTGTTGGCCGGAGCGGTCAACTCAATAATGACCGCTTCTTGATAGACCAGTGGCTGGTCAGCGCGGACCCTATCACAACCACGGTCGACACCATCGAGGACATTGCCATCCTACCGACCAACCCGGCGCTATACTGGATGGGCGTCAACAACATGAGCCCTGAAATCTGGCCCAACGTCCTGCTGATCGACTACATCGGTGTCGTCGTCAAAGATCAAGTAAGCTGGGATCAGCTGAGCGCCGAGATGTACACCCTAGCTCTTGGCTTGAACTTGTACATGATCAGCGAGAACTGCGACGTCAGCAGTCAACGATCCCCTCTGCTGCCACCGCCACAACAATCTTCGATACATTTCGAGACCAATGCGCTTATCAAGGAGACGTGGAGTGGCATTGTGTACGCCAACGGCACGGTCTTGGACTCTCCGCCACCGACGCTGCATCCCGGGCGCGTCAGACTGCTCAGAAAAGGCACTAGATTTATGAACGGGACCATATTGTCGAATGACATCGTGAATCCAGACTATGAATCCACAGCGATCTGAACGTCTGTGGAGGAGAGTTGGGTTGTTGTCTAGCACGGCACGGTTAGTCTCTATAGCCTAGTCGAACGCAGTTATTTGTCTACAATAAAAACAGTTAAGATGAGTAGGGACCCGCCCGGTTTGGTAGGTGGCCTTTAATTGTGGGCTCCTCATGCCTGCGGGTGAAGTTGAAGCCATCATGTTCACACAACTAACATTGCCTGAGAGACTTGTGCACGATGTCTTGACCCTTCAGAAGAAGGCAGTACAAGTCACGTAAGGACAGGATCCAGGGCGCTTTCATGACTACATGTTTTCGCGAAGTAAATTGACTTGGGTCAATTCGGAGGAAATTTCACAAAATCACAATCTTCGTTATATTCAACTCAAAAGAGGGCGTTCTGATAAGCTTGAAATGAATGGAGCTGTCTGATTGTCGATTCGTATGCGTAAAGTTCTGTTGGCCACCCGACGTACGACTTCCATCCGCTAATCTGTTTCCTCCCCAAACTATCGATCCGAACGTCGAGCTCATTTGCGCCAGCCAGCCTGGTTGTTAATTGAGTCGGCCTCAGTTGTCGTTGGCACGCTTGCCCCACCAAGCAGGGTTGTCGATCGAGTCGACTTTGCTATCCTCAGCTTCGGCACGCTTTCCCCACCAGGCAGGGTTGTCGATCGAGTCGACTTTGCTATCCTCAGCTTCGGCACGCTTTCCCCACCAAGCAGGGTTGTCGATCGTGTCGACTTCAGTGTTGACCGGGGCGGCATCAACAGCGCCCAGAAGTGCCAGCGCAATCGGGAGGAGCTGTATGACCTTCATTTTGGTATTTGCGAGAGCTTAAAAAGCTAAGAGTCAATATTCACCGTTAATGATTTGATTCGTATTGTGTAGCTTGGCCATCGAGAAACGAAACATCAATGATACCGGGTTATTCTTATACGATCGCTCAAGCGGACTCAGGGATGCGTGTGTCGGTACCGATACTTCATCCATATCAGCAGAGTGGTGTGTTACTTTCACTCTATGCAGAATTATGGGCTCTTCAACGGTAGCTAAGAAACCTGAGCTTCATGCAAGTCAGCTAGCAATGGAGAACCGATGTAACCTCACCGACTTGGCCAGCCGAAGGAGCCGTAATGCGTGGCGAGGCAAGATGTCGGTAGAGATCTGCAGCGGGTCTTGAGCTCACATAGGTCTGCTAGAAGGGACTCGTTTGGGTGAATTAGGAAGGTACAGCATCGAGCTTGCAGGGCACGTTGCATTGTATTACCCGTTTCTGCCCCAGAGCTCGATTATTCGAGTTGCGAGAAATCATGACCAACCTCTGTGCCCTAGAGAGTCTGGAGCTTATCCAACGCATTTTTATAAAAGGTCAACTCTTTTTCTTGAATAGACACAATATCTACGCACTGCTATAGATGCAATCACTCACTAGATTTGACGCCTCCGACTTCAGTGGGTTGTCGACTGTGACCCAACCATGATGCTAAGTCATGTTGGATGATTCCCATCGAGGGGTCATCGCGGGGTCGAGTGAAAGGATCAAATGCCACGATGAACACCGAGGCTAGCGTCAGTCCGAATTACGCAGCCCTATAGCGAACGCGATTGCCTCAAGTGCGGGATTCTGTATGCGTAGTGCTTATGCCTACCAGACTCACCGGACGTTACATTGCAGCTCGGCAGGTTGGTTAAGCGACCCTTGACCCTCCCCGGCAGGGCACGCCACCTGCCTGCATACGCCATCGTCGAGGCATCAGTTACCCAAGCATAGCAATTGCGTCGCTGATGGTCGCCGATCGCTGACAAGGACAACACCTCGTGCCACGTCTAAACGCGCGGCAGACTGACCCCCAACGTCTCATTGACGCTTGGTTTGAGCTGACTACAGCTGGAGGCAGCCCTCGCAGATTTCATTAAGTCTCATCGTCTTTTTCTTCATCTTGCTTTTGCTGTTTTATGCTAGCTCTCTGGCATCGCTTGACTTCGATGAGTCTGCGCTGCCAAAATGCCCTACAAAGAGTCCGACGAATACTTAGACGAAGAGCATCTGCTTTCGGGCGATGAAAAGGCTAGTCACGGCAGCCAGGGGCGACCATCTACGTCTCGTGCCAGGTTCCTACCGTATTCCATCGCCCTGAACATCGTCTTGGCTGTTGCTGTCGGCTTGACGTGGATGCTTTCGACTCGGCAACCTCGACAAGCGTTCATCCCCAATGAAGTTTACTGTAAGTGGCTTCCCAATTGGCTGCGATAGAATGGGCTGACGCTGCTTCTAGCGCCTGCGCAAACCGCAGTGGAATACGAGACTGTCGTTTTCAGTGGCGGCTTAAACGGCGACAAATCCGCGTACATAGGATCATCAGACGAAGTGAATGCCCTTTGGGAGGCTCTGTATAACGGTACGTGATGCGCTTTGCAAAGGGAGCATGCAGTCTCCAGCGGCGAAACTGACTTGAGGACCGTCTGTGCAGATGTTGGTATAAGTCAAATCCCTGCTCACCAAGCCGCTCGTCTCCCCAATGCCACAACGCCCACGGCCCACGACGGCTCGCTGTTCATGGTCGAGCTTGACGTGTTCCATCAGCTGCACTGTCTCAACCTCATGCGCAAGCTTGTATATCCGGATGTCTTCGGCCTCGATCTCACCTCGGCTTCGCAAGAGGCCAAAGATCATATCTATCACATGGAGCACTGCTATGATCAATTACGCCAGAGCCTGATGTGCGCGTCGGACATTGGCACCATCTACTGGGAGTGGAGCACGGAGAAGCAGAAGATGTTTGGGAATCTCCGGACGACGCACACTTGCAAGAACTTTGATCGTATTAGGCAGTGGGCGGTCGGTAATAAGTTGGAAGAAGAGTTCGATGTATTCAGGAAGATCGAGGGGGCTCCGAGACACTCGCCATGAGATAGACAATGAAGTTTTCTACGTGCTTTCACCTGTGGTCGCAACCGTTGCTCCGCGTCAAACCAAGCCCTGGTAGTTTGATGCCGGATGGCTAGGAGGTCGATGCAAGACGCTTGGCGATCCGAAACGGCAGCCCCGAGCCTGCGTTTCAGCCCGTGGCCCGTGGCCTTCGTGACACAAACGATTGCCAATTGCCACCGCGCGGACGTGCGAACGAATGAGTTGCCGGACAATACGGACCGATGGTGTCGCGCCAGTTCCAGAGTCGAGCAAATCCTTCTGCTGTGTAACGTCACCCGACGCCTCCGATGGCTGTATGGCCAAACCGCCCCATACAAAGTGGCGGCGAGGGGAACTTTGGTGCCAGAGGAGCTAACGTGGAGGTTGACCCACTACACGATGCGTGTCAGCGTCGACCTCGGTTTGGGACTTGTAACTAGCGGCCAGCGACTGGCGTTGCAAGTTTGACATTGGCGTGTTGCGTGGACTGGAGGCGTGTCGTATGGCTGCTTCGGCTAATGGGATCTCCTGGTGTTGGAGGAGCAAGAAACGGCCAAGGCCCGTGCTCGGGTCCGAATACATGAGCTGCAGTTCCAGACGTCTTTCCACTCTTAGACCGCATTCACACAGTCTCTCGACTCAACCTCACTTTCTTGGTATTCACATCCCTTACTTCTTTCTGTCTTTTACTTTTTTTTTTTTTGATC
>JALHBW010000055.1:0-26575 GCA_024339985.1 Tolypocladium endophyticum
CTGCACCTCTCCACCGCAGAGCATCGCAAAAGCAAAAAAAAAAAAACAGGCAGCGGGCTGTCTGGAGCGGCGGATGGAATTGCCTCGACAGCCCCTCCCCGGCGCCCTCCACCCAGCACGGAGCAATCCGTATCCATCCAGAAGCTAAGGGTGGCCGAGCGGTTCGTGTGTGGGAATCTCGCAGCTGCTGCCCGTCCGGGCTCTCGGAACCCCAGGCCTGCACAGGGGCGGCGATTCCCTAAATTCCAAGGTACGGACAGACGACGGCACGGACGACGGTACCCCTCCTCGTAGATGCGCTGCAGAGGTACATGCAGCACGCTGACCTATCTGGCGGCGCGCGCCCGCCGGCTTGCGCCTTACCTAAAAGCTGCGTCTAAAAGTCCCCGCTGAAGCTCGCTTTATCCGACGTCGCTTCGTCCATCCTCTCCCTCCACTCTCGCAGCCCTCCCGCACCGCTTGCCCATCCCATCCCATCCCGCCGTCCTCGTCGAGGCCGAAGCCCGCCGGCGTCCGTGCCTGTCACGCAGCACATTGCATCTTGTCCCCGGCGCACGCATTGACGCTTCGCAGCTGCCACGCCGTCCGCGCATCGAGTCCGCCGCGCTGCGTACCGGCTCGGCCGACCTGCTGGGGCTACCGCTGCTGCCGCCGTTCTAGAAGCCGCTGGCGAACCACATGCGAGGCTAATCTTGTTCTCGTGTGAGCGCGTGCTTGGCATACGGCTTCTCCCCACGCTCGACAGCGTCGCCCGAGTGCATCTGCCACGTCTTGCTTGCATCATCTTCGTCGCCGAGGATTGCCTCTCCCTCCCCCGGTGGACATGAGGTGAGTCGCATCGCCGGCGTCGTCGAGCTGTGCCGCTCCACTGCTCGGCAACGTGCGCAAGGCCCCTCCCTGCGCTGTTGCTGGTTCGACTCGCTGACAGCGCATCAATCGCGACAGCGCAAGTGGTCCCTAGCACTGAGTCCTCTCAGAACCGCAAGCTGCTAGCCAGCAAGTCAACCTCGCACCTAGGCGAGTAGAGCTAATGGGTGCCCGCGTCGTCCCCGTCGCCGCGCCCGCCGCCAACATGTCCGCCACCGCTCCCGCCGGCGATGCCATGGACGTTTCCTCTCCCGCCAATACGTCCACCGCGACCCAAGAGCACGAAACGAATGGCAAACCGCCTGCGCGGTCCAACAACACGTCGCCTCCCGAGCAGCACTCATCCGCCTCCTCCAGCATGCCCGCCCCTCCTCCCGCCGCGGCTGCCGCCGTACACCAGCCGAAGATTGTGCAGACAGCATTCATCCACAAGCTCTACAAGTGAGTAGGCTCCCAATCAGACGGCCTGCCCGGTTCATCAACTGACCCTCTTCGTCCAAAGCATGCTCGAGGATTCTAGTATCCAGCATCTGATATCATGGTCTTCCAATGCAGAGAGCTTTGTCATGTCGCCTTCGGCCGACTTTTCCAAAGTCCTTTCGTACGTGACCTTTGTGAGGTTGTTCCCCTTCGTTCAGCTCCCTGACACCCCTCATAGTCAATACTTTAAGCACACGAACATCTCCTCATTCGTGCGCCAGCTGAATATGTACGGCTTTCACAAAGGTAAGTTGTCGCCATTGCAGACATGAGGGCCCACCATCTCACGCTGCGATCCCCAGAGCGCGACGTTTTCCACACGGGTAATCCAGACACGACGCTGTGGGAGTTCAAGCACGGCAACGGCAACTTTAAGCGCGGCGATCTCATGGGCCTCCGCGAAATTAAGCGTCGCGCCAGCCGCCATGCCCTGGTGCACCGTGAAAGCAATTACAGCAAACCAGTCTCCTCACAGCCCGGTACGCCCGCCGAACCGGCGCAGTTGCCCGCCGAGACCACGGAGGCGAGGCTGGCAAATCTGGAGCATTCCCTCTACGACATGGGTGCCCGGCTGCAGCGCGGCGAGGAGAGCGCTCACCACATGCATTTGAGGAACCAAGCAGCCATGGAAACCATAAATCGGCTGCTCCATTTCAACCAAGAGCTTTCTGGAGCCATGCTCTCGCTTGTCCCAGGCGACAGCCCCGTACATCGCGATGGTCCGTTGCGTCCTTGTTTTTGGTTGAAACGTGCAAAAGACTGACACAGGATCCAGTGATTGCGTTGCAAGGAGAAATGCAAAGACAAGCCGAGACGTTACGGACCTTTGACGAGTCCCACGAGGCGCCGTTTGCAGGCAGGCAACCATACTTTGGCACTGCCGACAACCCCCCCGTGTCACCAAGGATGTTGCCCCAAGACGATTCGAGGCGACAAGGTGGCCTCACCGTCCCTCAGGCCCGAGGCCAGCCACTTTACCGGCCGGCTGTGCCGTCCAACTTGTCAGCTGGCGCACGACGTCCGTACGGATCGATCAGCGGCGCCGGCGCCACACAATCGTCGCCACTGCGAAACGCCGCTCCTCCGCCGCCCCCTGGGCCACACCCTCTCTCCAACGTCGTCGAGCCACATCCTGGCAGCCTAGGTCGACGACACACGGCAGCCGATATCCGCGCCCAGGGGTGGCAGCCTGCGCCTTCGCCTTTTGCAGCACCTAGTCCTTGGCCCCCTTCCCCTAATCGTGCCGCGCCGGAAGAACAGCGGATTCGGGAGTCCTTATCGACGTATTCATTGCAAGCGGCTTCAAATACACATCCACAGTCCCGGCCCACCACGCCTCCACCGCCACCACTCGTCGCGAATGGTGGGAGCAACGGAAACGATACGTTTGGCAGCTGGTCGTGGAACTCGGCCGCGAATCGCGATGCCAAGGCGCTCGGGCTCAAGGACTCGTCGGCTCCTCCGACCAGGCGAGGCAGCATGGCTCATATTCTGAACCCGAGCGACACTGCCGAGCGACCAGACGAGGATGAAGATCCGCGAGGCGACGACGACAGGAAACGAAAACGGCTGTAGGGGCCCATCTCGACGATACCCACGTGGTCTAGCCCACGTTTACTCACGAAGATATCATGACCAGGTAGACCATCCGACCTGACGGGCTCACCGGTTCTAATTTAAAATGGAAATTGCGAGGGGCAGTGCTCGACGAATTGCTCGCTTAATCGTTCGCGCCCTCGGCACAAGTCAATCTCGGGCCTAAAGGGAGTTTTTAAGGAATAGTTGGGAGGATGGGAGCTTCAACACGGGTTTACGATATCCACCCCTTCTCGGCAATCCCAAATCCGTTGAGATGTGACGTTGCACCATGTATAGGCGTTGTGATAAGGCATTTTGCTCTTGGTCCTCCTGCATTGATTTGGATATTCTAGTTGCAGAATTTTGTTGTTCACCCGTCCTCATCGAATCCCTCGGAGGGACTACTGTACATTTATATAACGGACTCGGGCTCTTGAAATCAAAAAGATGAGGGAGAACGGCTGGGGAGGGCACGAGGCCAACTAGCTCTCGGGTGAGGCACGGAGTACGTTGAGAAACGGCGGTTTCTGTGCATTTGGGGAACGAGAGCGGACGCATTGGAGAGGTGTCGCGTGGGCCTGTGAAGGAGCACGACTCAGATGCACAAGAATTTCCACGTGTGGAGGTGGCAAGATATTATGTTGTCCCATGCACGAATCTGTAGCGCTTTGTGCTTCGGGTCGGCAGAAGCGGTGACGTGTGATGTCAAGACTCCTACTCCGGACCTGCCGTAGCCCCTGCTTTGCTCTTCTTCTTTTTCTTCTTGCTCTTCCGTTTCTTGGCCGCACCTTGAGGCTCTTTGGCCTGTAACTGCGCCTCCGTTATCCGCGCGGCCTCGGCGTCCTGCCCTTGATCGTCCTCAGCGTCGCGACCACCAGACTCTACATCTCCCTCCGGAGCTACTTCCTCGACGCCAACACCAACGTCGACCGGTCTCTCCCTCCGCGGCCGCTTCCTCTTGCCCAGCCCACTCCGCCCCTCATCCTCCTCGCTCTCGCTCTCTGCCGCCTTGGCTTTGGCGGCGCCGTCGGCCTTGCGCTTGCCCAGCAGCCGGCCACGGAGCATGCGGTCCGTGACGCCCTCAGCCAGTTCTTTCTTGGTGGACACGTATCCTGGTCCGGCGTTGGGGTTGGTCCCGCCGGCCGTCACCACGTCCTCCTCGTCATCGGGGAGGGGGCGTCGGCGCTGCGCCGCGGCTGGTGGCCGCTCGCTCGAAGGGCGGTTGAGGCTCGCACGCAAGGAGGACTGCTTCGCGAACAGCAGGGATATGCGGTTCGAGAGGACGGCGCGCTCGGCGGCGACGGGGAGAGGCGACGGCGCGGCTGGTGCTGAGGACGGCATGGCTGAGATGCAGGGCTGATGGGATTGAGTTGCAGTGTCCGTGGCGCGTGCTCCTCCTGCGCTGGCCAAAGTTCGGGTATCAATGCTGCACGCCCTGTCTTTGTGTGCGGGTCGGCGTACGAGTGCTAGGGGGCGGCAAAGCCGGGTGGTGCCAGACGTTGATGGTGGTGATGCCGTTCAACTTTTTGGACGGCACGGGAAGCTAAAGGCGCCTGCAGGCTAGCGAAAACGTGGGGGTGGGTCCCTCCCGCGGCAGCTCCTCAGTGACATTGTTTCGGACTACATACGCCGTTCGAATTGAACACTCGTACGGACAAACCCAGGCGAAGGAGTTTTATGAAACTGACTGGGTTGACCGGCCGGCAAGTGAGCATTTGTTAGCGTATCATCAATTGTTTGTGCAAGGGGCAGCTTCCTGCGATATTGTCGCTTTCACCTCGGATGAGCAGTGTCGATCGCTGCGTTTATTCAAACCCGCACTCGAGTATTACAATTTATATTACCAAGTAGACACTAGGCGTACTTCTAGTACTGCGCATTAATGCACACGGCTCTGCCCTTTGACTACTTCTCGTTTCTGTCCAAGCCCGTGTTCTATCAGTCATTAATTCATTCGAAAACCATCTCTTGCCCTATCTACGCCGTCACTCCGTTAGTCCAAATACACAAACAAGCAGAAGCCATTGTGTATTTCTCAACTGCCAGCCGAATCCCTCAAGTTGAGCACATAGGGAAGTGCGTCCGGATCCTCCCGCGTCGCCAGGCGGATTACAGAGCCTGAGTCGAGGCTGGATCCGTGTGACCGCAGGCTGGAGCTCGACGGCTGGCTGATGGGATAGGGTCGCCTGGTCTGCGCAAAACTGTTGTTGCTGGACTTGCGCGATATGATGCCCGTTCGTCTGCTGCCGGGCGTGTTTGGCGCCGTGCGGAAGCTCCACTCGTGAGTGGACAAGTTGCGCGTCACCGGCCGCCGAACCGACCCGCCTGTGCTTGTCGTTTCGACGCGCGAGATGCTGCTGCGCGGAGACGGCGGGGTCGTGTCCCTCGGCGCGTCGTTGTCAATGTCACTCTCTGACGGCGTCCAGTCATCGTAATTCCCGCCTATCGCTCCGAGGTCGAGCGGCCGCATAGCCCGCAGCATCTCGGCAAACAGGTGCATGAGCTGTCGGAACTGAGCGTTGGATAACGGCCGGGTCGAAAATCGCGCGTGCTCGTACTGAGTAAGGAAATCGGCCGTCGTGCTATCCGCGTTGATGACGCCTACCTCTGCGAGGTGGTCGACGTACTCCCGCAGACCCATGTTGGGCATTCGCTGAAGCAAGTCTGTGGCTTCCGGGTCGAGCAGCGGCGGGTCCGACGGCGAAGAGGTGCGGCCGCTCGGCGCCATGGTCAGCGCCTTTGCCTCGATGAGGTTGGGCAGCTCCGAGAGAACAGTGCTGTACTGCAGATTGGGCAGGTCGGGCGAGGTCGGCGACGCCCAACCGCAGTGCTCAATCTCGCCCCAGACGGCGTGATGCGGCGGCACCGTGACCCCGAGTTCTTCAGCCGCCGTATTCATCTTCTTCAGGGCTACCCGCGCGCGCCGTTCGCCGTGCCCCGGGTCCTGCTCGCTTCCCCCCGTATCTGCCCTCGGTTCTGCCCTCGGCCGCGCCTCGTAGGTGATGGCAGCGCTGCGACCCAGCCCTGCCGCGATCATTTTGTAGACGGCGTCCTTAACGTCGCCCTTTTCGATGGGCACCCATGCCTTGGGGATCGCCGCCAGCGCCGTCTTGTTGATGTACAGGCGTAGGATGTAGATGAAGCAGACAATGACGATGGTGACGACGTAGGAGATGAGCACCACCAGGACATTGATGTTCTGCCCATTCTGTATGGACCGCTGTATGGCGTCGCCAGGCGTGATCAGAAGCAGACCGGCGAGGATGAGGTACAGGACGAAGTAGCTGGATCCATAGACGATGCTGAAGAACATTCGTCGGTACTGCATTGTCGGCGCGTTGGGCCTCAGCGCGGCGCTCGCCCCCTGGATAACTCGGCTGCGGATGATAATCGGGGTCGCATGGCTAGCCTGGCTGACGGTGCATGGAGGACGCTCGTGTCGCAACTGGACTTGAGGCTGCTTGCCGCACCACAAGCGTGCGGGTGGTGAATTGCTGAGGTTGGAGTTGGGGGGAGCTCGAGCTGAGAGACGGCGACTTGATTGGGTGGGGCCTCGGCTGACATTATCGAAGCAGCGCGACGTCACATCGGCCGGATACACATGACACAAACATGAGGAGCGACATCAAATTGCATCGCCCTCTTTAGTAGGCTTTATTCTGTCCCATATCCCTTTGGTATCGTAGTACGTCGCGTCCATCTCTATCCAGTCTGGAGCTGCAGCTTGCCCGCCCGCAGCTACCGTACCTGCTCCATCTCAACTCTCTGCTGTTCTCTTCTCTGGACTCTAGACCGTAGCTCTGGCTTCCTCTCGTCGACGGCTTTCGGTTCCCTCGCCGCAGGCATCGCCTCAGGCGCCAATTCCTCAGGCTTGACCGCTGCCTCCTTTGCCAGCCTGAGCTCGCCAAGCGATAGTCTCAGATCGCCGCTGTAAGGCTCAAACTTGGCAATGACATCGCCCAGCCCGGTCCGCAACGCATCCAGAATCTGGTCAACTTCCGGACACTCCCTAACGCCCGCTGGGTCCGTCCAATGGCTTGGGAACCGCAACTTGAGGGCCTCCACCTTGCGTATCACCGCCGTCAACGTCCGGACGATGCTCGCCACGTCCCGATGGACGTTGCCGAACTGGTCCTCAGCCAGACTGCAGACGGACAGCTGGCAGAGCGCACGGGTGGCGTTTACGTACAGCGCCGGCTCAGCGTATGGCGTGCCAAGAACCGCCGCTGCGAAGCGTGTCCGGAAGTCGTGGCGAAAGAGAGCTCCAACCAGCTCGATCTTCATCACATTAGCTGTCCACTGTTGGAACTCGCTCCTGATATGGTCCGGTGACAACGCCTCCTGCTGTTGCTTGCTCAGTACTTGATCCTTTGCACTCTTCCACGTCTTCTTCGCCAGCGGGCTAAGTTCCGATACGGGAGTCGCACCGGGAGCTCGAGCAATGTGATCCAAGGCCTTCTCGACACTTTCTTTGAACCCGGTGGCGTGGCTCTCGTGGGAGAAAATTGCGTCCTGCCGTAGTGGTGCGGACACTCGTTGCCTTGGAGCCGCTTCAGGCTCCGGGGTAGGTGCGACAGCAGGCTTCCCATACTCGTCAACCCGAGTCTCAATGCTCTTCAGTAGTTCCATGCAAATGGCGTAGACCTGCGCCCACATTGGGCCGTCCTTTCGGTCAATGTCACAATATATGGCCTGCCGGCGGGCCTCAAAGTCTTGCGCGATCAGCGCCAACTCCCACATGGCAAAAGACTGCACACCAAGTCAGTTTTGAAATCTTGAGTTGATCAAGGAGTGACTACTTGCCTTGATGGACAGCTTCTTGCTCTTCAGTCCGTTTAGCAGGCTCCCGTTGGGGTCCTTTGACTCCGACGTCAAGGGCTTCTCGTTCTTCAACGGCTCTTTAACCATGAAGATGGAAAAGGCCGTGTTTCCAGCGGCCCATATAAAGTTGATCAGGGTCCCTGCGTAAATGCAGCGTGCGAGGAGGTAGACATCAGATGGCCATGACGGCGGGAGCATGTTCGTCTTGGGCAAGTTGTAGAACGGGCGCAGGAATGTCAAAGCCCAGCCCCATGCAAACGATCTCAGAAAGACAAAGTACAGCACCAGGGCCAGGAACAGGGCCGATATCGCCTGCTTGATGCATCCCGCAAGGACTGCGGGGAGCTTCACCAGCACGTTCTGAAACGATCTTGGCAACACGGCAAGTTTCTGATTCCCTTCGGCCACTTTCGGCCTGGGCAAGCTAAGGTCAAGACGATCGATGTCAAGCCTGTAGTGCGCCACGGTCTGCAGCAGCGCGCAAACTCCCATATAGCTTGCCAAGAACAGCGGTCGTTCGTTGAGCCTCGCGCGGTCGCCGCTAAAGTATGTGATCCATCGAAGGTTCGATGTGTCCGACATTGAGAAGAGGAATATTGGGCAGAAGAACAGGCTCGAGACGCCGTACCAGAAGCCGGTCTCGTATGTTTGAAGGCTGAGCAGGGAGGAGCTGAGGGTTTGCAGCCCCGACTGGGTCGTTTTCAGGCCAACATGGTAGTGAGCTATGCGAAGAATGAGGATCGAAAGCCCGCACGAGAAGATGATGGCCGTTCGAATGCCTGCAGGACCAATGGGAAACCAAGACCAAAAATCTAAAGGCATCCAGGTCAGCAAGTGGGTGCGGTGCGCCTGGGGACGGATCGGGCTGCTCACAGGAGCTCCAGCTCGCGAGAAGCAAGGCCTCCAGGTACGACACAGCCAGCAGGAGAATAGCCGTCGAGGAGAAGCGCCTATGCAAGGCTGGTTGCAAGGTGTCCTTGTAGGGAGCCCTTCGCGCTGGAGTGCCGGCCATGGCCACGGCGCATCGTCTGGGGGAAGCTTGGAGTGCTGATGCAACTTGGAAGCCGATTGGTAAATAAAAATCACCAGCCAGCAACGGCCAGGCGTCCAAACACGCCGGCCTGCAGGGGTCGCCCGTATCGGTCACGTGGCGATTGCGCTGGACCAGCTTGCGAGGCCACTGGCCCCACTGCTGGCGGGCGCCGCTGCCGACGGTTACGTAGGGGCCTCAGAGGCAGCCATCCATCGTCCACCTCAACCAACACCGCCTCACCTCATCGTACCTGGCACCCCCAGGAAACCCGTTCCTCGTTGCTTGCTTTGCATAGCGCAGCCGACTAGAACCCGCTCCCTCCGAGCCGCCATGTCGTACGATCAGCTTTCGAGCCTCGAGTCGGGCCGTCGCGGCGGCTACACCGACGACCCCGGCTTCCAGGACCTCCAGTATGAGCTCAAGACGAAGCTGCAGTCGCTGCTGGGCAGCAACCGCAAGCTGGCCAACGACATCAACGTCCTGGGCACCAAGAAGGACACGCCGCGCCTGCGCGAGCGCGTGCACAACAGCATGGAGAAGGCGCGCGAGCTGTGCCGAGAGATCGGCGACGGCGTCAAGCGGCTGCAGACCTGGGAGGATCTCTCGGTTCGTTGTCCCGACGGCGCACATGCGCAGCTATGGATGCTAACGCAACGAGCCCACAGAAGCAGCAAAAGTACGAGCAGACCAAGGTGTCGAGCGACTTCCAAGCAGCACTCCAGGAGTTCCAAGACCTGCAGCGAAGGGCCCTCGACAAGGAGAAAGCATCCATCTCCGCAGCGCGCGCCGCCCAGGACTCCGAAGCAGGCCACCCTCCCGGCCAAGTCGGCGGCGGCTTAGAGCAGTTGCAGCAGCAAGAACTGTCACACATGGCCCCGCAGGACGAGGTCGACTTCCAAGAGGCCCTCATCATCGAACGCGAGGAGGAGATCCGCAACATCGAGCAAGGCGTCGGCGACCTCAACGTCTTGTTTCGGCAGGTGGCGCAGATTGTTGACGAGCAAGAGGTGGGCATCCGGACCATCGCGGACAACGTGGAGAACACCCACGACAACACGCGGCGAGCCGACATTGAGACCCGGCAGGCGGCGCGGTATCAGAAGGCGGCCCGTAACAAGAGCTGCTGCCTGCTGCTGATCATGGCCGTCATTCTCACCATTGTTATTCTGGCCATTGTTTTGGGTTGATTAATACTGTGCATCGCATGTCTATTGTATGGCGTTCGCAGGAGTTTTATTTGTACATGACCTCATGAGTTTTAACTTGCACGAGGGCGGAATGGTGCAAGCCTGGCAATTTATTCCAGTTCAGTCCCGTCCAGTCCAGTCCAGTCCAGTCCATTCATTTTGTTGGTACATCTGATCCACGCAGATACGGCATGGCAGTCGATGCCCTCTGCACCGCTTTGAGTTTTTGGGTCCGCTTAGGGACGAGCCTCTGAATAATAGATTCGTTGATGTCGTTGAGACCAAAGGTCGTAGCCCAGTACAGGAAGATGGCGCTTGGCAGGTCGGCAAAAACAAGGGGAAACAGAGGGACCAGCAGTAGAGTCCTGCCGATAGCGGTCTGCACTCTCGCCATTGGTGTCTTTGGCGTCTTTGAGCCATCGATCGTGAGGAGCGCTCGTAGCTGGTCCTTGGACAGCCTCCCCCATGAGGTACGTGCCAATAGCGCCGAGCAGAGCACGGGGAGGACATAGTACGGGTCCATAGCCGTCAGGTCAGCAAACCAGAGACAGCCGCCCTGCGCTAGCGACTGGTCGACGAGGCCGCTCGTATTTCCCAGCGCCGAAGAGATTCGCTCGACATTTGCCAGCCCCAGCTGATGGCTTATCCAGCCCATTGGCGCGCCGCACAGCCGTCTCAGCGATTCGGAGACGACGACGAAGGGGACCATGCTGAGGAAAGGCGCAAGTGTCTTCCACCGCTGGACGCCCCAGGTCTTGTAGATGCGCCGCCGCGACTTCTCGGTGAGGCCGGCAACGCGCAGCCTCCAGAGTCGCTCAGCGGACTCATCATTCCCCGGGCCTCGAGATACGGTTGCTGCGTGCCGCGAGCCCCATGCCGTGACGAGCGGATTCAGCTCGTTCCTCCGCACCACCAGTCGGCGCGTGTAGTACTGAATGGGCAGCCTAAAGGATAAATTGACGCCCACGGCTACAAGTGGGATCGAGAGGTACCACGGCAGGCCAGCGGCGTGGATGGAGCTGATGCCGTCGGCGGTCCAGATGACGGCATCGCCCAGGGAGCTGAGATGGAACTGGCGGCGTCCTTGATGCTGAGTGGCTGCGGATGTTCGTTTCGGCGATACTCTAGAGAGAGGCGCGAGGCCCCAGGCCGTCCTTGCAAGAGGCTGCATAGCGGGCCATGCCTCGCGGCGTGAGAAAAAGCGAGGGTGGAGAGGATGTGAGAGCTGCAGTTGACCATGAAGTTTGGCCCATCGGCTTTGAAGTGGGTCTGCGCCACCGACCCGCGCTCGCAACAGCTCACTGCAACAGCTCACCAAGGTAGACATTTCTTCTTGTCGTCAACCGCACACATCTACACATATGTTTGTATTGGCTCAATGAGTTCTCGTTTATGGAATTTTGCCCTCAAGAAAGCCTTTGTGTCGAGAAATATTGCCTTGCAGGCTGGGGACATTGATGTGCCTGTTGCCTGCCTCTCTTTTCAAAATATGTTGACATCGTCCATGTCGTCCCAGTCCTGCCACCCTTCTGGGCCATGGTCCATGGCATAGAGCTCGTGCTCTGCCGCGCCTCCATTCTCTTCCAGGACTTCTTTAATGATTGAGGATAATGGAACATCATCTCCCACGTCTGACATGATATGAGTGGTCAATTTCTCCCACGAGCCGCCCAAACTGCTTCCAGTGCTCTCCGAGTCCGATGTAGTTGCGGCGGATTGTGCGGCGATAGCGCCATAGCCAGGAGCAGGCTTGCTATGAGGCATCAGATTTGATGATTGCAAAGGTACTTGGCCGGTGTTGCTAGGAGAATTTGATTGCCATTCACAATCTGTCGTTTGCAACGATGCTCGGGCCACTCCTCCATCTCGATATAGACTTGCCTGTTTTGCCAGATCGTCCAGTCGTTGCCACAGCTCATCTTTCTTCGAGCCGCGAGGCAGTTCATCGAAAAGCCCTTTGGCCAAATGCCACGCTCTCTCGGAAACAGGCGTCCATGGTAGCTGACAGAGCTGGATGAAAACAGTTCCGACCGTGCGCCATGGGAAGTGGCCCTGCAACTGCCATCGCCACCTTTGCCAAGCGGGATTGGTTTGAAGGTCGCGCATGGCTTCTATCACTGCAATGGAAGAGGCAAAGAACAAGCCGCTCACATGAGAGCCTTGTGCGCGAGAACTTCGGAGATGCTCGCGATGGATAGCCTGTTCGATTTTGGCAAGGGACAGCGCGGTGATGGCTATGATAAATGACTGAAAGGGGTCTGCTATGTCAAGATGCTGGAGGTGGATTTCCTCAATTCGAGAACTAACTTCATCGAATATCTTCATGTATGTGGATGAAATCTTGTCCTGGTTGCGACGCAGCGCTTGGTTCAGGCGCCAAAGCTCGCATCGGATGAGGGTAGGCATCATTTGTGCGGATCGCGAATCTTGAGTTGTCAAAGAAACTGAGTTACCCTCAATATGCTCGTCGTGGATGTTGAATGGAGGACTCGTGTCGAAATTGTCTTCTGTAAGAGATAAACCGAGAAGATCAGTGGCTTGGGTGCGTGACTCGATGAAACATATTTGCCACCAAAGGCGTCGGCGGGTTTCCACGTCAAGACGTGTACATGTGGAAGTAGAAGGTTCTTTGTTGAGTCCAAGGCGGGCTGCTATTCGCAACAGAGCGCCGGATAAGGCGGATGCTTCCTTTTGGGCACCATTATGAGGAAGAACTGCCACGTAGATGGTCAGTGCCTGAACCACAACAATATCTTTGGTTGTGAGCAACTGTGAGTGGCCAAGCGCTCGTTCAGTGCCAAGTCGAAATCGTGTAAGCATCCCTGCTTTCGATACCGTGAAGCTCTCGAAAACGTCTTCCTCCTCTAGTGAAGTTATCATCGCAAGGCTGATTGCGAACAGTAATGCCTCCACACCAGGTCCCAAGGCTCCAAATTTGCCCCTGGTCTGGCTCATGATATCATCAACAGTTGGTGTGTGGAGTACTTTGATGAACGGGTCGACATTTTCCTTGTACGTATTCCATATGAAGGCAACCTGGGATGGAAGTGGATACAGATCGCCATCGGTATGGGCGTGGAACGCGCACGGAGTACCGAAAAGATAGCCATGACAATGACCATTGGAGGAGCTCTCGCCTATGTCGCCGCTTTCTTCATCCGCTTGGAAGCTATCCGAAACTCCCTCTATGGCTTGGAATATGTGTTCAACCTGGCCAGCATTCAGCTTTTATATACTTGACGGCTCCCAGTACTTCTTACCTCGTCGCAGAATATGGACCAGAAACCTTTGTCGACACGCAGCCCTCGGCCCTGGCCGATGACAAGCCTTCCAAAATCCTCGTATACCTCACTGGTGCTCTGCGTGGCCATAGTGGAGCCACCATCACCAAAGGAGTCACTGGACGCTGGAGCCGTTGGAGGCCACGCGAGCGCGAGCGACGGCTGCAAAAGGTCCGTTGCTACTCCAGAGTTCTCAACGTTGGATGGTTGCGATAGCCTGCTTTGCGCTTGGGCTTCATCTTCCAGCTGGCCTGACAACTCAGTCACCAGGTCCTCAAGGCGCCTGAGGCGGCCCAAGAGCTCAGACTGCCTCTGGGATGGTGATTTCAATGTTGCAGGGTTTCGGCTTCGGCGCGGGAGGCGGCCAGTGACAGGAAAGTGGCATTCAATGTTGTTCTTGGTGCAGTTCGCACACGGGTCTCGACGGTCACATTTGATCTTGCGCCGGCGGCAGGTAACGCAGCTCCAGACCTTGAGGTCCTGGTCCCTCGCGGGGAACGTCGTCTCGGCCTCGCGTTCAGAGTAGGGCAGCGATGTGGCCTCCATCTCGGACACGGCTCGCAAAGAAGACTTCGGCCGAACAAAGGCCTGCGGAGACACCGTACAGCTTTATGGCGCTTGTTTTGGCGAGCAGTAAGGGAGACGTCTCACTGAACGTACTGAAGCAGTGGCACGGGAAGGTGAGGTCGAGCTGCCCGGTGGCTTGGCCCGATGTGGGGAAGGCGCCTCGGACACGGAGCTCGGCCCTGATCCCTGCAGCCCGACGGTGGTCGCGGCGCCGACACCGAGGTCGACCGCTGCCGTGGCATGGAAATGGCATTCCACAGCTGCAACAAGATGCAAAATTAATCAGCGAAATTGGGGCTGGCTGTAATTGCAGGCCGCTTTCCAAGGCCGTTGCTCTATAAGACTGGCTCTCCCAGCACGCGGGTTCCTCTCGCTTGTTAGACCCTGCTTAAACGGACGCTTCAAGTCATCAGGTCACATCAACATGACCCAGACGGTTGTGATACTTGGGGCAGGATGGGCTGGATTGCCTCTGGCTCACAAGCTTCTCAAGTACACAGCTCCCAAGACGAGTCTCAAAGTCGTCCTCGTTACACCCAATAGCCACTTCTTCTGGAACGTCGCAGCTACACGAGGCATCATCCCCGGCGAGATCGCCGACAGCGCTCTCTTTGTCCCGATTGCTCCGGGCTTCAGCCAATACTCGGCAGATAAGTTCGAACTGGTACTTGGATCTGCTGAAAGCATCGACCAGGCGTCCAACACCGTGGACATTGCTGCCAACGATGGAACGCGTCGCAGCCTCACGTACCATCAACTCGTCATCGCCACTGGCTCCAAGGTCTCCAGCGGTCTGCCGTTGAAGCCGCTCGGAGATCATCAAGTCAACCTCGATTCCTGGCATGCGCTGCAAAAGCGAGTCGGCGAAGCCACAAGCATCGTAGTCGCTGGAGCCGGAGCGACAGGAATCGAAGTCGCGGGAGAACTGGCAGCAAAATACGGTTCGGCTAAGGAAATCACGATTGTCGACAGCGGCACTAAGCTTTTCGAAGGTAAGGGCATCAGCCCTTCGCTCGTTGCCACGGTCAGCAACGACTTGCACGAGCTGGGCGTGAAAGTTGTCCACAACACTCGAGTGACACAACACCAAGAAAGCGAAGACGGCAGTCAGCACACGCTTACCCTGTCGGACGGCTCAAAGCTCGAGGCAGACTGCTACCTCCCCTTGTTCGGCATCCGAGTCAACACTTCCTTTGTTCCCAAGAATCTGCTTGACGAAGAAGGTAACGTCCAGCAAGACTGCAGTCTGCGCGTTGTGGGCACGGAAAACATCTGGGCCATTGGTGACGTTGGCAACACCGAGGCCAAACAGCTCACGCTGACAGACGCCCAAATCATCCACATGGCCGCAGCCCTCGATGCCACCTTGACGGGCTCCGGGTCGGTAGCACAGTACCAGCCCGAGAAAAAGACGATGCTATTCATCACCATGGGGAAGAAGTTTGCCACGGGCCAAATTGGAGGTTGGAGGCTGTGGCGGTTCCTGGTGTCATATGTCAAGGGGAGGAAACTCTTTGTGGACACAGCGGAGGGCTATGTCGGAGGGAAGCACCTCAGGCACGCAGCTATGTAGATTCTCCGGCTTACAGGCTTAAGCTAGAATGTTCTGCTGTTGCCAACCATGAGGCACATCAACATCCCCAGTCTCCAAGTCCAGGTCCGCATCCCAGGAGCATGTGAATCATGAATTCAAGTCTCACGCTCCAGGATTGTGTCTAGATGCAGCTTTTACGTGCAAAGGATTCAAAGATGTATCTTTCCCCTTTAACCAACTATTGTCAAAGCTTCCACGGTTGAGACTTCAACCTCGTTCCAGCCTCATCTCGCGATACACGTACATTAATGTTCAGCCACCATCTAAACTTCCGTGTCCAACTTCTTCTCGTCCGCCCCAACGACGACGTCGTTCATCGTCTCGTCGCTGAATTTCAGATCGTCTTCGATAGTCACGTGATCCTTGATCTTATAGAGAAGGACCGGGGCAGCTATGACCAAGGAACCAGCCAGGCAGCCCCAAGTCGCTCCGAATATCGAATCATAGGCCACCTTAACGCCGTCCAAACGCCAGAAAACTGCTTAACAGTTAGTAAATGGTCACGTCTCGATATAACAAAGGGGTTACTTGCTAGCCGCGCCGGCACTCTGCACCCCTGCGTCACGTGACCCGGATTAGCATTAGAAGCAGAGTGAGGTTGTTTTGAATCGATTGGGGCTGAGAATGGTGCGGTGGTGATGGTGTAAGTGGTGTTGACATACCTTTGTAGAAGCCTGTGTACAGTCAGCAGATGGTCACGTGATTATGTAATAGGACATGGACTCACCAGCGAGGTTGGCGGCTTTGCGCCCGGAGTTGGAGAGAGCACCCATATACCTGTCGTGTGGTCAGTAAATTTGCATTCGTGGTGACGGGAGATGCATAATGATGGCAGCGCGGTGGATGCGGCGTTGCGGGGTGGCTGTGGGGGGAGCGGGCCCAGGACGCACCAGTAGATGGTTGTCTGCCACATGGCATCGTAGAAGCCGTAGAAAAAGTAGAGGAACAAGGGTCCGATGAACTTCTGGCCGCCGTCGGTCCAGTCGACCAGGCCATCGTAGTCCTTGGCCGCGGACACCTCGCGGGGGACCTGCTGCCTCTGCCAGTCCCAGCCGCCGCCCCAGATGGCGAAGGTGAGGGCGAAGAGGACAGCGAGGGAAATCTTGGCGCGGACGCTCCGGCGGATGGAGGAGATGTCAAGGCAATACCCGTTGATGAGGGCGCCGAAGATCTGAGCAAGCCAGTAGAGCAGGTTGTTGAGGGCACGAGTGCGGGTGTTGAAGTGGGCCCCGTTCATGCCGTTGTTCTGATAGGTGTAGAAGATGTTGGAGGAGAAGAACATGGGGAAGAGGAGGACGATCCACGGCTCTTGGTAGAGGACCTCCCACAGGCCCTTGAACTCGCTCGTCCACGAAGGGTTCTTCATGAGAATGACCTTGGTGTTGTCCTCACGGATGACCTTGTCGGCGCTGACCATGAACAGGGAGATGACGGCACCGAGTCCCATGAGGATGATAAAGGCAATATAAGTGCCGTCAGTGACGGGGCCGGCGACTTTGTTGATGTTCTGGGCGAGGGGGATCTACGCGGCGTGGACAAGTCAGCATCTTGACACGGGGGACGCAATTGAAGCCGGGCCGAAGGTTGCCAAGCCGGCTTGCAGCTCGCAGACGGATCTTATGGCAGGACCAGGGGCGGTTCGGCTTACCAGAGAGCCAATGACGGCGCCGAGGTTGAAAATGACCCAGAACCACGAAATGTAACGGCCCTTGCTGTTCTCGGGTGGGTAGGCCATCATGATGGCTCCTTGGGCAGTCCACAGGAGACCGGCACAGACGCCGAGGAAGGCGCCGGCGAAGATGACGAAGCCAATGTTCTCGGTATGCGAGTAGCTGAGGAACGAGGCAGAGTAGATGCAGTAGCCCAGGCCGCCAATGGCGAGGGTGAGGCGCAGGCCCAGGCGGTTGGCAAAGGTGCCGGCGAAGAAGCCGACGACGGCAAAGGTGCTGTAGAGGGCGACGCCGGCGTGGTCCTGGGCCGTGGGGTCGACCTGGCCACCGCCACCGAGGCCGCTGAGGGCGTTGAACATGCCGGGGCACAGGAAGCAGACGAGCGAGATCATGAGCAGCTGGGCCTTGGGCGAGGCGTACCAGACGTCGCTGCCGAAGATGCGGAAGGACTTGTACATCCAACCGTTGGGGCGATCGACATACTCGGGCGTGTTCGGCGAGCCGGTGTGAGGGTGAGCGGTCTCGTCGATGGCCACATCGTGCTTACCCTCCTCGGAGGTCATGTTGACGGTTTAATGCGTTGTGCTGCTTGGCTGCTGTGTATCGAGTCTAAGCCGACGAGGGCTGGGGGAGTCTCGCACGCTCTGCGGGACCAGCCGAGGGGCGTTGAAGATGTCGTCGAGTCGGAGTTTGGGGACCGGAGGCCGGTTGAAGCTGGACAGGAAGGGAAAGAGACGAGGTGAAGCTCGGAGGGATGGGCGCGTATTTGAATGTCACGACGCCGATCTCACCGGATTCCAGGCCGGGGGTGGATGTGACGGCGGGCGGTCCGTGGAGCAGTCAATGGTGGTACTGCGGGGGGTTCAGGCAACGGAGGGTAGTATCCGCAGGGTCTGGCTACGCTGAATCACCTACGCCAGGGGTGGGCGGCCCTGAGGGATGGGACGAAGTGGATGGATGGTTGGATCATGGGTGGACGGCGGCGTTTGGGGTTCGCCTGCTGGGGGTGGATCTGGTCCGGGGGGGTGGAGACGGGGGACTGCATTGGGGGAAGCGGAGCGGAGCCAAACGGCAGGTTGAGAGCGCTGCTAGAAAGGGTCACAAGCGCAAACGGGACGTTCTGCAGCTAAGAATACGCACGTACTCGTACGAGGCGTGGTAGCAGCCAGCTGATTGCGACGGGCCACGGACCCGGGACGACGGTAGCACCCCTCGACACACGCGGCGCGGGGTGGAGGACACGCTACGTGACAGCAAGAAGCGCGAGCAGCAGCAAACACGGGCCCGAGTGGCGAGCGGCGGTCGAGACAGGCGACACGGTTGGCTGGACAGTGTTGCTCTCGGCCTCTCTGCTACTGTGCGGAGGGCGAGCGAGGCTGAGCGATCAGTGCAGTCGTAAAAGGGGTTTGGGAAAAGGGCCATGGGTTGTCCTCGTGTAGAGACGACGACGATGCCTTGATTGTGATCGTGGGGGGCGGGTGGCATGCAGACGCCGCGCCGGTGATACATACAGCAGATAACGGTTGCAGAGGCACACCCGCGCCTGCACGCGACAGCCCGGTGCCCTGGACCGTTCGAAGGGCGGGAGAGTGAACGAATGGCTTGAGATAGCAGAGGCAGATGGTACCGTGGCTTGCAGCGTGCAGTGCGACAGGGCGTGTAAGCCGGGTGGGCTCCACCGGATTTGGCCCGATAAGGAAATTTCTACGGGGGCCCGGCGCCGTAGCAGGCACAAGCTTTTTCTCCAAGAGCGGCACCGAAATTCTGTCTTGATTGCAGACACAAGGAATGCTTGTGTCCGTGTCGCTTGTCCGAAAGAGAGCGCGATACAACTTGTCGCTGAACCTCTGGCACCGTGCGCGCTCCAGACGAGCTGGGTCCTGGAGCTGTCAGCCAAACTCTATACTCGTACGGGCCGCCAGGCCATCGGCAACGCCATCCTCAGCCCACGACAGCACGGCGACGGGACCACCTGAGCCATGCCCGTAAATTTCAACGGGACCCATACGGGCGAGGCTGTGGATCCGCCCCAGCGATAGAACAAAGGAACACATGGACCGAAAAAAACATCTCCCCTGATCGCAGCTGGGCCGCTGCTTGCCGTTTTGCTTCAATTGAGATTCCCTCGCGCGAGCCAGCGGCGGCGGGCTTCTGACGAGCCTGGGCCTCGACGTGCGCTTCCTCTACTCGTATGGGCGGCACGGGAAAGGACCGAATCGACGACCTCAACTGGCTGCTGCTGATTGGTGCTGGACTCTGTGCGTCTGGCAGCGCTGCCGAGGTGGTGGTGGCTATCTAGCGCTGGGCATCCACGAGAGCCAGGGAGAGAGAGGGAGGACGGGACGGGGGACCCCCCCGTCCCTGCTGGCTCGCTGCCGTGGCGATGGTGGCACCCGATGTGCCGCGCAGCCCCGTACATCTCTGGCAACGGATCCCATTACTTGACGAAATCGTAGTCGTACGCCGTGTCGGGCGATGCGCAACGTCTGCTGTTTGATGGCAGCCGATGGGGCTGCGCTGCTCCCTCTCGCGACGCCATGCACACAGAGTCATGTGAGCAGACACGTTGTCAAGGTCCTCGAAAATGCCCATGGCAGACACGAGATTGCTGATGACCGGGGGGGGGGGCGGCGTCGAGCCCGATTGAGTCGCAGCGCTGTGAGCTGCATTCGCCGTCAGCAGACAGCCCTGTGAGACGCTCGCGTACGAGCCAATGCCACTCGTAATAATGGAGGCTTGTTCCCCCGACACCTCGCCTCTCTCGACTCTCTACGACTCCAAATCCACCTCCCCCAGTCAGCTGACCAGAATTTCCCCTTCCGAGTCTGGGGCGCACCGTGGTTGGCCGCCAGGGCGCCCCCGCTCAATGCGCCGCCACACTCAAACCGACCCATGTAACGTAACGTTGCGCGTGGCCGTCGCCTACCCGCTCACGCACACAAAACGTGCCTGGCCAGCCAAGAGTCGAGTCGAGCCGAGCGGCTAGCGGGCTGGCGAAACTACTAGCCTCAAGCCTCCCTGGCCTTGTCACCGGCTCGTCGTCGCAGCCCTTCCGTTGCACGACTCCGATATCCTCCAGATACATGTAGATGGGCAGATGCAACTCTGGCCGTCCATGGCCGGTGCGCCACCAACAGAGCCTCAGGCCCGTCGTAGAGAGTCCGGCTGCGTCCATGCATCGATCCATGTTCATGATGAGGTCGAGCCCCGTCTCCAAATCAGCCAGCGCCGAACTTTCACGCTGGCACTTCTCATCATCTCCGTCAAACCCCATGGGCAGCTCCTCCGCTTCCCCAAGCTCTGCCCTTCCCCACTCGTGCTCGCGACAGAGTCCGGTACCCAGTAGGAGCCGAGAGAAGACCTCGAGCCCGCAGCCCGCAGCCTGGCGCCTCGAGCCTCGCCAGACGACAGGTTACATGCCCCGTCCATCACCGGTTCGCTTCCAGCCGCACCGCATTCGCCCCAAACTTTACTCGGCCAAATGCCCAGAGTACCACCTTGCCCCGTAATCAACGCGAACGCGTGCTGTCTGACATTCTTCTATCCAAGCGCGCGTGTACGGGGCTGTCATTGTCGTGTGGTCCCCTTGAAGCGCTGGCACGTGGCGCCGCAGACGCCAATTGCCCATCGTCGGATGGCTTCGTGTTGTTGCCAGATCATCTTCCCACCGCCAGGCTGATCGCCCTTGGCATCTCTCGACGGCTTCTTGGTTGCTACCGAGGGGAAACCACCAGCGGGGCCGTAGAGAGCGTCTCTGACGTCTGCCGGGGGGCGCAACCAGCCCATCCGTCGGGCCACCAACACGACTGATGCTCGTACGCAGAAGCTTCCTCGATGCTTGGCCGTCGTCAAACCTTGGTGAGCCATGCCGGACTGGAGCTGCTCCCCAGCAGCTCCGACCCGCCAGTGAGCAATCTATGACATGCAGCTGCCCAGCTCCGATGACACGTTGGATCCCGCTCTCCCGCTGTGGAGAGTGGAGACGCAGCACCCGGCTGGAACGTCTCCTAGCGCCCCCGTGGGCAACATTCGCATCTCCCGTCTCCGCTATACAGAGTGCGACAATCGACAGCCGGGCCCCCGGTCTCGCATCCGCGCGACTCGCGAGCCGTTGTCGGGCCCTGCAGCAGAGTTGACCTCCCCGTGGGAAAGGGTCCTGTTCGCGCCATCGGTCCTGCACGTCACGTCCTCACCTCATGCTTCTCAAATGCCTGGCTTTAGGTTCAACCCGCTTTCATGTCATGTCTTTTTGGCTGCCAAATAGAACTATCCAGTATCCAGTCTCCCTCAATAGCACGTATCGCGTCGCCATCCTCCTCGTTCATGTTCCCAAAGCCGTCACTTGACTTAACAAACGTTGAATCAGACACAGCAAGACATCGGACAGACAAGACTATTCTCCTCCTTGTTTGTTTTGGAGAACGTGTTGGCCTCAACAGCATGGTGCTTCTTTAAACATTGGGCCCTGTCCTAACTTATGTTCCATTGCTAGGCCCCTGTCTCCCCCGACGCCGAGTCGCTTGCGAAAAACGGAACCACAACAATTCAAATCCCATCTAATACCCTGAAACGTGGAAAGCTCAACTCCGTCAAAATTTGCGCATGCCGGGTTGAGCAGGCTTGGTTCCCGCTCTATCTGACCTCTGGCAGCTATCGACGTCCTTCCACTGTTTCTTGTTCCACATGAACAGCGAGTTGGGCTCTCGATATGACCGTGTACTGTCCCTTCAGGAGCAAGCGTCTCTTCTGTTTGATAGCGGCAAGCCTCGGTTCCGAATTCGTATAAAATGTGCTTGCGCATCTGTCATTTCTGAATCATAACACAGATCGAGCCCAATGTCCCATGACCAACGCCAATCTGTTCTGACAACCACCTTCATAAAGAGGCAAGCTCGAATCGGTTTGTCCACGATAGCAAAGGAGTAGGACAAAATAACAAAAAAATAAAGACATAATCCGGGGTATCAAAGATGAATGTAGGTACCAAAAAGGAATATGTGCGGAAAGCATGTAAGTGCATAGGAGGAGTAAAAATAGTGCCTGGTTCCGATGGAGCCTCAGTCATGTCATTCGTCGAGGAAATAGTACAGCTTGGCGGTCGCAAAATCATCCCCCGTGCGACGGGGTCGGAGTCTGGTGGCCGCCGCGATCACGAGACATCCATGCGAACACCGTTCCTGCGCCGGAGGCGATCGGCGTTGGCGGTTCCAAGTCCCGTCGAGATCCCGTCTCGCGGGGCTCCAACAGGAGACTCTTGCGATAGTACGTGACCTGAACGTTTCCGTGATCGCCATCGCGAACTCGTCGCATCTGGGCAGAAAGCCAGTCCTGCATATCAGGTACCTCCACCAGTCGGTACGGGATCTGGAATCGCTGGAGCTCGCCGATGATCTTGGCGGTTCGAGAGTGCTTGTCAAAGTTGACAACCGTGAGGCCCGTTGTGTCGTCCTCCGACTGTGTTCCGTGCGACATTTGCTTGGTGGCGGGGTTGCCAATGTCGACAAAGGTCAGGTCGGTCAGGTACATGCCGAGGAAGGGCAAGCAAGGAGGGACGTGGTCATGGAGCTGAGTTCGCAAGACCTTGTGGTTCTGTGACGGTTCTACAATCTCCTGGAGCGTGCTCAGCATATCCTTGCGCTTGGCGGAGATGGCGTCCCATGTCTTGCGGAGACGGCTGATGGTGCTGCTGTTGAGGCTGCAAATAATGGCCATCAGACCATCGTAGTTGTGGATCTCGTGGCACTGGTGCGCAATCTTGATCCATTGCTTGATGACGGCAGCGCGTTTCTTTATTTCGGAGTGTTGAAGAATTGTCTCGGCCACCAAGTTTGACAGGTCCGTCGATAGTGCAGACATTGCCTTGACATGCGGCGCGTTGACCCCGCCATTCTTCATCCACTGCGAGGCGAGCAGTTCCTCCGGCAAGATGGAGCAAAAGATGCTCATCTGCTTTATCGTCAGCTGGCGCGCCAGCTCCAGCGGCTCGAAATCCAGGATCGTGGGCGCGCTGGCCCCGTACTTGAACGAGCTCAACAAGCTGTGTTGACCCTTAGAGAGGGCCGGGTGGGGGAGGGGCGTGTCCGCGGGCACGTATTGAGCAATCGCCGTGCTTGTCTTGCCCATTGATGACACCAGCCGCGGTACCAGCGCCCCCTCCCCGGAAACGCGCTTGGCGAGCTCCAGGAGTCGGTGCCCAGCCGAGGGAAGCACCGAGCCGAGCTTGACCTCGGCGAAAGGCATGATGAGCTTCAATGCCTCTCGGTCGGTCCGGTCCCTCCAGTGAGACTCGAGCCAGCCCTTGAAAGCATTGTAGACCCTCAGGCGGACCGGGCCCGACATGTGAGGAGACTCATCGACGTAGTCAAAACGGTGGATTAGTGCCTCTGTCAGCTTCACCGGTGTGCAGAAAAGCCGAAACGTGAGGTAAAAGGTCGACACGAACGCGGCATCCGGCGTCGACTCGTGGGTGGTGAGCCGTTCGACCAACGCAGGCAGAGAGCCGCCGGTCACCTGGCCCTCCTTGTTAAACATGAGCTCATGCGCGTAAGTCTTTTCAAGCAGCCTGGTCTCGACATCGTCAGCTTCGTCCGCTTGCGAGAAGCTGCCCGAAGCGCTGAGGTCGGACATGGAGGGCTGGCTGCGTGGGATCATGGTATGGTCCGGAGTGGTTGCTCGGGTCGACGTCTGCGAGATTTGCGAGACGATGCTGGTCTCCGAATCCCGACTCAGGTACGTGGCGCTGCTGCCGGCGCTCGAGGCAGCGAGAGCGTCGAATCGGCAGGAATGCAGATCTGACTCGCTTCGAGAACTGTCAACATCGCCGTGGTCCGATGTATGGGGAAGTGCTGTGCGAAGCGCCGGCAGGGGGGGGAGCATTGCCCGAGCAGGCGAGACAGAGGATGTCACGCTCGACGCGTTATCGTCGTTCGAGGACGTAGGGCGAGACGATACAGGAGAGGTCTCTGTAGGGATGGTGATCTTCGGGACTTGGGGCAGTGGCTTGTCAAGTTTGCCAGGTCGCTTGACTGACGGAGCCGCCGAGCCTCGTGGCTGCGAGGACTCGACTACGGTGCTCGCAGCGTTCGAGCCATCCGTGTCCGACTGAGTTCTTGAAGGCTCGTGCACCACTACATCCAGTATTCTCAAGTCAATACCAAGAGCGTTTTCTTCAAGCTCAAACTCAAAGTCCCCGACCCTTTCGATCGCGGCTTTCGTCTTGGCGACACACTCCCCAGCGGCTCTGACGCATCCGGTGGCCGCCATGAGTAATATGCTGTTATCTTGCGGCATGATGATATCCGCGCCTTCGGTGGCTGCGTTGATCAGCGTGTCCCGCGCAGATAAGACCAGGACTTGAATGCGTTCAAACATAGCGACGCGAACTATGCCCAGGCTCGCGGAACTCGAGGTATTGTACGCGCAGACTGCATCGATGACTGCAAGAAGCTCCCCCCCTGACGTGGCGGACTGCTTGATAGCAACCGCAAGCTCGGGTCGCGAGTGAGACTGCAGATGAAGCCTACCGATGAAGGACCCCAGATGCGAGAGGAGCTTGTCGTGGCTGCGGTTGAGGCGTTCGGAAACCAGATGATGGGGCCTAGACAAGGGCGAGGGCCCCGCAAGTGACACCCGATGCGCCATCCCAGAAGAGAGTCGCCTGGAATGCTGCACGCTCCCTTGCGAGAGTCCGTGGTCGTTGACGCTCGTCTGGGTTTTAGAGCTGGCTGAGGGGTTGAGAGACGACATGCGCCTGTTCCATGTTGCTCCGCTCGAACCCGATGTTGCGACACTACTACTCACGTCATCAGTCGTTGCGTGGGACCCTACTTCGCTGGCACTCTCATGGCGCTGGTGCGCAAACATGGCTCGGTCTGCGGGAGGCGTCGGGGGGATATACTGCTCCTCGGCAACGGTGGCCATGACGGTCACTGCGGCCGGGGCGCGGGCCCTCCTATCGTCTTCCAGGAGATCGAGAAAGCGGACGCCCTTGGTAACGATCTTGAAGGCCTTGAGAATCATCTCGTCAATGATGTCGTTGGCACCCTCAGGAGGCTGGAGGGTGCCTCTCTGGCACTCTTGTAACCGCTTGGCCGTCTTGACTAGCGCAGACAGCTCCGATAAGAGGGACTTTCGGCCCCTTCGGAGAGCCTCGCTCCTGTGAACAATGGGAGACTCCCTGCTTAGACAGTTGGTGCGTTCCTAGAGCGAACGTGATTAGAATGACGTTCCTAGCATCGGCGGTGGGGACACGAGATCTTACGAGAAGGAATCGAACGCCAGCGATGATACCCTTCATGAACTCTTGGTTTCTGAACATCTCATTGTCATTAACGGAAGTGCTCCTCAGGAGGTCCCAGAAATTGAGGAGTGCCTTCAAGAGGCTGCGCAAATCTTCGGGCTCATACGCCTCGCAATAGTTGGTGGGCAGCCATCCCCTCGCACCGGTGGCCAGCAGAGTTCCATCCGCCCATCCGTTGGTGTGAACGGAGTGCACCAAAACCACGTCGCCCTCGTCCAAGGGGAGCGTTACGCTCGAGTCGGACATAGCATAGCTGGGATGGAAATGATAAAAGGCGCGCAGGAAGTTGTGAAAGACTGGCGGGGCCAGCTGTTCGGGCGCAAGGTCCTCCTGAGAGCCATTTGGCGTAGCTGGGGGAGTCATGTGGGATTGCATGCAGAGGTTGGCTTGGTGGTGAGAGTGGTATGGTCCATTGGCGACGTATTCCGACTCCGACTTGGGGATATCCAGGGGAGCCACGTGAAGATTGGCTCGCAGAGCGCGGTCGCTCAGCATTGCGATTGCTGTGAGCGGCGAATGTGCCCCCGTGTCATCGGACTGTTGTCTGGCCGGCGAGTATCGACCACCGCTCCGGGACAACGGCCAGCCGCGCCCTATTTCCAAAGTGGCTTCTTCTCGTTCTATCCAAGCAGCAAAAGATGGCACTTCGTGCTGAGGTGTGCTTTGGCGCAGAGTACGATCGGATCGGGGCGGTTCGAGGCTGGTTTGCTGCAGCAACGAACTGGAGCGCTAGGTTGTCACCGCGATGGAGTGAGGTGCTCCTGGCCGCCGAGCAGCCAGCGATACGATCCTCGTTGCAGGGTCTGGAGGGCAAGATTCGTCATCAGCAAAGTCGTCGGCGCGCCTCAGGTGTTATGGCAAGAACAATTGAGCCGCGTCTGGAATGAGGGAGGGAGGGGGCGGGAGGGGGAGGATGAGAGGCATGCAGCGTTAGAGTTGGACGTCTAGGAATGCAGACATGACGCCGACCACCTTCTCCCAAATGCTCTGGCACGGCTCGAGCTGGACGAGGCAGGGGAAGCAGGACGAGAAATTCCATGATGCTGGCGACTCACAAGCTTCGTCAGGCGAGAGAAGAGCAAACGTCGAGAGGCGACGTGCTCAAGCGGGCAGGTTCGTGCTTTGAAGCGCAGCGTCGCACTTGAGCACAGGACTTATACGCAGAGAACGAGAGGTTACGGCGCTGCAGGGCGAAAAA
>JALHBW010000056.1:0-15268 GCA_024339985.1 Tolypocladium endophyticum
TTTTTTGGCGAAAAGCGAATAATGACATAAAGCGATAGCGGACCTTTGATTCGCCTTCTGGCACCTTCACGTCACATCCACAAAGTTGTCGCTGCATTCCGGATGTGTCTCTTTGGACGGGTAATGGCTCGATCTAGTCATGGAATAGACAAAAATGTACCGGTATCTGGACCCGAAGCTGCTGATTTTCTGTTCTACGCTGCCACGGCTTTATTCTCGGCAATGTATTCATTATTGAAAGGGGTCAGGAGGACACATCAGCGACATCGCGCTTCTGGTTTGCGAGTATGAGGATTTGGAGAACCCTTGTAATGGGTGCTCCGTATCTGGTTGGGGTGGACCTCCCATGACGAAAAAGTGGAACCAAGCATTCCCCGCTGTATGAGGATTTGATGAATGCGACCTGCATTGGATAGATAGAGAGCCTTGGCAATTCTACTAGCTGTACAACGTCTCGCTCACGACGTCAAGGTGCATGTGTGGTACTGTGCCGATGAAAGAAACAAGTAATCTGCTCTTCCACACCGTTTTTGGCTTACTACCGTGTTGCACACCAATCTATGCGCAAGTGTCCAATGGCATCTAACATCCGACCGTCGACAGTACAAGGTGAGACTACTGTGTGGTTGTTGCCAAATAAGCTGGTCCCCCATGCCAATAAAATCTTGTGGATCGGTGTTGAAACGACAGATACTTCGCGCACACCAATGCCGAAAGAGTCTCCGCTACGCCCCTTGAATGCGACCGAGGACAGCTTCGCGGGCGTCGCTGTACAATGGGGTGATGCCCGTCCAGATCTCAAACTACAGTCACGCGCTGCGTCAGTCTACAAATCAGTAGCAGCATGCCGCAGTGCTTCACGTACCTGATACCAGCCTTGCGATGCTAGCACTTCTAGCCCGGGAACCACAGTCCATCCGCCAGCATTCTCCACCATCTGCATCACCGGCGTGGGCAGGGGCTTATACGCCATCTCGAGAAGAACACGGGTCTTTGTCTCGCTCGGCGCTAGCGCAAATGTCGCGGCCAGCACGTCTGCCACCACAGGGTCCATCGACGTGTCCGCCGGGATGGTACTGATGATGACTACCGGGGCCCGTGTCAACTTCTCAGCATCTAACGGGCTAGTAACCACTTCAAGACAGTAATGGCTGGGGAAATCTGCTGCGAGGGCCCTGGCCTTGCTTGAATCTCGTCCAGCGACGTAGACAGGGCTGAAACCCATTGAGTGCAAAGTGTAGATGGCTGCTCGTGCTGTGCCCCCGCATCCGACGACCATGGCAGAGGCGCCGCCGGCTCGTGCAGCCACTCCGGCTTGCCTCAACGTGTACGCCATGCCCCTCCAATCCGTGTTGTCTCCAAGGAGCCTGCGACTGCCGTTTACGGCACTTCCAGCCAGAGGAACCACCGTATTCACAGCTCCAATTGCCCGAGCCGCCGGTGTCAGCTCATGGACGAATTCCATGATATCCCTTTTGAGGGGAATCGTGACTGAGGCGCCGCCGAAATCGGCACTGCGCAGCACGGCATCCAAGTCAGCAACGCTATCTGTCTCCAGCAGCCGATACTGGTGCGGCAAGCCCACGCGTCGGAAAAGACTGTTGTGCAGTGCCGGCGATCTCGATAGGGAGATGGGCTTGCCGAAAAGGTAGAAGTTCTGCGGATCAATCTCACCAAGCAGCGAAAGGCTCTGCCGAATCTCGACAGCTGACATCTGGCCTGGCGCAGCTTTGAAGGGCAAGTCTGGGTGAGAGACGGGGGTGAGGAAGCCGTTGAGGATACGGCTCAGCTTGCCAGCGGCTCCCATGTTGATGGCGATGATGGGAGTCTTCTGTGCTGCCAACATCTTGGTCTTGAAGTTCGTTAGGTCGAAGTTGTCCTCCATTGTCCGTGCCTTGCCTACAAGCTTGATCACGTCGCCGTGCTGTAAGGCGCGGTTGTAGAACGAAATCCACGACGCATTCTTCCATGACAGAGTGCCGGTCGGATCGTGATGCGAGGCGATGATGCGCGTATGCCTCCGTGAATCTGCGACAAATTGCAATACGTCTTCAGACGCCGCCACCTCCACGTCCAGATAATCCACACCCATTTTCAGGCCCAGCGTGTACAGAGCCAGGCGTGCCTCATGGTTGTCGTCCGGGAAATTGCCGCCCTGCGACTTGCTGCGGACGGTGAAGATGATGGGTTTTCTGGCAGCATCCCGCAGAACTGACACCTGCTCCATGACTGCGTCGGGCCTTGTGTCATCAAGAAGGTCCACACGAAGCTCAACAGCGTCGGATCCAACCACAGCTCGGGTGATAATGTCGGAGGCCTTGCGAAGATCGGGAAGCGTCAGGGACACGAAGAAGCTCTGTTTCTTCGCAACGATGGCTTCGACATGGGTGCTCTTGCCAGTCATCGAAGCCACAAAAAGCTCGAAATCCTCTGGTATACCAGCTCCAGAGCCCAGAGTCTCTGAATGAGGGCTGTGGTAGACGTAGTTGCTGCACTGCTCATACCATGGCTTGCGTCTCAAGTATACCTGCCGGATTTCGCTCGTGTACGCTGGTCGAGACTTGTCTCTCATGAGATACTCAATGACGTGGTCGGTGTTCCGATGCACCAGCACAACGCGCCCGCCACCGCGACAATAGGCCTGCAGGAGTTCCCGGGCTTCGGGTGTCTCGACGATTCCCCCGCCGCAAGAAAAGACGTGGCCATCAGTTTGAGTCTTTATCATATCGCGCAAGAGTGCCAACTCGTCTTCGCGAAAGCCCTCCCAACCTCGTGGTCCGTTTACCATATCGGGTATGGTGATTCCAGAGCGCCTCTCCAGCTCGTGATCCAAGTCAACAAACTTCCAGCCCAGAAGCGTTGCCATCCACCGTCCCGCCGTGGTCTTCCCAGCCCCTCTCATCCCGATCACGAATATGGAACGCTTAGCATCCTGGTCGGCCAAACGGGGATGATGATCATGCGTCGCTTCTTCAGAGCCATCCAGATCGACTTTGAACGATTGAGAGAGCACATCCCACCATCCTGGCCACGTCTTGCCAACGCATTCGCGCTCGGTGATAACGGTGGGACCAGGAGATGCTACAGCCAAGACGCTGAAACTCATGGCAACACGGTGATCATCGTAGCAGTGTATGCTAGCGTCGGCTGCTCGCAAAGCGGCTGGTGAATTGCCGCTGACTTCGATTCCATCTTCAAGCTCTCTGCACATCACGCCGAATTTTGCTAGCTGATCTTTCATGGCAGCAATACGATTGCACTCCTTGACACGCTGATTCGCGATGCCTGTAATCTGCGTCTTGCCGCCAGCAACGGCCGCTAACACTGAGGCAGTGAGAAAGGCATCTGTCATGGGCTCCATGTCGACATGTGGGAGAGCCTTCAGGTTTCCAACCGGCGGCCCTGTAACTGTTGTCGAGCGTTCACTCTGCTGAACGGAGCAACCCATGGGTCGCAGGACGTCGACCGCAAATCGTGCGTCTCCCTGAAGGGATGCAGACCCAATATTTGGAACAGTGCATGTCGTTCCTGTAATCGCTGCCACGGCGAGAGGGTAGGTGGCAGAACTGGCATCGCTTTCAATCGTGTATTCCAAGGGGTTCTGGTAGACCCCTTGGGGGATGTGGTACGTGTCCGGTTCTGTAGTGGACTTTGTTACGGATATCCCAAAAGACTCCATCATGGAAATGGTCATGTTAATGTATAGCTGTGAAATGGGCTTCCCTCCGACCAGACGGAGAGTAACGGGTTGCTTGGCATACGGGGCCGCCATGAGGATAGATGACACATACTGCGAAGATACAGTGGCGGCGAGCTCAATGAGGCCGCCCTTGAAACCTCCAGCAGCCTCGACTCGGAGTGGAAGGCTCTTTTCCTGCTCCAAGTATTCAATGTCGACGCCGTTTAGCCGTAGCGCGTCGACGAGAGGGCCAATGGGACGCAGCTTCATCCTTGCGTTGCCCGTCAGGACCGTCGACTGAGCCTCCTCAGTCGCAGAGCAGAGGGCGACCACCGTAGCGAGGAAGCGAGAGGCGGTTCCTGCGTTGCCTATGTACAGGGCGTCTTTGGTGGCTCGCAGTTGGCCGCCTCTGCCTTGAACCTCGAGAACCTCGCCAGCGTCCCGCCAAGAGTACGAGGCGCCGCCGAGTTGCGCAATAGCAGAAAGCATGAATTCTGTATCATCGGAGTGCAGCAGGTTCTTGATGCGGCAAGGGCCGGACCCAAGGGCTGCCAGTATCAGCGCCCGATTTGATATGCTCTTGGAGCCTGGTGGTGTAACTGTGATGTCGAGGTCCCGGGGCACTCCCGGGGTCACGTTGACAGAAGATGACAGTATTGTCCTGATGCATCGATCTGCTACAACGCTGGCCTTGGCTTCGTGCGTCTTGCCAATCGCGGAGAGCAGCACAATTTTCTTCAAACCACCGTCGTTCTTCTTGTCGACGGCCATCTTTTGCAGCATCACGTCGACTGGGCACTGCTTCCCAGCAGTCAGCTTCACGACTCGCTTGTCGTGCAGTGACGTGGGAAGGCCGTAGGCGGCGATGCACTTAGTCAGTCTGGCAACGGCATGGGGCCGCAAAACACCCAGGAAGCGCGCCAACTCGGCTTCTTTGACCATGCCAATGGCGACTGCCTCACCGTGCAGGAGCTGCGGCGTCAGGATGGCCTCGAACGCGTGGCCAATAGAGTGGCCAAAGTTGAGGAGGTTTCGCAGCCCACCCTCTCTCTCGTCTTTGGAAACCACCTCTGCCTTGACGCGTGCAGAGCCTATGACTATGCGCTTCAGGGCATCCCTGATAGGCTCAAGACGGTTGGCGCCCCGGGAGCGAACGCATGCGAGTATGTCAGCGGCGGACTGCTCAAGGACAGCGAATTCGGCCTCGTCCCAGATTGCAGCTGTCTTGATGACCTCAGCCATGCCATTGATAAACTCGCGGACGGGGAGCGTCTCAATGAATGCCAAGTCGATGTAAATGCGTCGAGGTTGCCAAAATGCGCCGACCAGATTCTTGCCCATGGGCGTATCAATGGCCGTCTTGCCGCCAATCGACGAGTCGACCATGGCCAGCAGCGTGGTGGGCACCTGGACGAAGCGGACACCTCGCATGAAGGTGGCCGCGACGTACCCAATCATGTCGCCAATGACACCGCCGCCCAGCGCAATTATGACCGTGTCCCGCGTGCATTGCTGCGAGAGCATCCAGTCCTCAATCTCAGCCTTGGTCTCGCGGCTCTTGGACGCCTCCCCTGGCGCAATGGCATATGCCAGCAGGCGGGTCGCCCTGTCGCCCTTGTTGGCGTCGAACCAGGCTTGGAAGGGCGGCACGTATGTTTTGTACAGGTTTGTGTCGGTGATGAGCAGGTACGTGGACGATGGCGTATTCTGGATGAGGTCTGTTCCGACGTATTCTGGCCACAAGCCATGGTCTGCGACGATGTTCGGCTCGCCCAAGATGGGAATCGTCTCGGGAGAAGCTTGCGCCATGGTTTGCAAGGCTGGAAACGGCCGCGCCGCCGGTTCTCAACGAAGGACTGGGCTTGCTTGCGGTAGACCAGAAGCCGAGACGGTTTCCCTATGTGTAGCTGGAGCCAGCAATGGCTATGGCGTTGGCAATCCGTCGATCGTTTTGTACCCACGGGCGATGCGCGTATCACTGAAGCAATATCTGAACGAATGGGCTCATGTTCAGTGTCGAGTAAAAGAACGTATGACTCTATTGAGGTTGGCCCTAGCCGATACCGGCAGAGGCACACAGATTCGTGCGTGGGTCCACAGGGTCCAATCCCCCACTACTACATCCTCGAAATGCAAGCATTGTTTACAGTACTGAGATCCTCGCGATGCCAATTTCATACTACAATCAGCTGCAAGAAAAGATTGCATCGTTAGCCTTGTTCAGCCGCCCACAAATGGAGCTCACTTACCTCGATTAGCTTTTCCGTGAGCTCGAACGACTCTTGCTTTACCTGCTCCGTTGATGAAAGGGGCGGGTATTTCCACAATCCCCCGAATCCCAGCTCGTCCAGTGTCTCGACCAGCGGCTGCATCGATCCCATCGCAGCGGTAAATTTTCTTTCTGACGCCAGCGTCCGGAGCAGAGAGTGGGCCGCATCCAGCGCCGCCGACTCCTGGCCGTGGAGGAGCACATCGTTCAGAATAGACGGCATGGCGCCACAACTGCGCATTGGTGTCAGCAGCCGATACATGTCATCAAATGGGTGTGGCTAGATGCTTGCTCACAGGTTCAAGAATACTCCAGGACGCTCCAGCGCCAGCTTGTTGAGCCAGTGAAGGCTGCGGGCCTGGGCCGCGTCCTCGAGGTAGTGGAAGTCGACAAGCTCAATGGCAGACATGAGCACAAGATCCTGATCCCTGACGATACCTATATCGTGGGTTCCGCGGGAATCCACAATGCTGCTGATGCCGTCCGCCTTGATGCCAGCCCACCAGAGAGTGTCCATGAAGTCTTCGTGGCCCAGGCATCGGGCCAGTATCAAAGCTAGGTAGGGTGATCCGCGCACAGAATGCGTGGCGCCTTCTGGCGGGGAGCCTGCCTTCCAGGTCGTCATTTCTAGAAATGAAGACAGCACACGGATGGCCGTCAGCCTCGTGACAGTATCCGTGAGACCTCGTGCCACGCAAGCGCATACAGCAAAGTGGAAATTCCCCTCGTCAAAGTGAATGCCGTACGCGTCATCCAACGGCAAAGCCGCCTCCTCCAGCTGTGCGCGGCTCTGCAGCAACAGCGGGACCATTCTCTCGCCTCGGACAGTCTCATTTGTGCCAATGTTGGTCAGGATTGCTTCCAGAAAGTGAGCAGTGCAGTTGAAGAGACCTGGTGGAACCAACCGGACAAGAGACATGGCCAACCAAAATAACTGAAGCCCGTAACGAGATGCCGACGGTAGCTTCGCCATCATCTTGGAGAGCGATGTAATAATGGACACCAGCATCTCGCTGTTACCGTCTTCTCCGAATTGGCTGATGCTGTTCCGGAGAGCGACAAGTACTTGGTAGAGAAGGTCATCGTCCACCTCCTCACGCGCCAAATAGCCCATGACCGCAAACGCGCGCGGCTGGACCGCAGGGTTGTTTTGAAACGCAGTGCTTGCGACAAGACTCATCCAGCGGGAGCGCCACGCATTCGCAACGTCGGTGGATGGAGCCGCGACAGAACATATCTCAAACAATATGGCCGCCAGGTTCTCCGTTGCGATGAGTGTCGACCCCGAGTCCTGCGCCGTTGACGTGGAAGCGCCATCGCGGACTAAGGTAGACGCCGGGGAGAATATGTCGCTTCGGGGCTCGCAGAGTAAATCAAGACTCGCCCGTAGCTTCACGAGCTTTGCATCGTCCAGGATGAATGAAGCGCAGGCCGCATGTATCGTATTGACGAGCAGCTTATAGATAACGAGGCGGACTTCTTGCCCACCAGTGTTCGCAAGCATACTCACCACATGAAAAACCTCTGGCAGGAACATCTGAGATTGCACACCGCTGTCGAACGATAGGGCCAGGCAAAACTGGAGCAGAATGCCGATTTCTGCCCACACTGGGTTATCCGGCAGCGATCTTGTTGGCCGCAACGATGAGCGGTTAAGGGCCTTGCGCAGACGCGAAAATATCTTGCCTCGGAGAGAGATGGTGCCCAGTCCAACCAAAACGGACGAAACCGTCTCCAAGTTCTCTACTTGGTTGCCATAGCCCAACGAGGCTTTGATCAGCTCGTCCAGGAAGATCTCCAGCAGTAGTTCGTCCTGCGCAATCGAGGGCCAGACGTGGTGCTCGAGAGCATGCGTCAAGCTCTGATCCAAGACTACCAAGTCGATGAGCTTTCCGAAAAGGCTGGCGACTTTCTCTCGACCTTTCTCCCCATCCGCATCATTAGCCAGAACGCTGGTGCGAAGGCCCGACAGCCAAGGGGCCATGTATTCCAGACTCAAGGGTTTCTGCTCCTCTGGGAAGCTTTCCCAGCTGACAAAGAATTCAGTCAAAAAGTCTGAGGTCAGCTGAGGTTCCGTTCGTGCTAGCTCTGTACTGATATTCACAATAAATCGGGTTGGTTCCAAGGGAACAGACAGATCTGTGAGTGTCAGCGATACTGAAGCGGCCAGAGCCATCCCTCATTCCCCATTCCAAAGAGCGGTCCGATGAGGAAGGTTGACAAGAACTCAGAGACATGCTCAGGGTTTGACTGACCTTTGGCACAAATGAGCCTTGATGCAGCTCCAAATTCAAAGGCACGGCAGAGTGCGCCTAGGAGATTGTAGGATGCCAACCTGAGCGTGTGATCCGGGCCTGCGAGATTGATTAAGGCGAGGTTGAGCATTGTACCTGGTATATCCTGAGGTCGGACCAGCCGTTCAAGTGGCTTGTGAGCCCTGCTATCCTTTCCATATTTGCCCTTGGCGCCGCGAATGGTCTGTAGTACATCAGGCCTTTTGGGGCTCGTGAAACACATGACGATTTTGCCGCTGTCAGCTCTGAGCCCAAAGGCAGACTCATCCTCAGACTGAACTGTCGTCGCGGCTTCTTCGACTTCGCCCAGGCGAAAGATGTCATTTATCGTGCTGCTGAGGTGGAATCCTGACAAAACTTCCTGTTTCTTGGCTGTGGTGACCTGAACAAATTGGCTACCGACTTTGATGACAACCTCAACCTTGCCCTTTGATTTGGAGAGTCTAGTGACGGGCTGAAACATATAACGCGTGTCTGTTACCACACTGATTGTCTCCTTTGGCAGATGCAGCTGGCTCAGGTGAAAATGAGCCTGCAAGTCCTGAAGGCTTCCAATGAGGTGATAGTCGACGTTTTTCGGGTGGAAAACGCTAGTTTCATTTCGAGCAGAAACCCGTAATAGGCGTCGGAAACATCTCCTGCGTCAATTCATCAGTCACATTTGTGGAAACAGTCTTCAAAAGTGGGACTGACCTGAATGAACTATTCATATTGTAGACATATATTCTCACCAAGTTGAGCGACAATTCTGAGGGCGTCAAGAGGTCGAGCGTCGTAAAAAACTCGTCTGGTGGCTCAATTCGGCCATTGTAGCAAGTCGCATCGATAAACAGGCCGAAGGGCTCATGCCAGAGTCTGCTTGCGATCTGCGTGGGTTGTCAGCGCACCAAGGCCCCAATTGAAAATCGCGCGTTAGACTAATCGACACGGACGTAGCGGAGCAACGAAATAGACCAAGATAATCAAGGCGATAGCAATACAGACTGACACGCTTGAGAGGCCGCAGCCCGCGTATCAGGCTAGAGCAGGTCTTTTGCGTCGTTCCCTGGGGCCCGAGGGGGGAATACCTTCAGGTAGCAGTACAAGAGCGTGTCGAAATCGATGCTCTCGTTTTCAATGTGTCGCAGAATTATACACACTATCGATATTCCGTCCTTCATCCGCGTTAGTCCATGCACAACAAGAGCGGCGCGACCGACCGATCCCGTACCTTGCTCTCGCCTCCATCGTAAACAGCTCGTGATGTTAAAAACGACTCAGTACCCTTGAAAGCGTTCCGGAGCATGAAATTTTGGAATCGAGAGTATAACGGAGGAGTGTTGGACGAGATATGGGGCCTGTTCCACGATATCGCCAGTGGTGGTGGTCCAAGGTTTGTAATGAGATTTCTGAGCGGCTCGAGGATGGGAGGTGAGCCGCGCGTAGGCTCTGCAGGACTCCGCACATAGCCTCTTCTTTCTCGAGCCAGAAGTGTCTGGCGAAGATGATCCCAGTGGTCATATAAGAATCGATGGAGAGAAACACACGATCCAAAATCAAGGATCTTCGTATTCGCACGGTATTGCCAGTGTTCCGGGGGTACCTCAACAGCAGCAGGTCAGCGCAGGGAGACGCACTGGGTCCAGAACTACTCACTGATATCTCTCGCAAGAATTCTGTGACCAATTGGATATTCTGCACCAGAAATGGGTTGAGTGGGAACATGTATGGCTCCTTGGTGCCGAAAAGCACGTTGTTTGCGAGGTTTTGTATGATCTTGGCAATTAAAAGAAGTCCACGGCGCATTTCCTTGCTCGGCGCTATAGATACCAAGCCCTCCGACTCGGGCGCAACAATCGCCGGGCAGATGAAACGGAGAAATATGAAGGCTCCGACGGCAGTGTATTTTGCATTGGGGAATCGAGGGGACACTGCTTCGAATATCTATCCCAAGCGTTAGCCTTCCACCTAGTCAGACCACCTTCAGCAGGACTCTCACAATGTTGCATATCTTTCGGAACGAAGCGGGCACATGTGATGATGAAGCACAAATGTCGTCCGTAAAGACTTTGGCGACAATCTGAAGCTGAATCGCATTCTTCTGAAGTTCCTCTGAAGAGCTGATCCTTGCGGGGTCGAGCTCCAGATCCAGGTCCTGAGATGTCAGCATCAATCTCTCGAGAACCTTTTGCAGCGTTGCCCGCAGATATGAAACGCCCTTCCATTTAGCATATACAGAAAGCATCTTAGTGGCGACGCAAGTCCTTCGCAAGATCTCGGTTTCGTTTTCTAAATCAAGTCAGCAGCTGCGCGGCCGAGCGATCTGAGCCAGGAATCCTCCCACCAGTTTGCTCTATCTCGTGCCGTATCAGAGCTTCAAATAGCTCAAAGAGCAAGCCACGCTGTTCGAAGATGGTTAGCAGGCAGACGGTGAGCTCGTCAACCTCAGATGCTGGACAAATGGCACTCATCGAGACGGAGAGCGAAAGGTCTGTCGTTAGTAGCTTAATATACCCGTAAGCGATAGTCATGTTTTGTATATAGGTAAGTAGAACACTAACATTCAGAAGCTCCTCGTATTTTTCGCTTACAGCCGAATCTGTCAAGCTGCTGAACTCCGTTCCTTGTATCAATATGTTGTACAGAACTTTGATGAAAGCCGAACGTATTTCAATGTTTTCATGATACCCGATGTTCAATGAGTGCTTTAACCCAACGTCGATATTTGCGCTGAGGAGGTTGGAAAGAATCGTAATTACGAGATCTGAGTTGGGAACGATCTCGTCGCGGGCTGCTGGGCTTAGCGAGAACTCGTTTCTGCCTGCTTCTCGAGACTCGTGATTCAAAAGGGACAGGAAACGGTTGAAGTAGGTGTGAAACATCTGGGACTTCAGCTCACTCGTCCCAACATCAGTTTGGCTGTCGGCTGGTTGCAGTGGCAGCCGGAATGTGAGATCAGCAAGCGACCTCAGGCAAGCCTTATCAAGATCCCTCTGGATGCGGCGGCCGTCATCCTGCCGAGACCCTGTAGCGGGTTGTTGATCTTGTCTCGCAGGTTGAGGCCGAGCGATCCAGCCGAAAATGTACTCGAGGAGCTGGTTCCTAATGCGAACGTCATCGCGGAGGTTCAGATGTTCCTTGCGTTTGGTGACTGCCTCGCAAAGGTTGCAGACTCTAATTTTCACCCTGAGAGAGTTTGCCCCATCAGGGGCAGCATCAATGAACTTGGCAAAGCTGAGAGTCAGGGCCCCAAGGTGGACGGACGATGCTGCTCCAAGGTCTGACGGGCTCTCGAGCCTCTCCACCATCGTCTTCAACAGTGAAGCAGCTTGCTCAGCGAAGATAATGTCACTGTCTTGCCCCTTATCCGCCGGAGCCAGCGCCCCGGTAAGGAGAACTTCAAGTTCCGACTCCAAGGCCTTGAACAGTGGATGGTAGAGTATGTGAGAAACTTCACTGGACAAGACGTCTCTCATCGCCTCGCGGACCTTCACGTTAGAACAGCCCAGGAGTTGAATGCTGAGCCTTAGATAACGCGTCAGAAGGGCTTCCTCGAAATCCTCGGAACACAATCGGTCGATCCATCGCAAATCGCCGAGGGTCGGCTCTTCTAGTGCAGTCCCATGCTCGGCGGTGCAGACACCGCCTAAGGAAGCCAGAAATCCTGAGAAGTTTCTCCATTCGGCCAGCACTTTGTCGTCGATGGCATCGATGGCAGACGTGGAAACTTCCCTGGCCAAGTGAATCCACCTGTCGAACGCCGTCTCCCAAGCGTTGAGCATGCCTATTGTTGGATATTGCATTCGTCGCAAGAGACTTCGCATCCTCTTTTGAAACGCAACAAGACCGGTGAAGCGGAATGCGGGCGAGGCCAGTTCCTCGTAGACGCCGCGGTTACGTAGCAGCGGGCATAGAGCCTTGCCTGGCTCACTATACGTGCCGACTGAGTACTCGTCCAAAACAAGTCGAATGCAAGACGTCACAGTTTGGCATATGCCAACATTTGCCGTGCAAAGGGAGATCAAGAGTGTTGTCTCGAGTTTGGATGAAGCCGTCGCCATACTTGGCACATTTTCCGGGATGTCAGACAAACGCTACGTCTCAAAGATTAGGACACATCATCGGCAAAGAGCACAGGACGCGGACACACCGGAATAGCTTTCAGCAGCGTCAAGCGAGCCGCTAGGAAGCCACGTAAATCTTTTACCTCCGAGGTCTCAGTCTGAGTCCCTATGCGCTCGCAGAGCTCCAGTAAGACCCTTGAGCTTGGATGTGTTAGGCCACGTTGGTGTACAAATCAGCGTGTCTCTACTTGCCTTTGCTTCCAGAGATCATAGCGCTGGCTTTGCGTGCCGAGTTGGCTCCCCTCCTCCGGCGCTCGCGCGTTATCCTGGTTCTCTACGAGGATTTTATTCGCCACTCTGGTGGCCAATTCCCGTATCGATGCGTCGGATGACAAGACGCAGAAAAGAAACGGCCTTAAGAACCCTCTGTCCAAGGACTGAGAAGATAGCTCGTCGAGCAGGGGCTGGGGACATGCGTCGAGAAACCGAAGAACGGCGCATATCAAATCTACGCTGCTTTGTTTGGGGCCAACTTGCGACGCAATCATGGCCGCACACTGGTCCTGTCGCCGCCAGTCAGTTATACAGTAATCGTAGAATTGTGGCTATGCGGGAGCGAACCTCGAGTTGGACCTGCATGAAGGGAATGGCTGCGTCCAGCAATTTCTCGTATTTGACAGCATGTGTCTGTCTTGCGAAATAAGAGCATGCTTGTACAACGGCGAGCTTGAAACTGCCAGGGGCGGACGGCGCAATGCAGGTCTTGGTGAACGAATCAACGCAACCGCTCAGGTTCAGATGAGCCAAACTAACAAATGCCCCGGTAATGAGTTCCTGATGGAAATACGGAGGTGACGCCAGGGGCGATGACAGTGTGAAAATAGCGTCCATCACCTCGTCCTGCACGTCCATGGCATAGCTTACGAGGGCAGAATCGCTTTCCACGTCAAAGTGACGAGCAACGCGGAGGAGGGTAACGAGACAATACCCAGCCCGTTCGTTGCCATTTCGGAGGGCTTTTCTAAGTCCTTCGAGGAACGAAACCTTTTTGACGAGGCTATTGCTCTTCACCTCCCTCATATTACTGGCAACTTCAAAGACGTCGGGGAGCAGAAGAAGCAGGGCGGTCTGGAAGGGGTAAAGAACGGCTTTTTTTTTGCCGTTGTCTATTCCTGTTTGTGTCATGTCGAACAGAGTATCTGCGCCGCCGTCCAGTCTCTTATGAAGGAGGTGAAGCCGCACGAATTGGTCGGGGCTGCGATCTATCCACCGCGTGATGAGCAGGGGCACGACGACAGCAACGGTGTTCTGGCAAGGCTTCCGGAAGTGGAGGTAGCTGGAGCAAATCTCCTGTATGATGAGGCCGAGCTTGGTACCGTCCACCCAGAAAAAGGACAGGAGTCGCATGATAACGAGAGCTAGCTTTTCCGCAGCTTGAGAAGAGCTAGACAGCTCAGAGCTTGCGTCGGCAAACGAGGTTGTCCGGATGCTGAAGACTACGTTCCTCACGTAGGTAAAGGAGGAAGACCAGCTCGAGGCCGTGACGTACTCGACGACGGTCTTGACATGTGCATCAAACTCGGCCAGGTACTCCACGAGGCACTCAGCCTCAGGAGGCTGGCTCTCGCCTTTGTGTAGAGACGCATAGGCATCATTGGCGCAGGTCACGCAAACGTTGCAGTCGGATATTTGCTCCACAAGAGCCTGCGCTGGAAGCACGTAGTGGTCGGGGATAGGTTCAAGTAAGTGCTTGAGGGCGTCAAACAGACGATTCACAAGGTCGTCATCGAGAGACGGAGGGGTTCGAGCGCCGGTCCGGTCGACGTTGTTGGTGACGGAGGAGACGGGGAGCGAGGACCAGTTGCAAGAGCAGCAGTCAGCCAGCAGCGCGACAATGTAGACCTCCGATTGCAGAACGTGAGCTGGATGCGTAGCAACGCCGGCATAAGGGCGCGCTAGGTCTTCGAGCAGGCAGAGGAGCGCTTCGAATATGGTGTCGAACGCGGACCGGCTCAGATCGACTAAGGTGGCCCGGGTGGTGTGCAGAATGTCGTCGTCGTCGAACGCGTGGCCCGCGGTTCCCGTTCGATGTGGCAGCTAATATAGTTGGTTAGCAAACGCCCGATGCCGTGTAACGAGGGAACTTGTGCTTTCAATCGCCGTCCACAGCTGGAAGTCTTACCCTGGTGGCCACTCGGTCGACGAGACAGCCGACCAGGCCAGCGTCGCTATTCATCGCGGCCCAGGCATGGATCGAAAGACGGGCACAGAGGTGGTATACTGGTTGGAGCCGAGGCTGGTCGGGAGGCGAGCAGTGTATTTGTTTTCTCTACGGCCGTAACGCAAACGCGGCAGCGATGACGTTCCGTCTGCCGCGATTAATAAGGTACGTATGCCTTATGGTCTGTAATAAACTATAATAGTATCGCGGGGTAGCTACTACCCCGCTTAACTAGTATCCTTAATTTACAGTAATATTTAAGTATTTACTTATATATAAATATATTAATATATCTTTCTTATTAAAAATAAAAAGATTTTTATATAATTAATTAAAAAATATATATTTATATAATATTAATTTTATTTTATTTTAAATTTAATAATAAAAAATTATTATATAGTTAATAAAAAAATATTAAATTTTTAATTAATATATAATATAAGATTTTATATATTAAATAAATAAATATTTATAATATTATAAAATAATTAATAATAAATTTTAAAAAATATTTAAGATTATAATAATTATAATTATATAAAAAATTAATAAAAAATTAATAATTAAGTAAATATAAAGAATATTAATATATTTAATTTAAAATTAAAATTTTAAAATTTTAAATTTATTATTAAATAATTATTAAAAAATAATAAAAATTAAATTATTATTATTATTATTATTATTATTATTATTATTATTATTATTATTATTATTATTATTATTATTATTATTATTATTATTATTATTATTATTATT
>JALHBW010000057.1:2480-137353 GCA_024339985.1 Tolypocladium endophyticum
CCCGACGGCCTGCGCGCCATCCTCTCCGCCCTCGCTGCCGCCGGCCACGGTGCCGTGCCAACCGTCTGCATCGGCGGCCTGAACGCCGCCAACGCCGCGCAGGTGCTCGCCGACGGCAGCCCGCCCGAGAAGCCGCTCGACGGGCTCGCCGTGGTGAGCGCCCTCGTCGCGGCGCCGGACCCGGCCGCCGTGGCCAGGGACCTGCTGGCCAGGGTGCTGGCGGCGCGCATCCTGCACGTGGTGCGGACGGTGGCGACGACGACGCCCCTGACGCACAACATGACGAATCTGGTGCGTACTCTCCTTACGCGTCTATGGGTTGAGCGCCCAGCGGTGCTGACCGCAACGTGTAGGTTGTCCAGAACTTCGCCGCCAACGTCGCCCTCGCGATTGGCGCGAGCCCCATCATGGCCAACTACGCCGAAGAGGCCGCCGACCTGGCCAAGCTCGGGGGCGCCCTCGTCGTCAACATGGGCACTGTCACGCCCGATGGCCTGAAGAACTACGTGCAAGCCTTGAAAGCCTACAACGAGGCGGGCCGCCCTGTCGTTCTCGACCCAGTTGGGTGCGTTGCTTTCCGCCTGGCCCCTTACCCCTGACCCCTAAGCTCGAAACTTGGATGCTAATGTAGGCCGTATTCATGCATACAGAGCCGGTGCCACTGCTGTCCGTCGCGAGGCCGTCAAGACTCTGCTTTCTTCTGGCCACTTCGCCGTCATCAAGGGCAACTCGTCGGAGCTGCTCACGGTGCACGGCGCCAGCACGACGCAGCGCGGCGTTGACTCTACCGCCGAGCTGACGATTCCTCAGCGCGCCACGCTCGCCCGCGCGCTCGCCCGCCAACACCGCTGCGTCGTTCTGCTCACCGGCCCCACGGATATCCTTAGCGACGGGCGCCGCACCGTGCGTGTCGACAACGGCCACCCCCTCCTCGCCGAGGTCACCGGCACGGGCTGCACGCTCGGCACCACCGTCAGCGCCATGGTGGCCGCGTACGCAGCGGACCCCCTGGCCGCGGCCGTGGCGGGCACAGTCATGTTCGGCGTCGCCGCGGAGCTGGCTGCGGCAAGGGACGAGGTGCGCGGGCCGGGAACTTTCGTGCCCTCCTTCATCGACGAGCTGTACGGGATACGGACAGCGACGGCGGAGGGGGATTTGCGGTGGGTATCCAGGGTCAAGGTGCAGAACGTCGAGGTCGAGGACGAGGCATGAACAAAAAGACGCTTGCATGATATCACGGGTATTTAATTAATTAGACACAGACTACCTAGGCTCCAGCACAGAAGAGGACACCCTAGACTTTCAAGTCGTATAGCGTCCCTAAATGATCAAACGCTAGTATCTGTACATGCTTGCCCAAATGAATTCCGAACAAATTAGTGCCCGCATGCCAGGCGATGTTTTGTACTGTTGCGTACGCCAGGCCGAGAGGCAATCGACGGACGCCGCCAAGTGCCAGTCTTGCTATTACAGCGGAGCCTCACCTCCGTCACTGCACGTCCATCAGCGCCGCCTCGCCGGCTCCCGTCCACACCGCTGAGTCGTTGACCAGGTCCTGCCAAATGCCGCTGTTCATCTCCTGCACAATGTCATGCGCAATATCCTGTGGTGACACGCCGCTTAGCTGCAATGCCACCAGCTCTTGCGCCGTCTTGAGCAACCGCACCAGCCGCTCCAGCGGGTCCTCCAGCCCTGACCTGTCTGTCGACAATAAGCCGCTCTTGCGCTTCGTGATGATATCTGTCAGGTCTTGTATCTGCCGCCCCAAAATTTTGTCGAGCGCCAGTTCCTTGCCAACTTGGTCGAGGTTCCAGCCAGGTACCTGCAGCGTGAGCAGCTTTATGCCGGTGATGATGGTGTATGCGAGGTCGGACGCGATGAGCGTCAGGAATCGCGGCTTATCGAGCTCCGAACCGGCGAAGCGGACAGTGAAGAATGCCCGCAGAGAGCGAATGCTTGCCCACAGGAGCTGCAGTCGGTCCGTCAGAGCCAGATTAGTCGACTCGCAGTGCTGGTCGGATATGGCAATGTCCATAAGAAGCACCTCAGCGACCGCGATGTGGCATTGAAGAGTTGCTATACTATGTCAGTAGTGGCACACAGATGGCTGGTGGACGGGACGTACGGTTTTCCTCCAAGTCAGCCGGCAATGTGGCCCTGAACGTATCCAGCTGGTCCTGGAAAGACTCGACCACCATTATCAGGGGGAGGGACATTGCAGGGGTAGCAGGGTCGAAAGTCATGGTCTGCGAGATGGTCTGCGAGAGCTGCTGGATCTTAACCAGCTTGACTAGGTACTGATCGGAAGGGTATTCCATGTTCGACTCCAACACCTTGCAACACGTCTCTAGCTGTGACGTGTTCATGAAGACATCGGTCCTCTTGTTGGTGGTAAACACCCTGTTGACCCAGGCATTAGATTCGTGCATCTTGTACTTCGGGATATCAACTTACAGGGTGTTGAGGTAATATGTCCCAGCATACGCCCGCAGGTGGTCCAAATCTCCATACCTGCACTCCTCACCCTCGGATCCGTACGACATAGAGCTCAGATTGACGCACATGGATCTCGCCAAGAATAGAAGGTTGGTAACTTGTGAGCTCTTGAGCGCAAAATGAAACCTGAAGAGGGTCAATCGTGTTAGTCACTCGGTATCAAACCGCGAAAGTCCAGAACACGTACCATGCGACCGTTAGCTGCAACGCCTGCAGCAGATCGAGACTCTTCACTCCATCTAGAACGGCCGCTTTGCCAATTTCTGCCAGCAGATCATCACCCAACTTGGCCTGCCTGGCACCTTCGAAGATGCAGCTGACCAGCATGACGGCCTTCCACAGAAAAGGCCGCTCGATGCGGAGCTCGGCAGCCGTGACGTTCTTGGAGACGACAACGAAAGGGAACAGGTGGGCAAAGATGTCGTGATACTGCTGCAGCAAGACGCCTGCCTCGCCAGAGAGTGGCCATGGCGAGTCCCATGGACGCATAGCCTCGGGGCTCCAGGCCGACGTCTCATTGCTTTCTACACCCGTTGAACTAGGTGACGGGAAGAGGTGCTCGAGGTTGAGCAACTCGCCCTTCTCCGCAACCTTGGCCGGCGCGGGCTTGGGTAGGGACGCGGCGGCAGCGGCTGGCGGCTGGCCCTCGAACTGAGACGACAGCTCGTTGAGCCGCTTCTCCAACTCCGCGACCCTCGAGCGCTTCGGACGCTTCTTCGCGCGGGGCGGGGCCGGCGGTCGGGATAAGCACTCCTTCCTGAGGCGGAAGCATCTTATGATGGGCAAGGCGACGGAGTCAGCTAGTCAGTCCGTTCGAATCAGGAACCAGCTCCTTGCTTACCTCTCACACTTCTCCCCACCATCCGTCCTCGGGATGCACCTTGCCTTCGCTTTGGCACACGTCGTACAGGCCTTGGGGCCTTTCTGTAAGGCTTGCATCTTGGCGTGCGTGTTTGTCTGTCGCGTGTTTGCTTGTTTGCTGCTGAGTTGCACAGCAGAGTGGCGCAAGAAGGGGATGGTTCGGATGACGACGGCGATAATATCGGTAAACGCTCACACGTTTCACTCGAGTCACAGCAAGTTTCCGGGCCGTGACCCGAGCCGTGCCATGCTATATGCTTGCTTTATGCTTGATGCGTGATGCTTGCTCGCTCGCTCAGTATAAGGAACACGAGATGCAGGATCCGCTGAGTGCCGTCTTTAAGGGCTGCTATTAGGGTACGCCGCCCCCGCAACCCCGCATGATGAAGACAAAGCACATGCGCGTCAAACAACCTTCAGCGTCGTTGAGACTCATCAAAAGTCTGGGGTATCGATGGTCGCAGACGATCCTGGAGCGGGAATCTGGGGTGGCCCGAACCCACGAAACGGGGGCGGAGCTCTAAAATTGGCCCGGTCCTCCGTTGCGCGCACGGTCGTCCCCTGGCCCATTTGGGGCCTTGCTTGCGAGCTGTCTTGGCCTGGTTTGCGAGGCACCAAAAGCCCGCGGGTCCGGATTAACTTTTCGCCTCCGTCGATCGGCCATGTCACTTGCTGTTAAGGACTTCATCGGATGTTCAAGGTTCCGTCTAGTGTGCGGCTCAGCACGACGTCTTCGACGACACACCGCGGCTGCGCGGGCCGTGTTGGCGCATCAATGCAAGACATGCTTGACGGTTGGTCGTCGTCTATACGAGCACTACGCGAGCAGTCACATCACATTGTTGTCGCAGGCACTTAGGAGCATGAAATTGTCTCGGCATTGTGCGAATATACGCACGCCATAGTCATATTGTAACATCACCCCGTCGCTTGCCGGGAAGCTCGTCGATCGGGGGACAAAGTAGTCAAAAAGTCACCTATGTAGAATGGAACAGGTTGGCATCTGCCAGGAGCCCAGGCAATTCTGTTGCTCGAAAGACACGTTGCAGCTAAGCCGCAACGCCGGCCGTGCGGTTGGCCGCACGCGTCTCCCGCGCGAGCAACGCCTCGGTGAAGCCGTGGCTGACTTGTCCAGTGGCCTTGATCTCCTGCGTGGCCTGCTCGATGCCGAGCTGCTTGTCCGTCCAGAGAGGCTCCTGCACGTTGCCCGGTTCGCCCACGCCGATGAAGCCGCCCTCGGCAGCCCACTGCGACGTGCGCTTGATGCCAAGGCGGTTCCAAATCGAGTCGACTGCCTCGACCAGCTCATCGCGGTACTCCTTGGTATGTCCAGGAGTGGGGGTGACTCGGAGACGCTCCTGACCGACTGGCACGGTAGGGTAGTTGATTGACTGCACGTAAATCTGGTGGTCTCGCAGCAGCATATCCGACGCAGCCTTGGCCAGCTCGGCATTGCCGACCAAAATTGGGACGATGTGCGAGGGGTTCGGAATGACCGGAATATCCCGAGCATTGAGCTCCTCCTTGACAGCTCGGGTGTGCAGCTGCTGCAAGCGACGGTCACCGGCGTAGTCCATCTGATACTCAATGGAGGCGGTGGCTCCGGCCATGGTAGCAGGCGGCAGCGACGTGGTGAAGATGAAACCGGGAGCGAGGGACCGGATCATGTCCACCAGCTTCGAGCTGCCAGCAATGTATCCGCCGACGCAGCCGTACGCCTTGCCGAGGGTTCCCGTGATGATGTCGATGCGGTCCATGATGGTGCCTCGAGGGGCACCCTGGCGATGAGCCTCCCAATCCAGGTGCTCGGCCACGCCGGCGCCGTGTGGGCCGTACATGCCAACGGCATGGACTTCGTCGAGGAAGGTAATGGCACCGTACTTGTCCGCCAGATCGCAAATCTCCTCAATGGGGCCAATGGAGCCGCACATGCTGTACACGGACTCGAAGGCGATGATCTTGGGCACATGAAGCGGCAGCGAGGCCAGCTTGGCCTCGAGGTCAGCAACATCATTGTGCTTGAAGACAATCTTCTTGGTGCCGGAATGGCGGATTCCCTGGATCATGGAGGCGTGGTTGAGGCTGTCGGACAGAATGACACAGTCAGGCATCTTGCTTCCGAGCGTGGCCAACGTCGCATCGTTGGCGACATAGCAAGAGCTGAAGACCAATGCCGCTTCCTTAGCGTGCAACTTAGCCAGAGTCCCCTCAAGTTCGACAGCGTGCCTGTTATGTCCAGAGATGTTCCGCGTGCCGCCGGCACCGGCACCGTAGGCATCCAAGGTCTCGTGCATCTTGTTGAGGACGTGTGGGTTTCGGCCCATGCCGAGGTAGTCGTTGGCGCACCAAACGGTGACGCGGTCCTCCTGGTTGGCCATGTGGGCGCGGGGGAAGTCTTTGGCGAGGCGGTTGATGTTGTTGAAGTAGCGGTACGACTTGTCCTTGTGCTTCTTGTCCAATTCAGAGGTGTAGTAGGCTTCGTAGTTGAACTTGCCAGTGTCGCGAGAAACACCGGAGCCGACAGCGTGGGTGGCGTCCTTTCGGTGGACGGACATGCCGGGCGGGAGATGGCCTGTTGCATGTTAGTCAATGTTGCGTCTCTCACTCATCGACAAAGGGCATCGTACCCTTCTCGCGCGCATCGAGGATACCGCTGTCAACGGCCCTCGCCTCCTGATTGCGGCTCGTGTGGATGCGAGCCTTGCCGGGCTTGACCTGGCCGGAGAAAGCACGCACTCCGGCCGCGGCAACGCCATTCCTGGCCGACTGCACAGCCAGGGCCTGGCCCATGACGGGGCAGCGATGGGCGAAGAGCTGCAGCTTGGACATGGTGCCGCCGCAGGGCGAGGCCTTGGGGCGAGCCGACGTCGACATGGCCCGCAGCGTGGCGGGCGAGGCCGTCTTCAGGAAGGGGCACATGGCCTTGGACTGGCGGAGGACGCTGTCCATGGTGATGGTTGTCGGGACGTCGAGACGGGACGAGGCAATGGGCCTGCGTATTGGAGAAGCTGTGCTGACCGAGTCACGGAGACTGTCTGTCCGGCTTGCGGTGGGAGTGGCGGGGCGGTTCCGGCTGGGAGACGGAAACCCCGGTCAGTTCGTGCAACGCGAAGTCTGCACGGCTGGGAGCGACAGAGCACTGCGGAACAGCGTGCTGTCTACAGAGCTGCGTGGCGGCGAGAGATGTTGAGCAGTGCAAGGGGAAGGGTTGACGAGTCGGAGGTTCGTTCCGCGGGGGCAGCGCAGTTTTTGCTCGCGAGATCGGTCGGTCCAGAATATGGGGCCTCTCGGACTCTCCCATTTCTCTCCGCCTCTCGACCTGAATCGGCCCCACCGAAATGGCTTGTCGCACTAACAATTCCAAGGGGTCCGAGACTTGGTGCTAATGCCCCGCCTCCCATTGGTCGCCGTTGCCCGAGCCAGCTGATGAGCCGCACCGCCGCTCCCCGGCCCTCGCTTGTTCGCGTCATGATTCCACAGTGTTGTTGGTCGCTGCAGCGCTGACACAGTATCCGCGCACAATAGATACAATACCATGCAGTCAAGATTCCGTTGCACGTCGTAAATATGAGGCAGCCGGTAATCCGTAGTCCGTGGTCCGTAATTCGTAATCCGTACATACATACATACAGGGTATCACAAGCCAGCGAAGCAAACCCAATGCCGCCAACGCTGACTCCACGTCTCTCAAGCTGACCCTCCTCCACTTTCATGGTCCGCCGCATCGTACGTCCCTGAGCCCCGCGGGTCCCGCCATCCCGAGGTCCGTCCGAGGCTCCCTGCCGCACGACGCTTCTCATCAGCCACGGCTATGCCCGTCCATTCCGCTTGTGAATGCTCCGTTCGCCCAAGCCGCAAGCTCAGACGATCGCTGCTGTCTCTTAAACTCAGCCTGACGCATCACCTCCATGTCCTCTTTTGCATGTGGACTTCGCATCCCATCAACCGTACTCGACCGTCGTATGTTCATGAGATTCTGTGACTTGTCAGTATTCCGCATTGGCCATCTGAATTGCGGGCGTTGCAGGGAAGGCGTCGTCATACTTCAGGGTCCGGTGCTGTCATCCTACTCTCTGATGACAGCTGCGCTTTGAAGTCCTGTGAGGGCAGGCTGTTGATCAATTCCACGCGGCGTTCCAGCTCCTCTTTGTTGGCGAGTGCTAGGAAGGTTGCTGTGAATTGACCAGACACCGTAGCCAGCGCAAATCGCTCGCTCTTGGCAGTCAAATCCTTGAGCAAACGCCAATGCTGATCGTCCACGAGGAAACCAAAGGCTTTTTCTTTTCGGATGTTGTCAATTGCCGCCGTCACATTCCGAGCAATATCATGTCGATTACCGCCAACACCTGGCCAGAAAGCCCGTTGCAGAACGTCAACCTCGTCTGACAGCTTTTGTTCAAAGGAATCCTTGTCCATACTCCGGCTCGGCGGATTAAATATACTCGCTCCTGGGAGAGAATTCGCCACCGGAGTTCTTGGTAGTGCGGGCTGCGTTGAATGCCCACGCGGCGTCGAAGGCGCACTAGGCTGCTGTCCTTTGCCAAAGTACGTATTCGCACCAGTCATCGGCAAAGGCGCTGCCCAAGTCTGGGTTGGCACGAAGTTGCTTGGAGAGTTCGCGTGAGTGCCTGCCACTTGTGGCTGAGTAGCTGTCGTATGTGATTGCGATGCCGGACTGTTCATAACAGGTCGGTGCACTGTTATGAAGGAGGCAGGTCCGTCGGAAGCGCCATCCGCGGTCCCATTGGGAAGAGCGTACGGTTTACCCTGCAATGATGGCACACTCGATACTGTCTCGGGTTGCTGCACCTGAAGGTGGGTTGATGATGCTCTCGCTTCCGCGTAGATCTGCTGCGTCAGACTCTGGGTGTGGTGGAGCGCTTCGGCCCTCTGCTGGAAAAGCAATCGGCTTTCCTCATCTCGCTGCCGCTCGTACTCTTTTGGATCCGTCAGCCGGAGACGATTCAGTTTAACCATGCCTTCGGCATCGTGACGATCTTCCGCCGTCAGATCAATTGCCACATCTTCTTCCTCGAACGTGTCGGTTGAGACTATGTAGCGAATGGCTTCGCCGTTTCTCTTGTATCTGATCAACTTCTCCAGTATGGTATCCTTGCCTATGAAGCCTTCTAGGCTTTTGGCGGGCACGGGGTTGACGGGGTGCAAAACGCTCCCAAGCCGCTTCGACCAGCTCACGGGGTTTTTCTTGTCCACGACGCGAGATGCCAGTTGCATCTTGAAAACGGCCTTGTTTTGCAGGTCTTCCTCGAATGTGCCTGCAACAACGAAGCGATAAACAAAGACGGTCTTCTTCTGGCCAATGCGATACGCCCGCCCGATGGCTTGTTGTTCTGAGACAGGGTTCCACTTGAAGTCGAAGATAACAACCCGGTTCGCTCCTTGAATGTTGAGCCCGACACCTCCTGCATTGGTAGAAATGAGATAGACCTCTTGGTCGCCCGAGTTGAAATTCTTGATCATGTCCTGCCGCTTCCCAATCTGCGTCGATCCATCCAGCCGGCAAACCCGTCGCTTCTGCATTTTGAGAAGATTCAACAAGTAGTCCAGAGTTGGAATCGACTGGCTAAACACGAGAACCTTGTCGTGAACTTGCCGAGCCTCATCAAGTATCACACACAGCAACTCAACCTTGCCGGACAGAGCAGGATTGCCCAGGTCGTGCGAGTTTGTCTCCTTAAGCGCTGCCGAAATCATGTTTTCGGGAAGGTCAACCTCTTCTTCCTGTGCTTCATTCTGGCGCGTCTTTTTCTGGCGCGTCTCTTTCTGGCGAGCTTCTAAAAGCCTTTGTCTGAGGCAACGCGGGTGATTGACCAGCAAAACAAGATCATTGATGAAGCTGAAGAGTTGGTGTTGCTTTATGATGCTGCCATATTCGCCATGGATGCCCGCCACATACACATCGTAAAGCTTTTGCTGCATCGTTGTCGGGCGGATGCAGAGCACAAACTCATGCTTTGGCGGCAAGTCGTCCTTCAAACACGATTTAATGATCGCCCGATGGACTTTGGGTGCCACCGTGTCCTTCAGCACCTGTAGCATCTTCATCGCCTTGCGCTTTTCAGGGCCACCGCTGTCTGCCCACAAGCCTTGCTGGATCGGGGTCGCGTAGATATCTCGGAACTCTCCAAGGGGCCCAAGGTAGTTTGGCGCGACCCAATTGATCATGAAGTAATACTCTTCCACGTTGTTGGCCAACGGTGAGCCAGTCAGAGCGATCCGGCAGTTAGCCTTGAACCGCAAGCAAGCTTGGTGCACCTTCGACTTGGGATTCTTGAGGCAGTGGGCCTCGTCCGCAATGACAATGTTCGGCCTATTCATCACAATCTCTTCCATCTTTTCGTCGTCTTGAATGACTTTCTGCAACATGTTGTAGCCGATGACCAGAACGCCGCCCTCTTCTGCCCAAGACTGGATGGCCAGGCGACGCTCATCGGGGGGCATCTGTGCCTCAATTTTGCGAAGGGCGCCGAGCAGCTCACTGGGTGCCCAAAGAAGAAGTTCATCCATCCAGTTGTCGACCAAGCCCGCGGGGCACAAGATTAACGTCTTGGAATCTTTGAGGTCCTCAGGAATCTGTGACACCACTGACGGGTCCGTGGAGGTGACCGCTTCCTGTATAGCCACCAGGAAAGTAATGACTTGCATCGTTTTCCCCAGACCCATCGTGTGTGCCAATAGACAGCCCTGGCGAACATCCGGATCCATAATGATCTGATTCCATATAAATCGAACACCATCGATTTGGTGGTCTTTGATACGCTTGCCGGTCTCTTCGTTGATGTAAATGAACGACTGGTCCTCTTGCTTGGCTTCGTTGATGACCAATCTGAACTTGTCTCGAGACATCGAACAAGACGTGTCAACGGTGGCTCTCAACTTGAGTCGCCGAGCCTCCTGCACCTCGAGACGAAGTCTTCCTCTTTCACGGAGGTCGACCGCTGCTTTGTTTTGGACGATTTCTTTAGGTGCGTTCTTTCGCGCCGATGAAGGCGTGCTTTGAGCATCCAATGGAGCATCTTCCACCTCGGTAAAGTCCGGGTCGCCCGAGTCGTCGGCGAAAAAATCGGCTCTGATGATTTGGCTCTCCACCGGAAAGTCAACCTCCACCATTTTGACAAAGCTAATGAAAGTGTCCCAGTGACTTGCTTCGCAATCTACAAGCCTGTCTTTGTCTTTGGCAGAAAGATGCGCGATCCGTGACTCTTTGCAAGACTTGACTTTGATATAGCTTAAGAACAGGTGAGTGATGTCAAATGCCGCAGTCTTTGGTCCCAGCGTTTGTAGTTCTGCGACGTCCTTGATGCCGTCTTTCAACTGCGAGCGAACAGAGAGCTTGTAAAGCTCACTGGGGGAGGTCTGTTTGGCAGCTTCAAAGATCCATTCGCGTCGATCGTGCCCGAGCCTCCACAAAATACAGATGATCAATCTGAATTTATCTCCAAGCTTAGCCCAATGACTCTCGGATTGTTTGCCAATCTGCTCAACATCGAAGCTCTCTCCGTCAGGCGAGACTCTATCAGCTGTCGGAGTGGTGTTCTGTTCGTGGCCTGAGGGCATCTGCACATCGTCCTTTGGCTTGACCGGAGTCGTCAAGTCGATGACGGGCACATGCCGCTCTTGTCGTGGTAGCTTTTCCGGCGTTTCCATCTCCGTTTGAGTGAGGTCCATGCACATTGGAGACTCTTCTTTCAGCTGTCCGAGCGGATCGGAGGGAGCATCATCATGGTTTGAGAGCAGTTTCGCGTTGCACATATCTTCGTCCTCGCCATCCGGATGGATCAAATCTTCGTCGTCCTCGCTGGTCCAAATGTCGGTTCCTGTAGGGCTCTGTGGTCGCGTGATCGCCGGGCGCTCACGTCTCGGGACGCTAGCCGGCTTGACTGGCTCGATGCGCGATTCCAGCATGTCCGCGAGCCACGCGTTGTAGAACTTGTCATCAAGGCTCTGCTCAAGGCTTCTAACCTGGAGCCGCACCTCGGATTCCTTGGTCCAGGTCTCCCCCAGGATCTCAGCTGACAGCTTTTTGATCCGATCATCGTACAATTTGGCGTCCTGTCGGGCATTCAAGACCCATGTCTTCTGTTTGCCTTTCTTTCTTGCATCCGTCCATTTTTTGTGAGCCCTGAGTTGATGCCTAGGTAGCTTCTTCTCCATCCAATGCGTTTTGTGTTCACCAATGGCTTCTTGCAACAGAACCTCTACTCTATCTCGAGGTATGAACTTTTCATGAGTCATCAACTTTTCCATATCAGAAATCTCAGCTTCAATCTCAAGAAGAGTTTCTTCATCCAGTGAATCAGGTAAATCGAATAAATCGACTTCTTCGTCACCGTCTGATGATCCCATCTGGATCAGACCTCGGGCCAATAGGGCTTCTGTGCGACTATTGTTGACCAGTGTTTTCTTCGTGACGCGGCTTACGATCAACCGCCAACCGACCGGTAGCCTCGATGGGACTGTGTTGGCAAATCCTCCTTCTTCGCCTTCCAGAGTCTGCGTCGTAAGCATGCCACTGGAAGACTTCATCGTGGCTAGGGTAATGACTCCTTTGCCAAGATAGACTTGCGACGAAGCTTTTTCCCATGGGAAGCTATCGTGGTTGTCCTCAAAGGCAACAACATTGTCGAGAGCATCGGCTTCTGTTGCTATGGGAAGGGGTAACCTGTTCGACGCCAGGTTTGAAAGCAGCGTAGGGGCTATGCGCAAACGTTTTGAGGGCCTGGAGCCGTCAAGACCCTTTTCCGCTGAGGCGGCGTGTTCTTTGGATGGGGAAATCTCTTGGCTGTTGGCATTTGTCGAATTCTCGCGCTGCTGTCCACCCAGCGATGAGCTTTCAATCTCATCTAATTTGCGTTTTGTCTCCGCCGCGACGACATTTTGGGGACCTTGATTCGCGGTGCCATTTGAGATTTCACCGTTGCTGGTTTGCGCCTTTTGCAACAAAGTAGCATGGCCATGCACATCAGTGTCGGATTGGTCCTCTGCATCCGACAGTCCCTTCTCAAAGTTGAGTTTCCACAGCCGAAACGCTGGGCTTTTGGAACGGAGATCAACAAGAGCTTGTCCCAATGCAGCTTTGCGACCGCCGACCCTGATGTCTAGGCTTTCAAACAGGTCTTGTCTTGAGCAAACGAAGTCAAATGTCAAGAGGGCCTGGCCATCGATCTCCTCTTCTCTTATCTTCTTGGCAAGAGCTGCAGGATCCCGCGTGCACTGCCGTCTCAAGGAGCAAAGCTCCTTAGAGACGGCCTCCACGTCCCATAAGAATGGGTCGTGTTGCTCAACACCGTCCATTCGATTTGTTGCAGGTCGGGGTGGGCAAGGATGGCGGTTCAGGTGAGAGATTGTCAGTGGATGCTTGCCAGAGACAACTCAGGCTCCTCAGAACAGGCGGGTCGAGAAATAGTTGAGATCATCAAGATCTGCGCGAAACAAGATATAGTCGGTGCAGAAAGTTGCAGGCTAAGGTGCTTCAAGGGCGTGTTGGTCGAGGCGCGATGAAATGGGAAGAGATGAGGACGGAGTTGCCGCCTAAGAACGTCCTAAAAAACGATGCTGAGTTGACGGAGCTTGCTTGAGAACAAACAGCGCGTTAGTTGCAAGAAGACAACAGATTAGTCCGGGTTGGTTGCGGCGCAACTGCGTGATGTGCCGTTTGCTCTTCACACTGCCCTATCCACTGGCCAGCAGCCTCGAGAACCTCGGCCAATCTGGCCATGGGCGTTGATGGAAGTTGGCGGTAGATCGATGGGACGAAAGCTCTGGCTGCCCGAGGCCTGGAACATGCGCTCTTGATGAAAGCAGAGGGAAATTCGAAAAGTCCAGCGCAACGTTTGGCAGTGCAGCGTGCGTTGTTGGCTCTTGACGGGCTGCCTGATGAACACGTCTTCACGTGACTAGTCCTGCGTCTAAATTTGATCCTGAGGCAGCTGGTCGCGGTAAAAGAGGCCGTGGGGAAAAGGCGGCGGCAAGTGCAAGTGACCTTGATGGCATTGTCGAACGAGTCTAATTTGCAATCGGAAATCCTATCGAGGTCTCAGTCCCTCGAAGATCTCAACCTAGCCTAATAAGTGGGCGGGTGTCGCAGGCACGGGAAGGGCCGCACTGCAGCGCCGCGCTGAGCCTCTGCCCTGGCTTGCATGGGAGAGCCCTGGACCATTTTTCTCCCCGCGGGCATGCGACACGATGCGACTTTCCCGTCCGAAGAGCCCGATGTAGTACTCCGTAGTCATGCTCAATCTTCTAGGCAGAAACTGAAGCTTATTTGATACACAGTATTGCGAATGGAATTTTCGCAAATCGAAAGTCTCAGCTGGGTTAGAGCCGCTTCGCCAGGAGCCATCTTATCTCCACAAGCGTACTGGAGCACCTCTCGTGAAAAGCGCCGGTCGCGCCATTAATAATCGATCTTGCTTGCTCATCAGCATCACCCCGCCGCTCCTCGCACCCGCCGGGTACTCCGCCGTACAAAAAGGATCATAGCATCTGCCCAGCACTTTTTCCATTGGGGCATTGGGTTTCACGGAAAGGCCTCAATCTCTCCATGGCCTCGCTCACAACGGGGACGTATCCCCCGCCTCTGAAGGAGGCAGAACTCGAAGCGCTTGTCCAGACAGTCAAGGACTGGTCCATTGGCAACGGGCTTGCCATCCGGCCACCCCCTGCCGTCATCCCCACGGAGGCCGATCCTACCGGGATAGCTGCCATCAACGCCCCCGTCACTCTCTTCCCAAGCCCCTTCCCGCGGATATGCTTTGATCAGGGCGGATCTGTGCAGAAGCTCTACAATGAGCTCTACGCGGCCGTGAGCCGCGATGAGGACTTTCTTGCACAAATTGTCAAGGAGTGAGTTTCACCTGACAGCTGCAAGACTTCTCCCGACTAACTGCAGGTATAGGGTCAAAGATGGTGATGACTTTATCCGCAACCTGTGGCAAATCCACCTCAAGGTCAAGGAAGAAGGATATACCCAGGTACGTATCCCCTTCAATTGATGTCAGCTAAGGTAGTCTCTAACCGGAATGTAGCCACTCTCCTTGGGTTTGTTCAGATCAGACTATATGGTCCATCAGGATGTTTCGACATCAAGCCCAACGTTACAAGCTAAGCAGGTCGAGTTCAACACGATTGCGTCGTCATTTAGCGGGCTTTCCCGCTACACATCGCTCTTGCACAAGTGAGTCTCGCAACCTCAAGGGTTTATTGAACTGCGCAGCTGACATTGACCCAGACATCTCGCAACTACCGAGTATCCTCTGCTGGACCAGCCCATTGTGCCTGGCACACTTGACCTTCCAGACAGCAAGGCGGTTCAAGGCCTGAGCTCAGGCATAGAAGCGGCGTACCACGCCTACACCTGCTGCAATCTTGGCCACCCCAAGTGTGTCATCTTCTTGGTCCAAGGCGATGAGCGGAACGTCTTCGACCAGCGCCATCTGGAATATCAAATCGCCAGATCCTCCCCGACGATACCACTGTTTAGACTTGCCTTTGCCGACATCCTCACTCACACGTCGGTGGCAGATACGCCCAAACGCGAGCTGCTCTACCGACTCCCTCGCAATCCATCCAAGGTCTTCGAGGTCGCTGTTGTTTACATGCGAGCTGGGTATGGGCCGGGCGACTACCCGGACCAACGCGCGTGGGATGCGAGGTATCAATTGGAGCGCTCGGCCGCCATCAAGTGCCCGACTGTTCTCACGCAGCTCGCCGGAACGAAGAAGGTGCAGCAAGTGCTCGCCACCCCGCGGTCCTCGGCTTCACCGCCGATGCTAGGCAAATTCATCAAGGATGACACTCCGTTGGCAGGAGAGCTTTGGAAGACTTTCACAAACATCTACCCTATGGATACGTCCGAAGCCGGCCTGGAGGCCCGCAAAATGGCCCTGGACCCCGAGAAATGTCAAGCATATGTCCTCAAGCCGCAACGGGAGGGTGGAGGCAACAACACGTATCGGGGGGCGATTCCCGGGTTCCTCAAATCCGTGCCAGAGGAGCACTGGGGATCGTACATTCTCATGGAACTCATCACTCCGCCGCCTGTGTCAAATCTCATCCTCCGCAACGGCAGGGTAGAGCAGGGCGGCGTCATTTGCGAACTCGGCGTCTACGGCGCGTGTCTTTGGGACCAAGAGTCAGGAGCCTTGCTGCACAATGAGGAGGCTGGGTATCTGCTGCGGACCAAAGGCGACAAGAGCGAGGAAGGGGGTGTCGCCGCAGGATATGGCTGCATGGATAGCTGCTGCTTGGTATAGGGTAGTACTTAGAGGAATAGACTCAGAATCACAAATCACATCGATACCAGACAGTTTCGAGTTTCAGCGAGTTGATTCGTGGCACATCTGCGCCTGGTATCGCCCTGTTTTATACAGAAGGATTCCACCAAGCCCTCATACAAAGTCCAAATACCGGAAGTGTGACAAAGGAGATGGTCTTCAGAGCGGGGAATTTGGTGTAGTGATTCGCGCTGAGCTCGGCACCGACACGACTCTATATTACATGCTTGTGCAGCGGGCTCTACTCGTTCTGGGCCTGGGGTCGCTTGAGAACCTCGATGCTGCCTGCGTCACGTCAGTATGGGAGGTGCCATTCGCGATGGGGTAGAGGGATGCCTACGTTGGACAACGTTGAGGCTGCTCCGGGTCTGGCCATTGCCGTCCTGGTACGTGCTGATGGACGCATCACCCTCGACAAAGACCATGGATCTGTCGGCGCATTGGTCAGTATGGCAACTCTGCCCGTGTGAACGACCACATACCCCTTGGGCAGGCTCTGCAGGAAGTCCTTGCGCGGCCCGTCGGCGAAGCTCGTGACGCGGAACCAGCTCGTCTGGCGGTTTTCCTTGGGCCCGCTGTTGCTGGCGACGGCGTATCTAACGATCTCGCGGCCGCTGCTGGTTGGGACAATCTCGGGCGTGTCGGCGAGGTTGCCGATGATGGAGATGCGGGCGACGGAGCGCGGCGCCGAGGTGCTGAAGGCGCGGGTAGCGGAGACGGAGGCGCCGGCGGCGCGACGGGCGAGGAAGGAAGACATGTCGTGAGCTGCGGGCGCGAGGGCTGTTGGTGATGGTGATGCGGATGCGGATGCGGATGCGGTGGGTGGTTGGTGGTTGGTTTGCGCGGCGATGCTGGTGTCGTCGACAGCCTAATAGGGACGGGCACCACAGCTAGGGGACCTCGTATCCCTGCGCGCCCTGCAGCTTAAGGGTGGGAGCGGTCGCGTCAGGTCGTGTTTGACGCGATAGATTAGGCGTCCCTCCCGGGCCTGTGATTGGCCCGTTGCTGCGACCTCCAAAGCCAACTACCGCCGCCCGTTGCCCTCATCTCAAGACTCCCCGCAAATGGCACTTGTGGACGTGGGCGAGAGGCTCGGCAACACGTGTTGCGCTTGAATTTAACTTGCTCCCAAATTGCCAGTGCGGGGGAAATTCACGGCCACCAAGAGACCTATTGCTAAGGTAGTTTCTGTAAAGGCTCCGATAAAGGCTCTCAGCCACTCCTCAAATTGCCGCCCTGCATCAGTCAAGCTTTACCAGCCCTGGAGCATCGTGGCCCGTCATTAACACCGATAAAATATCATGCCACAGTTACAATGTACTGAAGACAAGAGCGTCTTCATCAAGCTGAAAATACGAGCAACGCCTTCTCGGTGGCTCAGTTTCAACTCTAAGCCCAGTCCTATTCCTCCGACCTCCTGATCCGCATAATGTCCCGGTCACATGCCACGCCGACAGCATGTTCCCCGCAGTCCTCAGCTTGCATTTGAGCTTGATGAGGCTGTGCTGAATGGGATATTCCTCTCGACCATCCTGGCCGGCGCGTTTCAAGTCTCTAGCTTATCCAAAGTTGCACCATCCGCGGCTTGCCAATTACTATCTGTTTTAACCATCTCGTTTGCACTAACATTCTTACTCTTCGTCTGGAACAGACGGTACTGCGTCGTCACTGAATTTATGCTCGGGCGGCCTTCTGAAAGCCATAGCCTTGTGTGTCCTGTTATATCACTTGCTTCTTGCCTGCTACGGCGGCCACGATCAAACTGCGCGATAGGCACGTTCATCGCCTCCCAAAGAAGACATCGTTTAATGCAAAGATCAACGTATGATTGGAAAAGTCAATGGATTAAATACGTCAAGCTTCAGTGCGTCGGACCATCTGATGGTTGACGTTCAGCGCCCACCTTGGGGGTGAATGCCGCCATAGGAAACTGTAGTACGGAAACGCAACGCGATTTATTCAAGGGTGACGCCGCAGCCAGAATGGTTATTGCGAGGCCATTGTGTACATTGCTGAGTTGCTGTCCAGGCCATGAAGTTCTTCATCGTTCGCATCTCGAATGTTTGTCGTACGTACGCGATGTGTCCCAAGGCCGGTCTTCCAATCAAAATGGATAAACGGAGAATAATGTTACGCGGGATCATCAGAGTCCATCTGGCTCGTTCTGAGGCAGATATTCGAGGGAGGCAACCAAGTGCATGTGCCGTTTCAATAATGATACAATTCTCAAGAAAACTGACAACTTTGACCCTACCCTCTGCTGCGGCGAAAAGCATTGAGTGCCGTCTAAAACGCCTAACCGTCCTGAGGACCATGTAAAACCAAGACCAGCTGTGGCAAGCACAAGCTCCTCCTCTAGTAGCCGCCGCGTCCACGTCCACCGCGGAAGCCACCGCCGCCGCGACCACCACCGCCACCCCTGGAGAAGCCGCCGCCGCCCCGCGAGCCGCCTCTCGAGAAACCACCGCTGCCACCTCGGCCACCTCCTCTGGAGAAGCCGCCGCCGCCGCGGGGACCGCCTCGTCCTCGCGGGGCACCCCTGCCGCCGCCGCGTCCTCCCCTGCCACGGTCGCCGCCCGCGCGCTTCACCTTCTTCTCGCCGGGCACCTTGGGCTTGGGCAGGAACTTCTCGAGGGGCAGCAGCTTGTCGCCGCCGATGAAGACCTTGTCGCCGGCCTTGAAGCTCGTGGCGACGATGCCCTCCTGGGGCTTGATGGTGAAGTAGACCTCGTTGATGGGGCCCAGGATCTCGTCGACCTTGCCGATGGGCGTCTTGTTCTCGAGGTAAATGGGGGCGTTGAAGTAGGGGACCTTGACGTTGGAGGAGCGGCAGAACATCTCGCCTTCGACGGCGTGCTCGAACGTGCCCATCTCGAGGACTTGCGCTGGAGGTCCTGTGGGCGCATTGAAGCCGCCTCGTCCACCTGTGCGTCGTCAGTCACGAGCTCGGGAGAGGGCCGACACGGGCCGCGAGAAGGGGAAAACTGACCTCGGAAACCGCCGCCACCTCGGCCGCCGCCGCCGCGACCGCCTCTGAAGGACATTTTGTGTTGCGGATTTTCTGGGAACTCGGCAACTGTAGTTATCGTCGAGCGATGGTGACGGTGTACTGGTCTTGGGCTTCGAGAAACTTTTCCGTGGGCAGGCGGCGTAGTTTTTTTCCGGTGCATATGAATTGTGGGGTCTGATTGGCCGAAACCCAAGCTGTGCTGGCTGTGGATAAGACTGCGTATCGATAAGACGCTGACGATAAGCGCCTGCTGGCAGGTGGCCCCCACCATGCTACTACCACTTACACACGCAAAGATGAGGACGACGCTCATTCACCTTGTCATCGCTTCACACTTCTGCCGAGCCAACGACGCCTCGGAAGCTGATCTCTATGCCGTGTCTACGTCAATTAAGTAATACCAAGCGGTAAAACTCGTTGTCTGCAGCCTCTGACGGGCTCTCGCGCGGCCAATGGCGGATGCGACGGTGATGGCGCCCTGGTGCTGCCTTGCATCACCAAACCAATGCCCCCAAGGCCCCCATCAATGGCTGGCGGCTCAGGGGCAGGGCCGCAGCCCAGCGCATGATTGAGTTACACACGCATCTTCAATTAGGCCCCGAAAAGAAGTTTGTTTCGCATTACTGCAGCCTTTCCCGCGCAGCCCTGTCGGCAGCTTCCGCCGCCGTGCCAATCGTAGCCCGATTCGGGGGTCAATAGGCCCGTCAATAGAGCGGCTCCCACCCACGATGGCATCAACAGGCAAGTCTGCGCAGCTGCTCACTCCAACGGGTAGCGGCCCTGCGATGAGCGTTAGACTTACTGGAACTAATTTGTACCCTCCTCTTAAGTGCTGGGTGAGATATCCAAGCCCGGTCTTGTTTTCTCATGCATGCCTCGCTTCGGTATTCCGTAGTGAGTGTTGAATGAATGGTTCCTCCGCAGCTCCGGCATGTGTCCGCTGTGGATGGCTGGCGGGCCCGGCAGCCCATGTCTCATTGAAGCCTTGTTGTAGCGCTCAATTGACGCCTTGCTAACTGTTTCATGGTTTTTCTGGGGCCGCCATGCTGCTGCCTTTATTGTTGAAGGTTTGTATAAGGCACCAAGTTCGCTGTTCTCATGCTGCCTTTATTGTGCATAGCAACCCGGTGGTGTGAAGAGTATGATGACGGCGACTGGAAGCTTATCTTGTCCAGCTTCTTCCTCTCCGTCATCGTCTTCATCTTGGTCTTCATTGCATTTATGAGCGCGGCACGCCCCCTTCCAATTCCACCACTTGCCTCCATCGTGGTCTTACACTGGCTGAAAACAACATCACATCCGAGACCAGAAACGCGATGGAGTCGTCCTCGCCAAACTACCTCTTCGGCCGAGACGACGCCTTCATCCTTCGTTTCCCGAGCGTCCCTCCCTGGACCACCACCTCGCTGACGGCCAATCTTGTGCTGCGTGTTCTCCTGGCCCTGGTTGGCAACATCGTCTGCCTTGTACCTCTTCGTCTGCTCTATCGCAATGGCGAGTTCGCCGCCGTCGTCTTCATCCTCAATGTCATGGCCGTCAACATCGAGACTGTTGTCATGGCACTCATCTGGCGCAACGATGACCTGAAGTCGTGGTGGCCCGGGTACGGCCTCTGCGATATCGATCCCTTCTTTCACAATGTGTCGCAGGCTCTCTACGTTACTTGTCTTCTGGCCATCATGCGCAACCTGTCCCATCAAGTCGGTATGCTTCGCGTCAACCCCCTGACAGTCACGGAGAAGCGCAGGCGCAACCTCGTCCAGGCTCTCATCATGTTTCCACTCCCGATCCTGCAAATAGGCATGACGTGGCCCATCACAGCCCAGAGGTACGCGGTCGGAACGCTCGTCGGCTGCGGATGGGTCCCTCACACGTCGTGGCCGAACTTGGTCTTTTTCATCCTGCCACCGGTCGTCGTGGCGTTCATCACGGCGGTCTACGCAGGTGAGTACCCATTTTGCTCCCAGGAGGCGAAGCAGAAATCTGACTGAATGACATCGTAGTCCAAGTGTACTTCCGATTCCGCCAAGTTGCCAAAACCACCCAAACCGCCGTCTCCAGCAGCAGGGAGGCCAACCGCAGAAGCCAGCGCACCCGGCGCCGCCTGTACTTGATGGTGACGTCCATTATTGTGCCGTTCTTCCCTGTGGTTGTCGCCCTCGCAGTTGCAAACGTGCTGGCCAACCTCCCACTCCTGCCCTTCAACTTTGACGACGTTCACAACCACGGCATTCCCGCGTGGGACACTATCGCCTTCGTCCCTTCAAGCATGATCAACTGGGCATACATGAACAATTGCTACATTCCAATACTCTCTGTTGTGCCCATTTTTATATTCTTCGGATTGACCAAGGATGCGATGAACCAATATCGACTCGCCTTCTTGTTTATTGGCCTGGGTCGCATCTTCCCCCGTCTCAAGGAGGAATATGACCCCGATAGGGGCCCGTCAAGGGGTTCTCACGGGTCAAGTCAAACAATGACAATGCCGACGTAAGTTGCTGGCTGCTTTTTCGTTCCAAAGATGCAATGTCAAGTTCTGACAGAAACTGAATAGGTTTTCCTTGCCAGGCTCGAAATTCCATTCATCCCTGTCCTCGCGCCATTTAACCAGCATTGACTCAAACTCTACCAGCGGGTACCACGATGCCCATCCACGGGTGAGAAACGTTACGGCAGATGTTGACATGGAAACCGGCCTACATCGGGAAAATTATTCAGCTGGGTCGCCATTCCAGAGAAGCTATTCGGAAGAGACTGCAACGGATGCTTGTCGCCGAAACCCCTTTCCCTTCTTTACACGTCTCAACTTCACCTTACCATTCAAAATCCCATCAAAATCAAAGATGGGGAATCAGGTGGAGGCACCTCTTCCTCTGCCGTTAAACCCCATCCACTCCACCACGGCCTCACGTAGGTCGCAATTGAATGGTCCCGCGATCGAAAGCCAAGCTCCCAACTGGGCTGACAACGAAGCCGGACTCTTTCATAACCCTGAAAGAGATCGATGAATTGGCGTCTTCCCAACTCGATCAGGATGAGATTGCGGTAAGGGACGAGGGACGTAATATTGCAGGGGGAAGGCTTTCACAGAGAAGTTTCATTCGGCGGGCGCGCTTATTGAAAGAAGGCATTTGCGCAGCATTTTGCTGTCATGCGTCGAGGACAAAAGGATCCCAGAGATCTAAGGGGAGGTGAACGGCAAGTTAGTTTCCTGGATGCTTCTTGGCATACCACAGATGGCCGTCCAATTTCAAAATAAATGGTGACCATCTCTTATAATGATTATGAAGACGTGGCGATATCTCTTGTGTTCCAGCACATTTAACAGAGGTTTTGCTCTACTTCACCGGCAACTCAGTGTTCGCTCTTCCGGCAGCCCCTTGAGGGGTTTGAATCAACTGTCTAGTGCTCATAGCCCGTCAAGCGATTACGACGAAGCCGCCATGGGCTGCTCTGCCCCCTGCGTGTCCCTGTCCTTCTCCTGCACACTCTGGTCCGGGTCCATGTTCGTCTTGATCTTGCGAATAATGCGCGCCGGATTGCCCGCGACTACGTGAAACGGCGGCACGTCCTGCAACCAGTACGTCAGCTTCAAACCGGTCTGCTTCCGCTCTCTGCTGAACTGGGTCTTCGCACCTTGGTGACGACGCTGCCGGCCCCCACCGTGGCGCCCCTGCCCACGGTGATGCCCGGCAGGATCGTGACGTTGCCGCCGATCCAGCAGTCCTCCCCGATGTGGATTTCCCCGCCCAGGTCTGGGCCCTTGAGGCCGTTGCGGAGCTCCGGGTCCAGCGGGTGCGTGCCGCTGTATAGCGAGCAGTGGGGCCCGAAGAGCGTGCGCGACCCGACGGTGATGGTGCAGGTGTCAATCCACGTCGAGTACGCATTGACATAGACACCCTTGGCGAGCTTGACCTGCGTGCCGTAGTCCATGTACGCCGGACCTTCGACCAGCGGTTCCTCCTCGAACTGCGCCTCGTCGTCGGCGGCGTCGGGTAGCTCAGGCGGCAGAGGAGTAGTGTCGCCTACGACTCTACAAGCCGGCGATAGTGAGTCAGGGGCCGTCACGATCTGAGGGCTGGCGGCGGCTGCTGGCTGAGGGATGAGCCCAAGAGGGACTTACTTTCTCCAGAGGCGTACCATCTCTCGCCGCGGCCCCGTGCCCGCAATAGCATTATATTCGCGCAGGGCCGCTTTACACCTCGCGCGCTCGGCGAGGAGATCCGGGCTGTGGGCGTAATGGAGCTCCCCGCGAGCCATCCTCTGCCTATTCTCGGAAAGCGGAGGCGCGGCCATGGCTAGATGCGCTGTGGGGTAAAGGATGGGCGATTCACGAGCTATCTTGGAGTGGCTCGACAAGCTTCACTCGACGAGGTTATATTACTGTGATGATCGACAATGGGCTTACTCAGCGCTGATCGGTGTTCGGCGGTCGGTATTCTCTCCCGATTCTGTAAAGCCCGCGCAGACGTCACTGCGATAACCTGTCAGCCTGTGCGCCAAGGAACTCTGAAAGTTAAATGTAGAGTTGCGGATTCAGGTGGGGCCGAGACGGAGTCGCGATGCGGGGCCGCCAAGGGCGGGATTGAGAGGCCTCATGGCCGGTGTCAGCCAGCCGCTGCGCCCGTGGATGATGCACCTCTGATCCATGTAAATACCGCATCGCTGACGATTTCAGTAAGATGTCCATTAAATTCCTCTAGCTACCAAGGAATGCTTCTAGCCTTGCGTCCTTGTGAATCTATGTCGAGCCATCTTTCTCCTCCGGATTCGCTGCCTCATTTGTTCGCTAAGCCCATACGTGAGAGCGTTGGCCAGTCCAACGAACTGTGTCGTGGCCTGCAGGACCGTCAACCAGAGCGGTGCCGATCCTGCTATCGATTCCGCGAGGCGGTTCGCCATGCCAGGGATCCAGAGGATGATGTATGCAATGGGATAGCCATTCATGAGTAGCATCCTGCGGAGATTGGGCGACGCTGGAATCTTATCGTTGTGGCCCTTCTGGCGGGGTGACGGTTCCACCGTCTGAACGTGAGTCGACTCTTCAGTCGTGCAGCGACGAGCCTGGTCCGTGGAGGAGAGCGACCACGTGGCCGAATGGTCGCTGTGAGCGCCGCTTGGAAGCCCGGGGCTCTGTTTGTGCTGGCTCTCGAGCTCATGCCCGATGGAAAACGAGTTGGTAACCAGGATCCCTTGGGTGTCGGATGGGTCGTTGTCCAACTCGCGACCCATGCTGCTCATGTTTGCCGTCGTCGACGAGCTCGGGCCGGACATTCTGAACTTGCCGAAGACTCTTTTGAGGCGGATGTAGATGGCGGTATAGATGGCGATGGTGGCTAGGAAAATACCAATGCGCCATCCGTGCGTCAAGGCATACCGCAGGTCGAGACGGTCTGGCTTAATCCAGCACCAGTTTCCGCTGACATTTCCGTAGGCGTTGAGCCCGAGGCCAACATTGCCTGGAGCGTTGCATCGTTAGCTGCGTTTCCTTGAGTTTGTGGATCGGCGCTGGAGACTTGGACATACTGGTAACCAAGCCTGGAACCCACGCGGCCGCGCATACGAGTACCGTCGAGAGGGTAGACGGCACTATGGCCTGGCGTTGGCTGTAGACGGTGTAGCAGACGATTATCGATATGATCAAGATATTAAAGTCGACCGCCTGGACGGAGAACTGGCCGATCCAGGCGTTGGCGATGCAACCCTTATCGGGCGGGGTGTCTGGCTCGATGGAGTAGCCGCGTGCCAGCAGGGCGATTCCAGAAACCGAGTTGTTGAAGCTGTTGATGAGATCTAGGAGGGGACCTGGTCAGACGGAGAGCTGCGAGGGCAACGCCACGAGGCCTTGCGTACCTGCACAAAGGAGATTGATGATGAGGGCGTGGCGGAAGTGTCGCTTCGGCGGGAAGACGATGTGCAACCCGATGACCACGAGCGACGCAAGGAACGACGAGATGGAGCCGAGCAAGGTCGGCACCGCCACCACCAGCTTCACCGGTGAGGTGTCCATGTCATCGACGACGATGCGGCGGTGGACGAGATGTCATTGCTGGGGAGCACAGGAGGAGAGGTCGGAGGGCTTGGCCATCATATTGGGCATTCTACAAGGGGAGATCGTCAAGCGAGGAGCCGCGACAGGTAAGAGCTTTTCATCAAGGCTTGCAAGCCTCCTCGTAAGGCTAGGCCTTCTCGGCAAGGCGCAGGTCCGTCGGGGCATCCATTGTAAGTCGGCGGCGGATGTGGCTGCTGCGAGTATGGGGTAAGCCCACAGGGCCATTACTCGCGCCCATCGACGGCCCAATTTCTGAGCAACGTTCTACCAACCTTCTAGGTCGCCGACATCCGATCCCAGGTGGCGCCGCGTCGCCTCCCCGCCAATGTCAACGGCGCGAGGCCTCGACCGTTCCCGTCATCGCCACCCAGGGCGTGGCATGCGAGTAAAGCCTCTTGGGGATGTCCGAGCCGCGCTGATGCGGTTGAGGCATCGGGCTGCCCACAACCTGTCAGTTCAGAGAAGTTCAGAGAGGGCGTTGGAGACGAGGCTTGGGTGGTAGATTCGCGGATCTGCGGCGAGCGTCTCAGATCCCTGCTGGAGGAGCCGTGCACCAAACAAGCGCCATCGGCCGTCGCCAATCACGAAGGTCTCTCTCCGCAGGGGTCCTCCAGCGCGGCAGTCGTCTTTGGCGCACGGAGTACGAAGCATAAAACGATCACGCAGGGCGCTCTTCGAAGCCCAAACCGCGCGCCCATCGCACGAAGATGCCGTTATTTCCGCTCCCCCAGATCTGCAGACGCATCCTCCTCGGTAATCGTGGACTTACGTGTGCTCGCTCCGGGGGATCGATTGAGTAGGCCCCTCTTGTGATGTTGGAAAGGGCCTTCGCGGTGGATACGTATGCTAAGCGAGAATGCAAACGCCACCGGTTATCGGAATCCCCGTAACATAATATTACATGCTGGGGTATTACTCAAAAGTTCTCGTACGAATACGGAGTACTGCTACTCACTCACACTCGCAGACACTGATCCGTAGATCGTCCTGTAAAGGCTTCTCCTCGGGTCGCAAGCCGACGTCTTGGCACCTGAGAAACTTGTGGCAGTGACGTTGAGCCTGAAACAGTAAAGCAATCTCCCAGACGTCCACGGCAAGATGCAACGATCCAAGTTGAGCCATGGGGAGGTTGCAAGGCAAGACATGAAATAAAATGAAAGTGCAAGTTCAGAGTTCAACATCATAATGGGGAAGCATCGTAGAGCGGAGCTGGTTTACCATGAGCTATTGATGAAATCCATGAAGCCAAGAAGCAAAGCAGCTCCGTAGTTGGTCGCCTACCCATAGCTGCCCAGCATCGAGTCCTCCATTCTTTCAGCTCATATTCCGTACTCGTACGAGCAATTACTCGTACGTACAGGCGCATCAACGGCAGGGCCAATCATCACGGGCGAGTGTCGATTGGGACAGGGACCAGGGTGCTAAAAAGCAAGCCAGACATCGGCCCGTCTGGATCGCTCCCGCGAGGCCTTGTTCTAACGCCGCTATTTCTGGCTGCGTCACCAATCAATGGTCCGGGTTCGTACGCGCGCCAAGACGGTCCGTGCTAATCTATGCTTTGCAAAACACCCGGCAAAACTCAGATTCTTCTGTTACCGGAATTGGGATTTTGTAACGCCAATTTGCTTCATGAGACTGAACAATGCGTCATTCTGGGTTGATGGGAGCTATCTCGGCCGAATCGTCGCACACCTTCTCGCCAGCGCCGTTCGCGACTAGACCAGTGGTGATCGTGATACACGTAGGGTATAGATCCATTGACTATCTCGTGTCATGCCTCCAACTCAGCACGCATGCAGTCTTCAAATAGTTACAGTGCGGTATATACACTGGAAACTCCTTCGCTCCAACAGGCAAAGTGCCCCTGACGATCATATCATCGTCATGTGCGTTCCGTATTCTCCCCGAATTAGACATTCTCTCTCTTTCGAGTGTTTTTCATAGTAACAGTGTCCAGCCACACGACCCAGCGCCAGTTGAAAACAAAAAGCAAAGGCTTCCGTGGTATCAAACAGGAGTTATTGTAAATGTAAAGGAGTCGCGGTATGTGGAACAGATCTGACGCAAGCAGTCGTCGAGGTAGTAGAACTGAACAGGCAAGCAAAGAAAGAAACAAATCATGAGAAAAAAGTCAGAAAGCAAATGCGTTTGCGTGCGTGTCGTCTTTTGACTCATGACGGCATTATGCTAAAGCGCCAAGCGCCGTGCCTGAGCGGCAGTGTGGTTTAGCTTCGCTGAGAGCCGTTTTGCATCTTGCGCATCGCCTCGCGGTGCGCCCCGAGCAGGTCGCCACTCCTCATGCGCTCGTCGAAGGCCCTGTCCAGGAGCTCCTTCTCGCGGCGCTGGGCCTCCTTGCGCTGTGCTTCGGCCTCCTTCTGGCCCATGAGCACGTTGCGTTGCATGTCGATGTTGCGCTGGATCTCGGTCTCACGATTGCCCAGCAGCGAGGACGCCGTGAAGAGAGACTCGCGGCCCGTCGGGGTCACCAGGGGCGAGCCAGCGCGCAGGTCCTGCTGCACCGACTGCCGGAAGTTGGCGAGCTGGGCGTCGCGCGCGGCCTGTGTGGGCAGCGTGGATGCGCGCTTGGGCTGGTGCGAGTTGAACGACAGGTTCTCGGGGCTCTCGCGGGGGCCGCCGGCGCTGGATACGCGCATACCAGAGCCATTGGATCGCTGCGACAGCGACATGAGGCTGTTCTGGCGCATGAGCTCCTTACGCTGCTTGAGCGGTAGATCGTCTGGGTCGGACACGTTCAGCACCGACGAGTAAGCAGGGTAGTTGTACAGAGACCCAGCGTCGCTGCTCGGGCCCTGGGGAGCAAAGGCCGGCTCCGGGGTGGTGGACAGCAGGGTGCCCTGGGACTTGCTGCGAAGCAGCATATCGCGCTGGCCGATGAGCGTCTGGGGGCTGGCGTACGAGACGACACCGGGGATTTTGCGAGGAGTCGCTTCGCTACCGGTGGACGGGGTCGCCGAGGCAGTTTCCAAACCCGCCTCTTCTTCGAGTATGGTATTCTCAGCGGGCGCTGCAGGGTGCTGTTCCTCAGCAATGGGTTTAAACCCCGACGAAGTTCTGCGCATCGCCGCCGATGCTGTCCGAGACGGGGCTGAAGGCGGAGAGCTTGGGCTCCGACGCTGCTCCCTGTCCTGGGGAACATTCTTCGGGATCACGAGGCTGGACAGGGAGTCTGTCTTGGATAGTCGTTTCCCGACGCTTGGCACGTGCGACGCGATGGATGTCCGCGACTCTGAGCGGCGCATCGCGGGTGCCGGAGCGCCATCCTGTGCCGTCTTCTGCAGCTCCTCGACGTTGACGGGCGCAGGCCGTTCCTTGGCCGGCGCCGCGTTCATCACGGCTGGCGCCACTTCGTCGACATGCACGTCGACGGGGTCAGGCGTATCGGCGTAGCCGAGGTGCTTGGCCCACTCGTTTGTGCGGTAAGACATGGCTACTCGGGACAGGGAGTGCGGCAGCCGGTCTTTCGTCAGGCTCACGGGTGTCGACGCAACCGAGGTCGTGGACTTGGCCTTTTCGGGGGCCTCGGGCAAGGCCTCGACGGGAGGTGCCTCATGACTTTGCTCAGCGGGAACCTCAGGCTCCTCTTCGTTACCAAGCTCCGCGTTAATCACGATGTCTGGAGGCGGATCCATGGAATGAACAGAGTGTCGGTCAGCTCCGCTGATGCTCTCGCCATCAACCGTCGCTGCCAAAGAACCGTTATCGGCGTCGTGTCGATGCGTTGTGGGAACCACCAGCTCCTCCGAACTCTCCCCCTTTTCGAGGGCTAGATCGTCGCCTCCGCGGCCTGACCTCTGGGAGAAGCTTCTGAGCAGCGTGGCAGAGCTCTGAGACAGCCGCTTCACAAGCGAATGCCGGGGACGCGCCGGGGACGCCGCTTCCACGTCGTCTGCGAAGGTGGCAATCGATGACCGGTCACCGACACTTTTGGCGTCCTCCTTCGGCGGGACGGTGAAGGGCAGCGGGACCACTTCCGGTGCCTCAGTGACTGTCTGTGCCTGGGAGACGCGTTTGCTCGTAGTTGTCTGTTGGGAGAATCGCTTGCCTTCAATCGATGCCTCGGCCAGTTCATCCACATCTGTAGCCTTCGCCTCGGTGCCATCAGCAACGCTGATGGACGCCTCGGGGACATCGTCGGCGGCGACTCGCACAGTGACATTGCCCTCCTGCGCTTCTCCTGCCGCCATCAAGGGGGGTGGCCCGTTCCGAGCATGCTCCGATTCCGGCATGTCTGCCATCTCGATGACCTCGACATCCGATCTCGTCAGCCTTTTCTCGCTCGCTAGATCCCCAGTGTCTGACGTGCCCGACTCATCGGCGCTGGATTTGTCTCCGTACACTCGCTCCCAGTGGCGACGCTCGCGGGCATTCGCCTCCTCCACCTGGCGTCCTACTCCTTCTTCTTCCAGCTCCAGATCACGCTGGCCCTCGGCTCGTTCTGCGGCCCTCTTCTCGCGTTTTGCCCGAACTATCCTCCATAGCTTGATCTGAGAGATGACGCCGACGAAGGAGAAGATGATGACGGCGGCCGTCTCGACGCGGATACCTTTTGTGATTGGGAAGGTCTCAGCTCCAAGGGGAAAGAGGTTGCTGTTGACGTTCCAAACGTAGGCCCAGAATTCTTTGAGACCAGCGCGGCTGAAAGAGTCGATGCCCAAGACGGTAATTGTGGAACCCGAAAAGGCAATCATCAGAATAAGCGCCCAGTCCCGCGTCCATCGGCTGAAGTAGAAGCCCAAGGCGAACAACGTGAAGCAGCCGACGAATATGGCTTTAGATGCCGTCTGGCGAATCAGGCCCCCGGGGGTCAAGCACAGCAGCCACATGCTGACGCAGAAACCGCCCAAGGCACACCCGAGGAATTCGGTCAATTCTTTGAAGAACATGGACACTGCACCGACGGCACAACCCGAGAGGATGGCGGCCACAACGTATCCACCCTGCGTGGCATTGGATACTGGGACCTCCATGACGTATACAATCAGTACCGAGACGCCGAGAGCGGTCATGTAGGCGGTGGAGAAGAAGGTGTGTATCCACCGGTTCTTGATGCCGACAAGGGCGTAAACGGGGCCGGTAGCAAGCATGATGGCGCCGGCGACGCCCCATCCCGGGGTGAGTACCGGCGTGAGAGGAAGCTCACCGTCAGGGATCGTTTCTGCGTGGAGATGGGTCAGTTGGAATTGAGGGGGGCATTAACGGCGGAGCACCATCGTACCGTTGAAGAACTTGGAGCCGTCGAACGAGATGCTGGCAGTGATGGCGGTGGGGGTGGCCGTTGTGTGAGCCGTGCCCGTCGGGGCATCCGTGGTGGAAGCCGTGCTTCCTCGGGCGTCCGTCTGGGTCGCTGATGTTTTGGTCACAGGCGTCTCAGTGGGCCGGTCATCAGTGTTCGTGGCCGTAAACGGTAGTGAAGGCGCTGGAGTGGTCTTGGGTCCTTCACTTTCCCTCTTGAGGACCTGGAAGCTCTGCGCGGCGGCGAGCTGCAGGGCCAAGGCCAGACAGAGCAGTGCCCACAAGCGGGCTGCCCTCGAAAACATGGTGTTTGATATTAGGCGTGGGTTGGTGTCGAGGTCGTCGACGCGTTAAGTGTCTGGTGGGAGACTTTACGACGGCGCCACGAAGCCGCGATGCATGATCGAACGTCGCCTTACACGCTGAAAGAGAAGGCGGCTTTCGGCAGGGTCACCGATTGAAGCAAACACAGAAGGCGTGAAGCGGTCGACGCGTCAAGGCAGAAGCGCAATAGCAAGGTAAATGAGATCAGCGGCGTCTGAGATCAAAACGGCACACGCGCGGCGCAGGTGTGAGACAGCGTGTTCTGCGAAGAATCGGTGGCCGTGGGGAAGTGACACAGTCACGGCAGAGCTCGCATCGAATAGAAAGGAGGGAGGTTCTCGGACGAAAGTGAGAGTACGGAAGCGGCGTCTCGTCGACTTCCAGCAGCACGACGTGGACAAAAGAGCAAAAAGAAAAGAGTAACTTGATGGTGGAGGAAGACAAGCGGCGACCTAGACGGCCGGTGAGGAGGGATGGAGGGGGAGAAGGCCAAGCGTGTAAGTGAGCGGTGCGTGTCATGGACTCAGCTGCTCCTCTCATTTGTGACAGGTGAAAAAACGAACCACCCACACTCCCTCAACGAGGCGTCTGCTCCGGCCTTGGACCTGCGAGATGGGACAAATCCGACAGGAGAGCCGGCGGCGGTCGTGACATCAGGCGCATCACGGACTGGGGGATGGAAGGGCTGTGGGGCCAATTTCCCGGCTGGGGCGGGCTGATGGAGCCGCGGGCCATGTGGATGACGAGCATCGACAGCACGCCCAGGCCGTCGGCGTTGGCATTGGCGTTTGCCGGCTGCGTGAATGCGAGGGCGGTGGGTGATGCAGTGAATCATGCATGGATGGGAAGCTCAATCGAGGGCAGTCGCGAGGCGAGCGCCGACTCCATGACGGCGAGGCTCGAGGAGCGGGCCCGTCTCGGCTCCGTGACTCCCGGCGGCAGCACAAGCAGTCGTACCGCGTCGAGACCATCGTATCGTTCGTGGCGGAGAAAAAAAAGTCAAAGGGGCGCCACCCATGCTCGCCCGTCAATCAATCACATCGAAATCGAGCAATAGCCTGTCGTCGTAGCCCGACCGATGCGTGACGGCCGGAGCCAAGATTGCACCGCCGGGGGTTGAGGACCGGGGGGGTCGACGACCACGCCTGGACCACGCTTTGGCGCGCAAACACGCGGGCAGCGCTGGTCTCTGCCAGGTACTGCATGGCCCGAGCCCCAGGAACACTCGGCGCCCCCCTGTCACTTCCCCCGGCCCGGCCAGGGACAAGGCGCGCAGCCGGTCGCGCCAACTATCGCGCCACCAAATACAAACTGCGCTGGCGAGGGCAATATGCTGTGCGCGAGAAGCAGAGAGCCATGTCTGCCGGAAATAGAATGACGGCGTCTGCGCCGCGTGGCCCAATCGACCGTTGGATCTTGGTTCTCGTCCAAGGAGTAACGGCGTCGAGGAGTCGAGCGGCTGTCGTAGGCGAGGCTCCAGCCTACCATCGTGTCTCAGGTACTGAGCTGTCATGGCGGGCAGATCCGCCAGGCACACCCCCCTTATCAGCGAGCCAGCTGCAGCGACGGCACCCTCTTTGAAATTGCCGGCAGCTCAAGGTAGCTGTTTGCAATGCGCGCGTCCTGTCTTGGCTTCGGCTCGCGCCCGAGCTGCTGGCGAAGGTAGGTTGGAGTCCCACCGACTTACAAAACGAGCATGCTCGCCTGTCACGGCCGCCTTTGCCATACCCGCCGTCGGCCCGGTCGATGTCCATTGCCCGCAATCCTGTCCAATACCCCCGCTGCCATGCCCTGCCCGTGCCGGCCGTGGCAGCTTGCACAACCCCTCGAGCTCCTCCACGTTACCCGCTTCGGACGGCTAAACTGCCCAGGATGCTTGGCTCACCGGACTCGTAGACGTGCTCGGGCACGAGGACCTCGACGCCAACGGCATCAGCCGAGGGCCTCGCCCTACCTTAGCCTGAATCAGCGGCCGCAGGCGGGCGTTTCGTCGTCGACGTCCTGCTGTCCTCCACTTCCAGGGCCGCAGCGTGGCCGTGCGCCGCCGTGGCATCCTTCGGGTCTCTCGGCGCCAATTCAAGCCAGCCCGTCGTATACGTACGACTTACACTTTCATGCCCGCCGGCCAACCGCGGACGCGCAGACGCCCAGGTCTGCCAGCTCATTCAGCCGCGCCAGCGGCAATGCGCGCACGCATGGGGACGTGCTCCCGCCGACCCGTCTCCTGGAGTGAGCCGCAGCAGCACGAGAAGGAAGAAGAAAAAACAGCGGCCTGCAGTGTGCAGCGTTGCGTCGCATCGTCGCATCCTGGTCGATATGGACCTTTGAAAAACCGATGCCACGTTGGAAAGGTGGGTGGCCAGGCTTTCCTCCCTTGAGGTGCCACTAATAAGGCGACGATCTGCCACAGGGTGCCACAGCAATCAACTACTTGGCGAACCCGTCCGTCCGGCGGTGGTACAGAGTACGGGTATGAGTCCCGATCAGAGAGCCCTTACTCCGTACTTACTGGCGATATGATCCGCAGCTGGCAGGGGGGTCTCGTCCAATATCCCTGGACCTGGTGATGCAATGCCACGATGCATCGAAACCACAACGCCGACGCGTCTGATTAAGATTACTCGTGAATTGTCCCACACCTCAAAGAGCCGAGCCGGGCCCCGCGTCAACGCCGTTCTCCGCCCCCAGCGCGCTGTCGATACCTGTACGCGAGGGTTGCTCAATGCTGACCAGTGAAGAGGCTGCGCCGATCCGGATCCGGACCTTCATCCGTGCTTGTGACATGGTTTGTATTTGTATCCTAAGCGCGCTCGAGGCGATTGTCGCACCGATACGAACGCGTCCGTGATTACGGACCGCATTGAAAACCCCGAGGTGGACGTCTGTCCTCCCGTCGCACTGAGCTAGAAAATCTCCTTCGTCGCACATCAATGCTCCTTGCTCCTCGCGCTCTCTGTGTCGCAACCGGGACCCAAATGGACGACTTTCCGAGGAAGCTGGGTCCACTATGGAGCAAACTTGGTATGAATGCCTTTACCGACACCAGTGCCTTCGCCTGCCCACCTCGACGGCCGTTGTGCTGATCGCCATTACGAGTACAAGTACATCTCTTATCGGTAACGTTTACCAACTCGCGTGAGACGGCCGAGCTTCGCGCTTGCTCTCAATGCATACAACGCTTACTAGCCAGATTCATGCACCAGCCGCACGTCTCCGTTGTATTTAATCACCACTCCCTAGGTAGGCATCTAGTACGACTTGATCAGCCAGGATTGCCCAGCGCGCTCATGGCTTACTGCATGTCTAGATGTGCGTGTCATTAATTGCTGCCTGCCTCGCTGGCCAAGCCCGTGGCGTTACGGTGAGGTGGCACCAAGTGGACTGATTTGGAGCGCTCAACCCCATTGCAGAGCACGCTTGCTTCAGGGTTCCCACCGAGGATGAGTATCGGCGCCTTCCATACGAACGCGCATGGCACAAGGAAATTGTCCCGTGGTCATCGTTGCTGCCATGAAAGCTTGTGTCATCCAACTTCTTCCAAAGATGCTCTAAAGCGCTCACCCCGTCAAGGGCAAACTCGTGGTATTCGCGTCTAAGGGGAATTGCACCACTCGTGACGGCTGTGATGGAGGTTAAGAAAATGCCAACGACGCCCTTTCGCGTAATCCTGCGTCATGCTGTACTTCCATTGGTATCATAGGTATCTCTCAGGTCGCACGCAAAGCCAAATGTGAACATGAAAGCAAAGGTAGGCTTATCTCTTCACAACCCGAGTCGGTACGCGATCCCCGCTGTACCGCGGCTGCATCGGCATTTTCCCAGTCCGGCTGCGACTGCGACCAAGTTTCGCCGAGGAAGGGGGTGCGTGCTTGTTGCGGTTGATCAAGGCAAGGAGTGCCGTCAGGGGCAGCAGAAGTAACTGTAGAATTGACTTAAATGGGAAGAGAGTGATGGTGACGGCGTGTTCGACCAAACGTGCCCAAAAGTTCCTGCTGGCAGCGCTGTTCTTTGCTGCAGCTGCCGCCAGTGCAATGGCGTCGTCAAATCTGGCGTCGAGTCCCGCAAAACGTGCTTCCGTTTGAAGTTGTAGGAGAGTAGCCTTCTTTTCGTACCGCCTCACGGCCCGATTGAGCGCGTCCAGCTCGGGCTGGATGGCGTTGCGCACATCTCTCGTCATCACGGCCTCTTGCTTGGCCCTCAAAGAGTCCGGCCCGGCACCTTGCTCCAAGGCTACTTCATCTGCCGCGGAACGAGCCTCCAGCCGTTCAATTCTCCCAACCATGTCTTCGATTTGTGCTCCCGTGTCTGACAATGACGCAAAGGGGTTTGCGTGCACAAGCCTCTGCAGATGCAGAGTCCGCGACTGAACCAGCTTGAGCATGTGGGAGAAGACCCGTAGCTCTGACACTAAGAGAAATATTGTCAGGTTGAAATTGGAGACTAGTCCCTCTGACGGGCGGCTGAGCTGCGACCTGATGGCATGGAGCAGGTAGGCGCTGATGAGCGGAAGTGCGAAGCACGCCATGAGCGAAAGGACTTCATGAATGTAAAGCTCGCGAAGGGCAGCCCGTTGCCGGGCCATCGTAGTCTTTTCCCCAGACCGGACTTTGGAAGCTTCCGCGTCGTCAATCTCGCCCTCCTCAGGCACGTCGTCGAGTGGCGAGCTCGGCTGAGCGGTCGGCCCTGAGGACTCGCCATCGCTGTCCTCTTCTACGACGGAGTCGGAATAATCCACCTCGCGATGCACCCGCACCTGCTGAGCAGAATGATACCAGACCCTGCTGCCAGTTAGGACTCCAGAGAGTCTCGATTGAGTTGCAAAATACGCTGACTACGTACCATGGTTGTGTAACCGACCAGTGGAGGAAGACGCCGGCCAGACCCAGGAGCATAATGTCCGTTACGACGGCATGCCCATTCGTGAACAGCGCACCCGTGACCGCGGGGAGCAGCGCAAAGGCTAGAGACAGCGCCGCAAGGGACGAAGCTTCGGTTGGTGGGACTTCGACCCCGACTTGAGGCTGCGGGTTCAGGATGGCGCGGGCCTCGCTGCTATAGTCAGAGAAGTTGGAGCTCCTGCGCGGCGGCGCCGGGCCCTCGAAGGACGTCTCGGCGCGGCTCACAAAAGGCCGTCGCCGCGACTCGTCGACCATGGTCTTTGCGCGACGGAGGGCGTGGCCAGGCGGGCCGTCGAAGCCTGAAGCAGTGCCCGAGGCCATCGCGCTGTTGCCGCCGGGTCTGGTGGAGGCGGACGATGACGCAGCTTGTTGCCGTGGGCCGGCCGGGATCTCGTCAGTCGCCGCGGCCATGATGCGACTGTGCGGCACGTCCTCGCAGCAGGCGGTCGTCGACTCGTCCGGACGTTGCCCAAGGCAAGATTTCTGGTGACATGGAGGGGATGGTCTAACGATGCGTGTCGTGGTCACGGAGCGGCAGGTGCCGCCTCGGTCGGTGAGGTAAGGTCATAGCACTCTGAGCGCAGAAGCAGGTAGATTGCCTAGAAGGGAAATAGGGGCCTAAGGTTCTGGACTCGCTCCACCATTAGCGTCCTCGTTAGGGCACCATAATCTGGGGTAATGGCCAGGGGCGAGGCCACAACCCGCAACATGGACGCTTCTGTGCCTCGGCAGGAGCGGTGATCCGACGTGCGCAGCATCTGGAATCCACGTACGTCTATATGCAGGTATAATACGTGGAAGTTGGGGCTCTGAGACGGGCTCTGCCTCCCACAACCGCAACGGCTCTGACTGTTTCACATTTGGCCAGCAAAGGACCTCACAGGATTGTGTTGTTCGTCATCTAGTTTCGAGGGGTTTGAGTCCCCAAAAAACTCACTCCTCGAAGACCGCTTTGCCATACTTTCTCGAACTGGGCTGGAGATTGACACGCTTTCAAACTTTGTCCGGAGCACTACGTTATTTGTCGTCGGTCAAGGCAGCGGCATCCCGGATGGCGGAGATCCCGGAACCAGCTGAGGATGAGAGGACGGAGCTCTAACACGGCAAGGAGCAGCAGCAGCCAAGCATACCGGCCCCGCCCGCCGAAGTTTCCAGCCTTTTTGGAATGATCTGACGGATGAAAAGGAGTCTCGGTGCATTGCTGAACTCTTCGAAACTCGGCGGGCTGAATCCATGCGCACAGACCGTAAGGATAGAGGAATAAATCTCCGGACTCCTGGCCACACGTCAATCGGAGCCAGGCGACTCACAGAGCGCACGGAAAGGCCATCCGAAGAGCGCGTGCGTTGTCCATCGAGCCTCTTGGCAAGCCAATGCGCCAGCCCGTGTCTTCAGCTCGCATGTCCAGCAGGCGAATGAGGCGATGGGATGTATCAGCATCGACGTGCTTGACAGCTGACGCCGCTTCATTTGCTCCCTTGCCCAGGGGCCCTTTGCGTTTCATCGGAGCCAACCGCCGCTCAGAGCTGCACGTCGACACCAGGTGCATCGCTGCAACCCACAGTGGCTTGCTTCTTTCCCGAACGTCAGGGAGCCTCAACAGGACGCCATTCGCTTGTAGCCCGTAATAAAGTACCTTACCCAAGCCACCTTCAGTGCCGGCGTGGATCAGACACGTCTGATGTCTGTGGAGGATGAGATCACTCGACAAGCAGCAGCACCGCAAACCGGTGGTGGGTCGCGCTTTGGCAACTCGATACACGCACCAACAACGAGCAAGGAGTGCCTCAAACGACAGGAGCTGGGCTGCTGGGCCGGCGACACTTAAAGCTGGCGATGCAGCCGCCGACAACCCTGCTCGCCTTTCTCCTCCCAATTCTTGTCTCCGGGCCTGCTGAGGCGACCTGTGTTGGGCCGTCGAGAAAGCTGACAATCCCATTGTTGTCTGGCCCGCAGCGCAGATTGCATCACCTCACTCTCGCGCCCCTCCAAATTGCCCTACTCGAGGATGCTGGCGCTCGCCGGTAGGGGTCCTGCCGCTAACCAGTTCCAGGGCGCTCCCCTAGCCAGAGCCTTCGCGAGCCCGTGCAGCAGCGGCCTCTGCTCCCACTGCAGGCCAACAGCCGCAGCCCCGAGCTCCCCCCCGGCCGGCAACCCTCGACGTCCATCCATCGACGACGAAAAATTGAGGCCATCGCCAACACCATCACCGCCGCCGCGCCCGGAGTCTCCTCCCGAGCCAGCACCCGACGTGCCGCTGCTCCGCCCGTTCCCCATCGCCGGGCCGCATCACTTGCTCGCTCCGACGCAGCTGCAGCAGCACAAGCCGCAGCCGCAGCAGCCGCCGCCGAGCTGCCCCCTGAGCACGGTCGTCACGGCGGCCGTGCCGACGCCGTCTTTCCCACGGCTCCTCACGCAGTCCAATCGTCCTCCACCTCGACCCCTTCGGCCCCCGTCGGGGCAGCCCAAAGCCTGCGACTGCCGCCTCTTTCCCAGCAGCCCAGCTATCCCAGCCGCATCAACTCCCCCGGCCGCTCGCCCCGGGATCTCGCCGTCGCCGCCGCTGAGGCCTTGAACCCCCAGCAGGGCCGCCAGCAGGGCCAGCGATTCTTGTCGCCCTTTCGCAGCCGTGGAACAGCAGCGGTCTTCTCGTCATCGGCCCCGCGCCGCCCGCGCCGCCTATCCTCTGCCCGCCTCTGGAATCCGACCAACTCGACGCCGCGGACAAGTCAGCCTCGCAAACGCCGTACATCGTCTCCCCCCGCGCCCTCCGTCCCGCTACACCATCCCACGCTCGACGCCTTGTCCAGCACGAGCGACCTCGTCAGCGCAGCCGGCGATTATCCCCTCCTGACACTTGCCGAACAGCGACAGACAAGACACTCTTCATCTATCCGTGCCAGTCTCCAAATCGAGAGAAGCGGCAACCACGATCGAGTGAGCCTGCCCAGGTCAGTTCGTGCCTCGCACGACGGAAGCCGATCTCCGCTGCCGACGCCAGGCCTCCAGGGCTTTGAAGTTGAGCACTCAAGCTATTCCACCGAAGGACAAGCAAATCCCAAAAGGGTGGATAAAGGAAAGGGCAAAGCCACCATGGCAAATCAAGACGAGCCTTCCAGGCGGTCCCCCTCGAGAGATTTGGAGCGGGGACCGGATGTCTTGGATCCTCGGCCTTCGAATGTGTCTATCGGAGATGGCATCGGCTCAGCAATGTCATCATCCAACTCGTCCATTATGGGTGAGGATGTGCAGGCTGACGCAGGCGGGGAATGGGGTCCCCAGCATCCATGCTACCCTCACATGAACCCACATGTCCCGATGGACTCGCACGAGTTCGCAACCACGCGCGTGATTCGCATCCGCCGAGACTGGCTTGTTAAGGGCGACCTGGCCCCGACCTTTTCCAACCTCTACCCCGAGATCCTAGATCCGGCAGGCGTGTCAGAGCAGGAGTTCAGGCGAATCATTGAGAAGCTTAATGGAGAGCTGGTGCCCATATTTGACCCGTACAGCGTTCGGAACATCGTGGACAGCCTGCTGGGTCTTGTCACTGGCTGGCTGTGGGACGATCTTGGACTCACCGGCATCAAAGCTCGGCTCAATAACCTGGAGAAGTGGATCAACCAGTGGAACATGGAGATGGAAAAGACAATGGCGTCAGAGGAGAGCATCATTCCCCCAAAGCTCATATCGCTTCGACAAACGGGATACATGACGGTAAGACGCCCACTTTGCCATGCTTGCGGTCAGAATGGTGACTAACTTTGCTTGCTAGCTGGACATACAAATACCAGATCCGGAGATTGCTCCTGCACCGAGCAGTACCGGCGCTGGCGAGTCGCGGACGGCGTTGCCAATGGAGCCAGCGCCCGTAATGGTGGCCTAAGTTTTCTTCGCGCGAGCTTGTACTTCCATTTGATGATACCCTTTCTCTTTCGGCATTCCGATTTCTTCTCAGTTACTACTTTAATCTTCACTAATGAAGAGCGACTTGGCTATTGAAATGAGCATGGTGACAGTCCACGATAGACACGGTGCATGCTTCTGGATACCCGCCCCCGAAGAGAACAATGTATACTTACCCTGGAAGTTTTCCCTTTTTGGATATAAAGACATCCGTAGAGCTTGTAATTATATGTTTCCAAGACCTTAATAGGGACCTACGAGAGTGAAGTGGGGGTTTGCGGACTTATAAGTGATCGCAGCTGAAGGCTTGCAATAAGCTTTATTTGCCTGTCTTTGAAGAGTCTATCATTGTCTCACTCAATCAGTCCAGAGCCTCGCCCATCAAAGGCATGTAGTCAAGAAAGCCTTCTATTTTCTTGTAAATCGACGAAACAGGATATGTCCTCACGTTCCTCCCCACACAGCTTTTGCAAAGCCGTCTTGTGCGCCAAATGCAGTCTGGCAGCACGGAGGCTGTTTGTTGCTCTGGGCTCTTCACCACGACTGGCGACAGCAATTCAACTCGACGTCCAATCCACTTCTCTTGCACCGGCAACAGCTCCGGTAAAAATTACGCAATGGCTGTCATGCCTTTTGCCTCGTTCGGCAGCTCGCCACGGCACAACGGTAATAACCCGGACGGGACCCATAGCTTCGCTAGACAACTCCGCCGATCCAAACCCGGCGTATTTTCACCGACCGACGATGTCGGCGTAGTCTTTACCCGACTCCTCGTTTCTACATCTCTCATGAACAATCCGTCACAGCCTGACGGGTAAGGGTGCCTCTCGCGATGTCGACCCTGGCGGCGGACGGCCGCCATGATGGCAGCAAGAGCCGGGCTCTCGCGCGCGCAAAGACGGTGCTGGGCTTCGTGCTGGCCCAGTGGCTCATCATCGGCTTCGGCATCGCCTGCGTGCTGGCGTACTTCTTCCCCTGTGAGTTGCTCGTTGCTCTGTTTCGTGCTGCGACGGATCCGTGGGCAGAAAGAGCTGTAAAAGACTAATGTGAGACAGCCGTTGCGGCGCACGGCGGCAAGATCCGCTCCGAGTACAGCATCTTATACGGCGCCGTGGCCTTCATCTTCCTCGTCAGCGGGCTGCAGCTCGCGCCGGACAAGCTTCGCGAGAATGCGACCAACTGGCGGCTGCACATTATAGTGCAAGGCATCAGCTTCGCCGTGATCCCGGCTATCGTGCTGGGTAAGTAAGCTCTCGTCCTGTAGCCGATCTTCAACCCGTCTCTCGACAGCATCACACGACTTACACGCCGCAGCCATCGTCCACATCTCCTTTGCCGCCGGCGCCCTCACCTCTCACACACCCGCGCTGCCCATCCTGCTCGGCCTCCTGACGACGGCCTGCCTGCCCACAACCATCGCCTCCAACGTGGTGATGACGCGCGCGGCCGGCGGCGACGACGCCGCCGCCGTCATCGAGGTCGTCCTGGGCAACGTCGCCGGCGCGTTCCTGAGCCCGCTGCTCATCTACGGCTTCTTCCCGCGCGGCGACGAGTTTGACGCCTGGCGGCCCGCGAACCCAGCCACCCTGGGCCGCATGTACGCCGACGTTGCCAAGCAGCTCGGCCTGAGCGTCGTGCTGCCGCTCTTGGTGGGAGAGGCGGTACGGTGGCGCTGGGGGCCGGTGACAGTCAAGGTGCTCGACAAGTGCAAGTTGGCCAAGATATCGAGCTTCTGCCTCATCCTGCTGGTGTGGTGAGTTACCGCGAGAGACGCTTGTCGTTGAGTCGTGCTAACGATGACTGTGACAGGACAACATTCTCCGGCGCCTTCGAAACAGGCGCGCTCTTCAAGCTGTCCAAGGCTTCTGTCATCTTCAACGTCTTCATCAATGTCGCGCTGTACATTCTCTTCACTGTCATATGCTTCTACGCCGCGCGCCCGCCTATATGGCTCTCCGCGAGCCTCAACCCAATCATCACCGAGTCCCGGCTCGGTAGACGCCTGCCGACGCGCCTCAAGCGCATCTTGACAGTCAAGCAGATGCCCAAGCCGCAGACTATCGCCGTTTGCTTCTGCGGCGCGGCCAAGACGACGAGCCTCGGCATCCCGCTCGTGACAGCCATGTGGAACGCTTCCGACGACCTGACGCGCGCGTTCATACAGATCCCCGTGCTGCTGTACACGATAGAGCAGGTGGGTACTTTTACAACAGCTCACGAGGATATCCGCTGATTTTGGCTGTGGAAAAGGTCTTCATGGCGCAGATTCTTGTTTACTTTTTCAAGTGGTACCTTCGACGGGGGCAAAAGACAGATGGTGGAAGTCCACAGGACGATCATCGCACCGAGAGCGGAAACTCAACAAACTTGAATGAACCTGAAAGCTCGACCGAGGAGGCACGTGAAGAAAAGGGGATAAGCAGCATGAACAAAGGCATTTAAAGATTTATAGGTTGGATTGGCATCATCACGGCGTCATATACTTTTGGCGATTAGATTTAGATACCATAGTGCCGAATTGTTTATTTTTATTCATCAACTACCATCGTCAGCCACCTTCCCTTGCTATTTTGTTCTTATTAGACTATCAAACAGAGGCTTGAGGAATTTGGCGCTCTTTTTGGGGTATCTCCGTTGTCCATTGGCATAGTCGACATAGCACACGCCAAACCTCGTCTCGTAGCCCTCGTGCCACTCAAAGTTGTCCATAAGCGACCATGCAAAATAACCCCTGACGTTGACGCCGTCCAACGTCACCGCCGTCACCATAGCCCGGACGTATTCATTATAGTACCGGACTCGGGAGTCATCCTCGAGAATCTCGTCAAGTGGCATGTCGTTTTCACCCTTGACGCTCGTCCCATTTTCAGTCACGTAGATCTTGGGGTAGCCGTAGCGCCGGCTTATCCAGACGAGCAGGTCGCGGAAGCCAGGCGCACAGGGTCGCAGCCACGAGGACTGCGTCTCCTCGCCGATGCAGTCGCCATTCTTGTTGAGGAAGAGAACCTCGAGATGGCCAGCAAAGTCGTGGGCATTGGGCGTCCCGAGCCGGTGCTTGATGTAGTTCGCCGTGTAGTGATTCATGCCGTAGAAGTCGTTGGAGCCGCGGACGAGGGAAATTTCCTCCGGAGAAAACGTTGGTAAACGATTGCCAAGCTGTTTGCGCATCGAGGCGGGATAGTCGCCGAGATAGATAGGGTCCGCGAACCAAGCAATGCTGAATTCAAGCTTGCGTTCACAAGCTTCGACATCAGCTGCGTCAGTGGCATCCCAGGGGTAAACGGCATCCCCGTTGAGAACCACGCCGATCTCTCCGCCGTGAGTGGGCTTGAAATCTTCCCTGTAGGCTTTCACAGCACGTCCGTGGGCAACGAGCAGAGTATGCGCTGCAATCCAAGGCTCCGTCGTTCCATCGCCAACTGGGCTGCGACTGCGATCTGACATCCGTCCCGGGGCAAACTGGCCAACGCTGTAGCCGAGGATGGAAGAGCACCATGGTTCGTTGAACGTAACCCAGTGCTTGACCTTTGGCAGTGCCGCGAAGACGACGCGCGCGTAGTGCTCAAAGTCCAGCGAGAACTCTGTGCGGTTCAGCAACCCCCCGTATCGCCTTTCAAGTTCCTCAGGTACGTCCCAGTGCAGCAACGTGACAAACGGCGTGATGCCAGCCGCCAGCAGGCGTTCGACGAAATTGATGTAGTGGTCGAGCCCAACTTGGTTCACCGGATCATTGCGGCCGCCTTTGGGGATGATGCGGGACCAGGAGAAGGAGAATCGGTAAGCCGTGGCGCCGAGCGACTTTAGCAGGCAAACATCCTCTGCGGTGCGATTGTACGAGTCGCAAGCAATGTCGCCAGAGGAGCCGTCAGCAATCTTGCCGGGAATCTTGCAGAAGCTGTCCCAGATGCTAGGCCCTCGTCCGTCCTGCTCAACGGCTCCTTCGATTTGGTACCTGATGCCATGTCAGTATTTGGGTACGAGTAGCACCTGGGCTGCAGGGTAGCGGATGTAGGGTTACTACGAACGCGGCAGTAGCAAAGCCCCAGAGAAAATCCTTGGGCAACGACATGCCTGCTTGCATCATTGTTCAATCGCGAACGCCTGAGATGTCCTCTGCGTAGAGGAAAGGCTGTGGTATGCTTCAGTCGAACCGAAACTTAAGCGGCAGATGAGCTGAGACAGGCAACACCAATCAGCTCCCTCCAGACCAGAGTTATCTGAAGGAAAGGGCATCTGTCCTGGCAACAGGATAGCCTGACGCCCTGCTGGCTTGTCATTTCAGAGAGAGCCTTGCTTCATATAAGTGGACACGGGCCACAAAGATAAACCTTGCCGGGGTCTGAGCTAATGCACACCGATGAACATCGGCGAAACGGGTCCGTGTCAGTCCCACAGTGGGGGACCTGCACGGCGCCGTGGGAGTGCCATGATTAACTGGAACTGAACCGCCGGCAGTAAGCAGTGAGCGGGGGAGCGATCCAGAAGTGAGCAATGATCATTGCACAAGAAGCAGTGGGCAGTGAGCCCAGGAAGCACGGGGAATCATGCGTGTGATAGTGAGGGAGGGAGGTGTGGAGCGGGAAGCAGCCCCCACGGCGGGGAAATTCGAGAACCACCCTCCCTCCCTCACTGTCGATACGTCGGCCCGTCTATCCGGCGCACGCAGCAGCCCCTGAAGGCATAAGAATCAGCCTTCCTTGGATTCAAATGTGCCGTCACGCTTCAGCTGTGGGCATGTCCGAGTGTGCATGTGCTTGCGGCTTCAATGACGGGCAATTTGTCAGCTTCGCCGCTTATCGGGAGCACTTCCCGCCTTCCGTAGCGCGCCTACTCGTAGTGTCATGTGCTCCGTGAACATGCTTGGTCCAATGTGTTGTCATCTCGACAGCGACCAGCTGCCTTTTTGTCTCTCGGATACACCTACATATACAAGCACCTTCATCTCCTTGCGCCCGTGGCCCCGCCTCTCGTTACGACGCTCCTGGCGCGATCTCTCTGCCATAAAATGGTCGCCTCGTGAACTCCTGTCTGAACGCCTGGAAAGACGAGGATATTCCCATGGCGAAGCTCTCGCTCAACTCCTCGCCTCTCTCCGGACCCACGATCTGTCGAAGCAGGGTTCTGTCGGACAACAGATGATTGAGGTGAGGTGCCGGGGTAGGGCTTCGGTCCTCGTGCGAGCAAAGGTCCGACAGCCGTCTGACCTGCTGGTCAGCATTCGACCACGGAAATTTTAAACGCCGACGCTCTGCATGAAACCCTTGCCGCTAGTCATCCCGATCTCCCAGCTTTCGCTTCCCCGACGATGCTGACTCCGACTCCATCTCCACGTCGTCGCTCGCTGTGCCGCTCACGCCGTTGTCCGTGTACTCGACAATCTCCCACTCCACCTTGACGCTCCCATCCTGCGAGCGCTGCACCCCCTGGCTGCGCCGCATGTTGCCCAGCCGCGTGCCTTCGACCATGCCGTCGAACCACGGTACACCAAAGGACTCCCGCAGCGCCGTAGACCTGGTGGGTGTCGCCACGACTGGCCGCTCGCCCTCTTGTGCATTTTGCTGCGCCAACTGCCGCTCTTGATGTCGTGACGCCTCATTCTCATCGGGGATGAGTCCCATGTCTTCGAGATCGCGAAGGTCCTCGCGCAGCAGGCTTCCCAACGTGAGATTGATGTAGTCGGCCTCGCTCATGGGGTCCTCGGACCAGTACGATAGCGGCGTGCCACAGAAGCCGCAAAAGTGGCGCTTCGAGTGTTGCTGGCTCGGGTGCGTGTACACGCGGCGGATCATGGTGTGCGTCTCATCGGGGAAGAAGGCAAACGTCGTGCTGTGGTACCACTCCAGGGGCACGCGGATGTACGCGGCGAGGGGCGTAGCCAAGGGGATCTCTGTTGTCGCCAGCAATCACGTCAGCGTGCTATTCCGCGTCCGTTGGACGCCCAAGCACGGATGGATCACACGTACGGTGGACTGGCTCGGTGTTGAAGAGGACCTGTGCCTCGCCAACACCGTCCTGCGGCACAGCTATGATGTAACGATTTCGACCGCACTGGCAGCCACCCCGCAGAGGTCGCAGCAGGCTCATGGCGTCGAGTGTTCGGCGAGACGATTGCGGTTGTTGGAAGCTCTACTTTGAAGGAGTCGCTGGGGAGAGCCGCAGGCAGACAGTAGTACAACGACAGAAAAGGCAACCAGGGGACTTCGGCTGGCAGTTGGATGGCTCGAGGTACGGTATGGATGGATCGTTGGATGGAAGATGATTGGAGTTGACTGAGCAAGCCCTGGAAAGCTGCAGATTTGAATGGCATGTTCTGGCAATGACGAAAGTGAGGGTCACTGTTGGTGGGGCCGCCAGAGCTCCTACCGGGGGGGTGACCGCCGCTAGTCCCCTGCATGACTGCCCGTGGACAATTCGCCGCCTCCCTTGGTGCCGGCACTTCCTCTAAAAGTCATGATCGGCTCGCGGCATATGTATATTGACTTCTCTTTGTTGATCCGCTCCCAACCTCCTGAAATACCATAGCCAATATCGAATTCTGGATGCCGCTCAGCGGTGACGGCGAGAGGATCAAATGAATTGCTGATATGTTCGATTTCGCGCTCGACGGCAATGTCATGACGGATTTCGACGGGCTTGGCAACGGCCCTACTGGCGTTATATTCCCCACCAATGAACTGAAACTGGGCTGGGGGTTCTATACAACACTTGCCAAACAGCTCGAACATGATAAGATACGACACGGGGTATGACCAATCGCTCCCAGAGACATCCAATGGTAAAACCGACATAGGCAATCCGGAAGCCATATCCTAGCCCTCTTACTCCTTGCGACCGTTCTTTGCCCAGTCACGCAAGTCATTCTTCTTGATCTTCCCGGTGCTCGTCTTGGGAAGCTCAGGCACAGCCTCGACCTCCCTCGGCACCATAAACTTGCTGATGTTGCTGTTGTTCTTGGCCCACGAGATGACGTCCTCGCCCGCCACATTCTTGCCCTCCTTGACCGTGATGAATGCCTTTGGACGCTCACCCCAGTGTGAGTCTGGGACGGCTACCACTCCTGCCTCCAAGATGTCGGGATGCTGGACGAGCATACTTTCGAGAGCCACAGATGAGATGTTCTCACCGCCAGATATGATGATGTCTTTCGCACGGTCGAGGATCTGGGCACTACCGTCGGGGTGCCAAATAGCCAGGTCGCCCGAGTGCAGACCACCACCCGCAAATAGCTTGCGCGTCGCTTCGGCATCCTTGTAATAACCCTTGGCACAGATGTTGCCAAAGAAGACAATCTCTCCGATCTCCTTGCCGTCCTTGGCCACGTCGACATAAACATCCTCGGGCTGATCCGATTTAATGACGCGTATTGGAAGGCTGGTGATGAAGCCGTGCCCCTGGCGCGCCATCTTGGCGTACTTCTCCTTGTCCGGTAGGTTCTCCCACTCCGGCAGGTGGTAGCATTTCGTGATGGGGCCGTACGTTTCTGAGTAAGAATTAGCCAAATGAAGTGCTTACGGGCTGTACACAGCGACCCACCCGTCATTCCATAAACGTGTACAGGCATCAGATTCAGGTTTGTCTGTCAGAGTTTAGTATCTTTCTCATAGATTAATGAAATTTTGACTGCTGTGATTACCATTTGCTCGAATAGATGACCACTGGGTGGGCTGGCAGCGACGGTCACCTGGACTGGCTGAGGGAGCTTCTCGGCCTCTTTCGCCGCGACAAGGAGCGTGTTGACTGTCGGCGCCGCATTGAAATGGGTGATGCCCTCTTCTTTCAAAAGCTTCCAGATGAGAGGATAGTCAATCTTCCTAAGGCAGACATTGAGGCCTCGGACGGCCACCACCGACCATGGGAACGTCCAACCCATAGCATGGAACCTGCGATATCATCAGCATCGTCGCAACAGGTCAAAGGGACCAAGGATCAAGTACATGGGAAGCGTCCACAGATACTTGCAATGCCCATTGTTCAGACCCGATTCGATAATATTTCCCACTGCTGCCAAGTAGGCTCCGCGATGGGTGTAGACGACACCCTTGGGTCTGGAGGTAGTGCCTGACGTGAAAGGAATAGCAAGCATATCATCCTCATCATTGGCCTTGGACTGAAGGCCAGCCCATCCGTGGCCGCCTTGTGAGCGATCATGGGCTTGACCTTCCAAGACGGCTTCATTGAAGGGTCCACAACCCGGCCCTTCAGTCTTGTCGGTGTCCTGCAAAGCAAGGTGTTAGGGTGGATCGATTGGCAACACGAGCGAGGCGCCATGAAGCATACCAGATCAATAATCAGCGGCACGTTGCTGTGGGTTTTCTTGTAGGACTCTAGCAGCCCCCCAAACTCCTTGTCCACAATGATGCAATCAACCTCGGCAAAGTCAAAGATGTAGGCAATGTCATCCTCCTTGAGCCTGTAGTTGGCCGGCACAACGACACCACCACCAGCGACGATGCCGTAGATGGACTCCAGGAAAGCCGGCGTGTTAGGGGCTAGGATACCAACTCTGGTGAGCCCGTGCTTCTTCAAGTAGTAAGCAAGTCCTATGACGCGGGCTGCAAACTCCTTGTAGGGGCGACGAATAGTGGCGCCATTGGCGGTGATGTGGAGGATGGCATCGGCATTGGGCTCGACGGCGGCAGCGCGCTGAAGGAAGAAAGTCGGTGATAGGTGGTGGATATGTGGAGGAGTTGGAGCTGGGGGCAGCAGGTGATTGACGATAGAGCGGATGCGAGAAGGCGGGCCCGACATGGCGACGGCGGCAACAACGCCAGAGTCTGCGGGCGAAGGAGAAGTGAGTGTAGAGGAAAGATTTGAATCAACGACGAGCAGTGATGTGAAATAGAAGGAGGCAAGATGAGGTAAGACGCGAGAGGAACAAATCAGAGCGGCAGTGGTTCGGCTCAAGCCAGGCTGCATAGCCGAGACGGCAGGCAAGCAGACGGGAGCTGACGTCTTCCCCACAGGTCGGCAACGTGCCGGGGAGGCCCAGGTCGGGGCGCTGTGGGACAGCCAGATAGCGTCTCGTCAGCCCCCACCTGCCCCTCCCATCTTGCATTCTTAGGTGGTGATGACTTCAACTGCCCAGTGGCACTTGCGCTTGAGTCGAAACAGATCTCTCGTGGAGCGACGCGGTAGGGCATCAAACCTAAGACACGAAACCAGGCGTGTAGAAGATATGCGCTCATGCGCTTTGCAAGTCCGGGCCTTGAACATGATGGAATCGAACACGTCGAGACGGGGCCAGATGGTTGGAACAATGGCCGAGCTCCCAGCTCTTCCGCGATCACGGCCAAGAGCTATTATTCCGGCTCCAAGCTTTCCCAGGCCATGGTGGAGCTGCATGGGTGGTGGCTGTCTTCCACCTTAAGGTTACCTGAGGTGGCACCGTACTGTACAAGTACGACAGCTAGCCCCTCCAGGGACTGGCAGCCCCCTGGCCCGTCAAACCCGGCAGCGCTACCAGACGGAGCTCCATCTTCAATCAGGACTCGCGTCCCTCTCTACCCGGCTGCCTTGCGACTTCGACCAGTTTTCACCATCTAGACCATTCATCAACGTTGTCCTGTCGCGATTTGCTGCCATCTTGCGCTTGATAGTCGGCCACTCGTCTGAAACCTGCACGGTGAGTGGGTTCTGTCTTACTTTTTGCTGCTTCCCACGCCTCTACGGAATCGACGGTTGGAGCTGCATCCGGCGACCGATTCTCGCCTTGCCCCACGGTCGCGTCTTCTGTCTTGACTCTGGCAACCGCGGTGCATTAGCTTTTGCGGGGAGACATACTGTCCATGCCCATCTGACATCTTGTACGTCTTGCTCTCTTTCTCTTTCCATATCTGCCGGCGTCCGAGCTTCTCCACGAGCTTCGTCCTCCATCGACCGTCTCAGCACAGCCCTGCACCCGATCCAACCCTCCTCCCTCCTCCCTCATAGCCAGTCAGAGGACTCACAGACCATGATAGTCTACCCGCCCTCACAACGCCTTATGGCCTCCCAAAGCCCCAAGGGTTCTCAGCCAGCGCGGCAAGGGCCCACGCGGACGCCCTCATACCCTCGGCCGGACGACAATGCCGGTCTGAAACCGCCGAAACGAGCACACACATTCCACAACGGATCCCCGGTCGAGCGGCATCGAGACCACGTCGTCGGTGGTGTTGGAAGTGGTGACGGCGATGTCCCTGATGCATTCGAAACGAGCCGGATCTCGACGGACCTCGACGACAACGTCGAGATCACTCGCGCCTCGGTCGACCTGAACGACCTGCCCATAGAGCTGATAACTTTGACAGACAGGTGTGTTGCCTGCCTACCTTGACGGGTCCTGAAATCAAGGCATTCCTACAGAGACAGCTATATTTACACGAGTTTGCATAGCTTCATCGATTCCCTTGGGGCAAAGGTGCACGCGACGCCCCCGAGCATCGACCGACTGTCACATCTCTTCCAGGAGTTCTATGCATTAGCATCGACCCATGTCGGCACCCACATCAACGCCTTAGCAACCCGACAAAGCCGCGATATCTCTCCCGTCCCCTCCGTCCCCTCCATATCCTCTGCCACCAGCAGATTACGAGCGAAAGCTACGTCACTCGGCGCCAAAGATAAGCCCAAGGTAGAAACACAGCGGCAGATGATCACGAGCGAGGAGCTCGCGGAACGAAAACGAGCCAAGAAAGCGCTCGAAGCCAAGCGCGGTCTGTTGGAAGAGGCAGTAGAGCGAAGGCTTTGCGAGGGCATCTACGAGCGAATATACCGGCATAGGAGCACACAGGATGAGGCTCAAGACGACAAGCTGCGGTCTAAGACTGCGGCGCTGGCGCTGGTCGGCATTGGCTTGGACGACCTAGGAGTGGACACTGGTGAAGAGCCGCCAAAGACTGCAGAGGCTGGCGCAGCCAGGGCCGAGGAGATCCGGGAATGGCTCGGCCAGGCGAGGACCGATCTGACTCGGATGAGTGAGTCAAGGTACCCCCTGGGCAAGCTCAACAATCTCAAAGCCGCGCACAAGAGCATCGTCGACACGCTCGCTCATTTCCATCCGTCGGCGTCCGCCGACGAAATCATGCCCATGCTTATATACACTCTCATAACCATGCCTCCGGAGAGCCTCCATATCATAAGCGACCTCCACTTCATCCAGCACTTCCGTTGGGAACCAAAGTTGACTGGCGAGGCCGCGTACTGCCTCACAAACCTCGAAGCAGCAATTGGCTTCCTGGACACAGTCGACCTTGCCACCCTGCGAGCTGACGAACACCCGTCGGGGCCGCCAAAAATCCCAACGCAACCTGGCACGCCTAAGACAGAGACCTTCCCTCCAGCTTACCCGCAAGGGCTGACCGTGGCGTCCAAGAGTGCCAGCGAAGCCACGACGGACAATGCCGTTGCCACAAAACCTGCGCCTTCTCCATCTGGCCTCAAAGCCGCCAATACCCTCAGGAGCCGACGGCTCAGTGACCTTGTTAACACCCCGGCGCAAGCTCTTGGCGCCGCTAGCGATGCAGTCTTCAACACTGCGGATCAGGGGCTCAAGACGATATCGACGAGCCTTGGAGACAGCTACTCGTTCCTCCTCGGGAAGCTCCGCGAGCGTCAGCAGAGCCCCAAGGAATCGATCGTGGTCCCTCGCACCCTCGACGATGCACGCAAACTCGTTAGCACCCCACCGCCCGAAGAGGAAGACAATGCCAGCGGCTCGGGCTCGACGGTCGGCGCCGAGGATGTCGAGCAGCTGAAACACCCACAATCGCGAGAAGATCGGGTCTTGAAAATGATTGGGGGTCGACGGGATACTAGCGTCGATAGTGCTACGAGCGGACGAAGCACTGCCTCGTCCAAGAAGGTGCTCTTCGCCGAAGAATCAAAAAGCTCGACTTCATTCCTCTCGCCTGGCCAGAGTCCCGCCGTCCTGGAGCAGATGAGGAACCTGGGAAACACGTTCAACCCCATGGCTCGCTTGTCGAACATGAGTATGATGAGGGGCTTCGGGCGCAATGTCTCAACACCGACCACTACTCCAAAAGACAGTGGCAAGCCTGCTGATGGCGGCGACCTGGCATCTGTACGCACATCCCTCCACCATTGTACTCTCCCAAACTTACTAATCATCTCGACAGGCTTTCCCGGACATTGCGGCTGCCCTACCTCCCAAAGAGGTTCCCAAAATCCCCCCTCCGAACAAGCGATTCATGGAGCTTCAGAACCCCGGCGAGCTCCGGCTAGGTGAAGTCTTGGACCTCCTGAGGGACTACCGCCGCTTGGCTGGCGCTCTCAAGAACATGGGTGCCTTTGAGCAGAAGTGAACGATGCGGTTTTCTTGCTTGAGCGGCGTTCAATGCGGCGTTGGTATATGACTTGGCTTACCCGAGACTTGCTTTGGCCCTGGGACTGCGATAAAGAGTTGGCATAGAGCGGGCTTGCGTATTGTATTCGGCGGCTTGGGAGGCATGACAGGCGTTTTCAATGGCTCGACCATGGGTGGCTATATTGGCAGCTTATATATAGATGGTACATGCATATTTGTTGAGCCTACTTGAGACGAACAAAAATGCAACTATAAACCAGCACAGCTGGGCAAAATCATGTACAGCTTGCCATCAACTGCATCAGAGAAACGGCTAATATACACGCCAGATATATGCAACTACTGTTCCCGGTACATATATGGGATAATACATGAACACTGCGCGACACGATGCGCCTACGGCCCGCGGCTCCGTCTATGGCTCAAACACAATGTTTCCCCCCCAATACGCCGATATTGTCGCTTTCCGTTCGAGTGATATGCAAGACATCCAAGCGGCCTTGGCAGACGGGGATGCTGATGAAAAGATGTTAAAGTGAAATCCCACGATGATGCTGATGTACCATCTGGCAACATGCGTGGCCCGTTATCACCACGACTTCGCCTACGCAGGCGTCGAGAACCTCCGCGGCCTGTAACGTGCCCCTCCTGCATTGGGCAGGGCACCCAGCTCGTCCGTCTCAGCTTCGACGATGGGCTCCGTGTTCGTCCTGTGCGCCAGGGACGGGCCATCCTGCGATGACACCCCCGACCCGGTTCGCTCGTGGGCGGGCGAGGGTTCGCGAGGCACCATAGGACCGGGATGCAGGAACTTCGTGATCAAGCTGCTATTGGCTCGCTCGCGACTCCTGCTTCGGGTGCGGATGGTGTTGGTCACTTGTCGCTGCACTCCTGTTGCCGTTGCGGTGGCATCGGATATGTGGGTGCCGGCACGCGCCAGAGCAGCCTCTGCCTCTTCGGCCTCCTTACGGAATCGAGATTCGCTAGGCAGGAGAACAGCCCGGTCGAGACCGTACGGGAGGCCACGGTGACGGCCACGGATCTGCATGGCGATAATAACGAGTTTGCCCACCACGGAGAATTGCGAACACAGTGAGGCATTGATACCGGCCATTCCCATGCTCAGCCCCACAGTACCGTAGGCGCTGACCACCTCGAAGAGCACAGAGAAAAGATCGAACCTGCCTGCCTGGATCCCAGGGCCCTCGGAAATGGCAAGGACGAAGAAGCCCAAGAAGACGTACCATAAGTCGAAAGAGAGCTGCCGCCGCAAATGAGTTCCGACGTAGTTAAGAGCACTGGCATCGGCATCGTCCTCCGCGTCATGGTCGTGGTAAACGCCCAGAGACTTTTCCTCGTAAACGTTTGTACGTCGGATGGAGATGGCGATTGGAAAGACGGAAATGTACATCATGATCAGGTACAGAACCGGCATCGCCGGCTGCAGGTCCGACAAGTTGACTGCCGAGAAACCCGCGGTCCTGGTAGAGGCGGCCTGGAAGAAGCCAATGACGACTCGGTTGTGGAGGGGCAGCTGAGCGATGGGTTCTGCTCCGAGATCGAGGACGATGAAGAACAGCAGGTCCAGTCCGTTCAGAACAACCAGGATCCAAAAGAGCCACCAATTAGGGCCGGAAGGGAAGAGCAGCGTGAAGCATCGACGCGGATGGTCCAGCAGAAACTTGAGTTCCTCCCATATACCGGATCCTTTGGGAGTAATCTTGGCAAAGACCCAAATCATGAACCGCAGCATGACTGGGAAGCCGGTATTTCCAATAATAATGAAGAACCACATGATCATGAGAGTAAACTGTGATTCTTGAAAAGATATCATGCTGTCCGACGTCAGGGTGAAGCCAACATCCATGAAGGCCCCATTAGACGTGAAGAAGCCCCACCAGGTCCTCGATACGCCAGCATCGTCCACAACCTTACCGTACGTGTTGTTGTGGAGAATGTACGGCAGCAGGCAAGCGAGGATGACAAGCTGAAAGCCCCAAAAGTACAAGAGGAGAATAAGTGCCAGTGTCCTGAGGGAGCGGTATTCGATGCCGCCGAGCTCCTCGCGCTGCTCGAATGTCAAGCCGACAAAGTTGGAATTTCGGGCGATTGTCGGTGTATAAGAGAGGTAGGGCATAATATCCTCGCCCTTTTCTCGGGACAAGACAGATCTGATGGTATCCATTGTCCGCGTCCTGGCAGGGCGAGGGGGCATGCTCTCGCCATCTTCGTGGAGTTTGTTCTGCCCAGAGTGGTTGAGCATGCGCGGCTTTCGAAAACGCAGCGCATCAAGCGTGCCACCGACAGCTTTGGCATCGTCCGCAAGTTCGTCCTTAACCTCGCTTTTCCGACGCTTCAATGGCTCCGCAATTTTGATGGTGGGTTGACGGTCACCGTTGTTCCGCGAGTCGATGACAGCAGGGTCGAACGTGGAGTCGACTGTGCTAGACCTGGCGAGGCCTTCGTCATCATTGCCGTCGTCAGCCTGGAGGCGCCGGGGTCCCAATCCCCTCTCAGCATCTCTCGGCCCAGGAATGCGCAAGACCTCGTCGTCCTGATTTCGTTGTCGTTCCAAGATGGCGATGTGCTCGGCGTGCGTCCGATGCGGCGGGACTTTGAGGGCATCTTCTCCCATGCCGTCGCTCCTCTTCACCGTGTTGGCAAACGAGATTGCGGTTTGCGCCCCAGCACCATTGCCTTCGGCTTGCCTCTCATCGCGCTCCTCCGAACGTCGGCCGCGCGCTGCAGCATCGTTGCCATGCGCGGTGTCACCTGGATGCTCCAAGTGGCCAATCTCTGCTGTGCCCTTGGGACTTTCATCCGTCGCCGTGGTCGTATCGCTTTCGTCGCTCTTGGCCACAGCTGCAGGTTGGAAAGGTTGCGCGTTAACGTCGTCCAACAGGATACCATCGTTAGTAATTCTCTGCGTCCGCCCGTTATGCGGTATGATAGTAATGTCTCGGCCATTGACACCCTGGAGGGGCATGACGACCCTCTCCACGTCAGCCTTGGACTTGGACTTGGTAAAGGTCCGACGGCGCGAGCGCACATCCCGAACCCAAGCCTGGAATCGCTTCTCGAACCAGTACAGCCTGAGAAACACGACACAAGAATGGAGAGTGATGGGGTTGGACGTCATGGCGAAGAGATAGATCATGCCCTGCTGGAATCCGTTTAGTTTATTAACATCAACCGGATTGAGGCCGGCCTGCGTGTTGGCTCCGCTGGCAAACATCAAGGCGTCGATGTAGCTTAGCTCGCCGTGGCCGGAGGCATAGATGGCAATCGATGCGACGATGGTGGCTCCGATGATCCAGAAGTCTGCAAAGGGAACCCTGGGTCAGCAAGTCTCAATTCCACGTGGGGAGACGAAAAGGACACGGGGAAAACGGACAATGGGCTGTGATAAAGTCGAAATGCGGCTTCTTGGAGAAGAAGGTAGGCTTGATAGCCTTCAGCTTCGACCAGATGTAGGAGCCCGGCCCCTGTATGACGCTGGGTGCCATGGTCGCGCAGGAGGACGGGGGCAGGTAGTCAGGATGAAATGTTGAGAATCAGTTCTGGCGGCCCGGGCAGGCACCTGCCGCTGCTCTATTGTACGGCGAGCAGCGATGGATTCGACGACCCGGTAGAACTGAGTCGGGTGCTTGGCAGGTCGGGTGGCTGTGATGACTTCTTGGCTTGGCTCTCGGTCTCAGGCGTGAGTCCAGTCGAGGGACGTCACAGGCAGAGCAGGAGGCAAGAGAGGCATGTTGGTGCAGCGACGAGACAGACAAGGAGGCAGGAAGCGATGCCGAACGACGGGTCGCGGCGCGACCAGGTCGTGATGGTGTTTTGGGATTGAGCAGGACGCTTCGCGACAAGCAGGATCCAAGTTTTGCCTGATCCCTGCCGCACGGTTGCGGGTGCTTGAGAGAAGCCAGAGAGGCGCGGCGACGGCGACGGCGACGAAAAGGGCCGGCCGACGCCACCTACGACCTGCCAACCTAAGTTACCTCTAGTCTCCCTCCCGCGCTGTTGGCCTGATCTCCAGTCACCTCACCACCCTCAGCTCGTAACCGCACCAGCGCCCAGGCATGACGCTACGGAGATTGGATCATCGATTCGCCCACCGCCAATCTAGCAGCGGCTGCGCTGATGACGGGCGCTGGCTTTAGCGCCTGCTCCAGGCCCTGGAATCTGCATCATCGCTCCACCGCCGGCCCCAGGTAATGAGACGCTTTTGGGCAAATACCGGCATTGTAGGCGTGCCAAGCTGTCACGGCCACTACCGAGAACGCAGTAATTAGCGGGCTGCGAGATGAACCAGCCTCTGACCAGCCAGGGGTCCTTGTTCGACCGCGTGTCGCTAACACGGGTTCCCGTACGGAGTGCGTCGTCTACGTACTCGTAGCGGCAGATGCCAGCTCACTGGAGCTTCGACGGCATGATTATACGTGCGCTTGGAGAGCCCGTGATGCCCAAGCCATGCAAAGCGCCCGCTTTGGACCGGCTGCTACGAGCCTCAGCCACATGCGTGCGCAATCGTCCGCCTTTGTCGCGCAAAGCACGTCGTGGGGCAACGTGGCGAGCTCTGCTTGCACGACAGGTCCTCAACCGTCCATCCGAGGGCCCCAGCACGGCCGCATCGGCCTACTCGTGCGCTCGCCCCGGAGGCAGCCGTTGCGTCGGAGCATGGATGATGCCACCACCCAGCCCCTTGTTCGTGGCCACGTTCCAGCCATCATGCTTCTGGAAGTGTTCTGCTTTGCGTCGCGTTGTCTGATTCGTGCCGCGGCCTTTAGGGACCCTTGCAACCACGGTTGCCAAGCTTCCATATGGCGTAGCGCACGTTGTCGATCTCCCATGCTCGCTTGGGGATCCATTTTACGCATGCAAAAGCTCATCAATCAAAATACTATGTATATTGTCATGCTGCCACAATGCATTTTGGAGTTCTGGAATAATCTGTCCCCGCTCAAGAATAAACGCCGTCCTATTGGGATCTCGAAATGCCAGTTGATGTCCATTTTGGAGTTGGCATGGTTTCCTAGGTGTATGCCTTCTATTGTGCCGCTGCCCGCCGAGCATTTTCCCTGCCAATTTTCTTGAAAAAAGCATTGCTCTCCTTCTTGTTCTTCCCCTTCTTAAGCGCCTGGTTGATCCTCTTGTTCTGCTCAATGTACGCCATGTCCTGCCCACCGCTGAGCTCGCCCAAAGTCCCTGCTGTCCGGCGCGCTCCTCCCCTCTTCTTCTTCCGGCCCATGGTGCCGCTGTGGAAGAGGTCATCCGTGGGGTCCTCGTCCTCCATGGTCTCGTTCTCCACCAGCACCTTCTGAAGCAGTTCGCGCCTCTCGCCTGGAGTCGCGAAAGCCAGCCCTGGCGTCTTCTCGATGTTGGCAAGTTGCGTAATCACCTTGAAGGCGTAGCCCTGGTCCACAAGGAAGGCCTGTCTCTTCGACGAAAAGTACATCTCCTGCGTGTCCTTGGACACCAGTGAGTAGAAGAATGCGTTAAAGCCTTCGTCATTTCGTCGTTTGGCTCGCAGAATCCGTCCAAGCCTTTGAGCCTCTTGACGACGGGATCCGTAGTGCGATGAGATTTGTATGAGGCAAGTCGCTTCCGGAAGGTCCAGCGACGTGTCTCCAATCTTGGACAGGAACAGTGTGTTGACCTTGGGGTTGTGTTGGAAATTCTCAAGCACCTGTAGTCGCTCTGTCTGTCCAGTGTTGCCGTAGATGAAGGCCTTTCCGAGTTTCAGTGCATATGCCTTCAACGCATAGACGTTGTCCGAGAAGACAATGATCTTGTCGCCTCGCGACTCGTGGTAGTTGATGAGATACTGGCAAGCCTGGAACTTGCGAGGATTCATGATGTACAGGAGGTTCTTCTTACGGGACGGTGCTCGCAGGTACTCGTCATAAAATTCCGTCGGCATTGGACACCATACCTCGGCGCATTGCACCCGAGCAATATGGCCCTGCTTAGAGAGCTCCATCCAGTTGGCTTCGAATAGCTTTGGACCAATCAAAAAGTTGAGATCCGAAATTTTGTCGTCTTCTCGCAGGAGAGTGGCCGTGAGACCCAGTTTGGAATGGGTTTTGAGCGACGAGGTGACCTTGCGAAAGATGTTCGCGGGCACGACATGCACCTCGTCGAGGAGCATGAGACCCCATTCTCGGCCCGTCAAAAACTTCATCATCTTCTCAGCGTCGTATGACCGTGCCCTTGACTGTGTGACCATGGAGTAGGTAGTCACAATGATACCCGTGCTTCCGGTGAAGACTGACCCTTTCGAATCTGAAGTAAACGCGACTATGTCGTCAGGGTTGATGTTGGACCACTTGAGGAACTCCTGTCTCCATTGCACCACTGACATGGAGCTTGTGCACAGGACGATGACGCCCTTCTTGATCGTGCACGCAGCCGTGATCCCGACAAGCGTCTTGCCAGCACCACAGGGCAGAACAATTAGACCACTCTTGGCTCGCCCGTTTCCGAACATCTTGCTGAGACTCTTCTCTTGATAGGGCCGGATTTGCGTGCCGGGCTTGAGGTCAATGTCCAAGCTCGCATTGACTTCGTCTCTTCGGAAGTCGTACTCCTCCAACACCGGGTAGCCCAAATTAAGACACTCTTTTTGCACCGTTTCGACGTCCTTGTCCGCGATTTCAAAAGAATGCGTTACTTCCTGATCGTCGTCGTCTTCTTCGTTCAGGGTAGCGAGCACGTCGCCCTCTTGGATCTGCTGACCATCGGTTGGTAACTCGGCGTTGGACTGTTGCAAACCGTTGGCCTGTTTGACTCCGGCCGCATTCTTCGTTCCCGGAATGACGAGACTGCCAATCTTGGGGGCGGCCGACGTAGTGATCTCCTCCGTTCCCTGCACGCGAAGAGGTCCAATTTTGGGATTCTTGAGCAGCAGCTGCAGCATCTCTGGATCCGGGCTCTCCACATAGTACTTTGTGTTCTTCAACACCAGCTTGACTTTTCCGTAGCTCTGCGTACAGTTGGTGATGAAATCCCTGATTTCATCGGGAAGCGGCGTCTTGAGAAATCTTTCCAGTGTATTTATAATATCGTGAGGCGAGAGCCCAACCGAAACCGCGGCGTACAGACTATGGTTCGTAAGGGCGTACTCGTGCATGAAAGACGGCCGCGACAGGGGCTCCGCGATGGTGATGAGAAAATCCTGAGCTTGTTCCGCCAGCGGGTTGAAGCTTTCCAGGATGATCCTGCCCTTCTGCGGGTCGATCCAGAGCGGTCGATTCTGGTGATCCTTCTTCAGGTCGAGGTACGAGTAATCATGGTCGCCGAAGATGCGCGGCAGAGGTTCGCGAATGTTATGCTTCTTCTGATAGCGTTCGAGGGAGAATAATTCTATGTTCTTCTCGATATCTCGCTCGAGCACCTCGTCGACCGGCCCATCGTCCTCCTCCAAGTCCTCGGTGTTCGTACTGTCAAGACTGCGCGGCGTTGCGGCGCCGGGCGTCGACATACGCGAGGATCTCCCCGCCTTTGCTCCTCCTTGGACGGCTGCCCCGGCCTTTCGCTTAGGCGGCATCTTGTCGAAGCACCGTGCCAGTTCCGGGGCAAGGACCAAACAGCGATGAAGGTGAAGGAACCTGGACAGCGAATGCGAATGGAGGATGCCGTCACTTGAATACCGGACGCCTAGAGTACGCTAGCCCAGCTGACTAACAGGTGTTAAAGTTAAGGCGGAGGTATCATGTCGCCTCGCGGACGCGCTACTGGTGCCTTCCTCGGTAAGCTAAGGTACCTAACTAATCACGCCCCTGCCTTGCCTGCCTGCTTGCTCAGCGCGTAAGACCACTGAGAGAGGTGTTCCATCTGCCCCTGTAGCTAACCCCACCAAATATTGTCCGCGCGACCTTCATCCAGGGCCATACCCGTGCAGCAGCGAGAACCGTTCCTTTCAGCCTTCGTTCCCTGCGTTGTATCATCGAGCTGTGTCTTCCATACAGATTGCGTGACTAAGTGAAACGGCTTCCGGAGCGTCCAAGCATGTGGTATGTCTCGCTCTCCTCCCTTCTCCAGCAGCTACAGAACAGGCTGACCCTCCTGCAGCAAGCACATCCTCAACGCCCAAGTCGCGATTCGATCGCCCTGCTGTACGCCCTTTCCACGTCCTTCTCTACTCATACGTACATCCATGCGCTGAGACTACATCCGCAGGCCGCAAGTGGTTCGACTGCGCCGAATGCCACAGCGAGCAAGAATCCCACCCCCTGATGCAGTCCTTCGACATGACCTTTGCCTGCAAGAAGTGCAAGAAGTGCTTCCGCAAGGACGCGCAAGAGTTTGACGACAGTGACGAGTATTGCCCGCACTGCGACAACCACTTCGTCATCGAAGCCAAGACCCCGAAGGCCGCCCTATCCATCGAGAGCGACGACGTGAGAGTGAACAACAAGATGCTCAAGGACGAGCGGACAAGAGCGCCAAAGCTGAGGAGCATCTTCGATCCTGATGAAGACACTGACAAGCTGGGCTGAAGTACATCGAGGGACATATGGCATCATTTACGGATCAAGCCACGGCGCAGCAGGTTTCATTACGCTTGGTCACTTATGACGAGGATGATCAAGACGAGGCTCGGCATTACACATGTTGATACAAGGGTTTTGCGTCCATAGTTAATTCGCAAGACCCGATTCCCATTCTAAGAACACACTCGCTGTATGCGTCATCACTCGGCAGCAGAGTCATCCTGGCCTCTCGTCAGGATAGCAGCGCTCCCGGTACCGGGGGTTCGTCCGGTCTTCTTCTTGGCCGCTTCCTCTTGCTTCTCCTGCTCGATCTCCTTGACGTAGCCCTCAATCTCGTCTGTTGGCAGAATCTCCATCGCTGCTCCGGGAGCCATCAGGGCAATCTCGATGTTCTTGGCGCCCGTCTGCACAACTTCAAGAAGCGACTTGATTGCCAGCCGGATGGTGGCCTCGCGGTCCATTTCCTCCTTGTAGTTGCGCTCCAAGAATTCGCGAACTGTCTTGCTCGAACGGCCGATGGCATTCGCTTTCCTATCGTGGTGTCAGCAACAGTGGTTCTTGCTGGCAAAGCATGCGTTACGTACCATGCTGAGTAGATACCCGAAGGCTCTGTCTGGTAGAGTCTGGGCACCTTGCTGCCGGGGTCGAACCCGACCACGAGATTGCTGATGCCAAACGGTCGCACACCACCGGCTTGGGTGTACCGCTGCTGTACGCCAGCAACATACTTGGTGATGTAGTCAATCGTGACGGGGTCCTCCACGGACAGCCGGTGAGACTGGCACTCTAACCGGGCCTTGTCGACGAGGATGCGAGCGTCGGCATTAAGACCGGCGAACGCCAGGGCGGCATGGTTGTCCAGGAGCTGAATCTTGGACGGAGTGATTCGTGTGTCTTGCAGCTTCATCGCCGATCTCTTCTCGCATCCAAGCACGACGACATCCTTGCCCTTGACGCCGACCGCACAGGTTCCTGTGAACGTAGTGAGCATTGGTTGACCGATCGCAGAGTCTGGGATGACGCGGACCTCGCTTGACAGCCTCGCCGGCATATTCGACCTGGAAAACGTGTCCATCGGGACTATCGTGGGTTAGAAACTGGGATACGCGCGCTGAATCATGGGATCGAACCTAAAGACTGGTCATTGTTTGTTAGCATCATGGTAACTATCCCGCTGGAGGTGAAGCTCACCCGACAGAGCTCTGTCGTAACCCGAAGCCATGATTGCGAAGATAAAACAGAGTGCACTCAAGCTTTGGCAAGGGGCGCGACCAGTGGCGAGCTATGAAGTGCGTTGCAGACGGAGAGGGTTCCGAGTCGTCTTCTGGCGCGATGAGGTCGAGGTAGGTTGTCCAAGGTAGCTCCGAGCTTCGTCAGACTGGCAGCCTACTGGCAGATGGAGGCTGCCACACTCGGCGTAACAGCAGTCACGTGATTCTCCACCCCTTCGCTGGTGTACTAACGTTACTCCACGAGGCACGGGCCATGCCCCTTACACCTAGAGTACCCAACTTCCATGCCTATAGGACCGAAGAAACCCAAGCCCTCAAGATCATTTGGAACCGGAAAACACTCAATTAACCTTATTCCAATCACAGACCTAGTATTGCTGTGCCTCATTGTTCGCCGTCCTTCCATGCTTCCAAGCTCCCTGTACCTTTTTTGGGCAGACCAGCTGCTCTGAGCCCCCTATACCGTCTAGCTGATTTTATCTATACTACTATTACACGTGAATTCATAAGGTGAGCGGATGCTTCAGTATCTCGCTACTTCGACCCATCGCTGCCCCTGCAACACGTTCGCAATGTATTGTCCCTTGGCAGCCAGCCTTCTCTTGAAAGCTTCGAGCCACAATATCTCGAGAACGCCGTCCTGCGACGTTGCGTTGATATCACGGTAGAAGTCGAGCGCTACCGTCATGGGAGCCAACAGCATGTCGGGCTGTGTCGTGCTGTCTAGTGCAGCATCAAGTCCCCGGCAAATATTAGCTGCAAGTTCGCGCCCGTCCTGATACTGCGTCGGGTCGATCTGAAGGGTTGGTGGCAAGTCCGGCCACATGTTGGGGTACGCATCGACAACCGGCTGAAAGATGGCGCCGTGCAAGCTTTCGATGCACCGGTGGAAGAGGATTTGAGACATCCAGTAATACAACAGCATGATGCCCGTCAGCCCGTCCCTGAAGGTGTACGGGTTTGCAAAGGGAATCTCGCCGCCAGGCCCGCCCAGCTCGTGGGACCAGTACGGGGCGGGCTGGTCTCCTGCTCCAATAACTACGCCACCAAACCACTGATGGAATCGCGTCTCGAGGAAGAGGCAGTTTTGAAGAAGTTCCTGAGCCTTGTGCCGTCGAGTGATGGTACCTGGCAGTGGCAGTATGCGGTCGACCGTTGCCAAGATGGGCGGGAGGCAGAGCATAATGTCAAACAATTGGTCGAGCGGTGATTTGGGATGGCTCTGCCACGGTGTAGATGTCCAATCCTGCTCAGCCAGGAAGCTTTCTCGGCGGCTCAGCAGAGCTAGGCTAACCTATCGGCCCAGTCAGTCCAAAACCGGCGCGTGCGATTGAAGGCAGGGTCTGCTCACAGCCAGAGGACGATGGACTCTCACAAAATACTGATGGTTTGGAAAGGTGGTGAAGTGTTCGGGCCCCAGGCGTTTGACCAGGTTGGTTTGCTCGGACATCACCTCCCAAGCATCGGACCTCGGCGCCGGCGCGGCGGATGAGTTGTGCTTCGCGTCTGTTAGCCAGCAAGACTTGCCGTGTCATCACACTGGACAAACCTCGAACAAGAAAGCGCAGTATCCATCGGTAGAGCCGCTCCCTGCATCGACGCCGCCAAGCTGTGCGAGGCACATGGTTCTCGCGTTGAAGTCATCCTCACCGCCTCGTGGTTGCAGCTCTGAAGGAGCATATGTGGGCAGCGAGATGTCGAAACCAGTAACACCCTCATTTTCGTTCTCGGAAACGGCCTGCAGGTTGGTCTGCAGCGCCGTCATGAGCACCGCAACCTCGGTACCATGGTCTGAAAGCCTCAGAAAATCATCCCAAGCTGAAGTCAGAGGCTGCGTCGGCCACAGCTGCGGCGCCACGTCCTCGTCGGCCCTGGCCTTCTGCTTCTTTGTGGAACCGGCTTTTTTGGGGTGCGAGGCCACCCGGCCCTTGGTCTCGGGCGTGCCGGTGATGAAGACGCGCTCCCTCTGGTAGCCTTCGCATTGCCGCCGGCTGTTGGTGCAGTTGCTGCAATACGGCCGCTCATTGCTGCACTGTTGAACTCACCGTCAGTGACTGGCGTCAGCCGAGACCACACGTGTTGCGAAAGCTCATACCTTGACTCTACGCCGCCTGCACGTCTCGCAGCCCTTGTACTTGCCGGGAACGCCGACCATGCTGTCCTTGCCGACCAGTCGTATTAGTGGGCTATTACACAATACGAGCAATCCAGTCTTGCGTCTCGCAAGGAGCTCATTGGCAAGAGGAGTTCGCCACCACAGAGGCCGATCTGCCGCCCCAGGTTATATATAAGTTACTCGCCGACTTCTACACTAGCCCTGTCGCATGCGCATCCTGGGATGCTGTCACATCCCCACAAGCAGTGGTCTGAGTGCCCTTCCTTCCCCGTGTCCCTTGGCCAGTGGGAATCAGGAAAGCCTACGTCGGCAAACGACGTCACGCACGGGACCCTGACCTGGACCGGCAACTCTCGAGAGGAGGGAGTACTTCCTCGGACGAATGAGCATCGCGAGACGCTCCGTCGAGCTCAGCCTCAGAACGCCTGCACAGAGTCGCACACGCTTGGCTTACCCGCAGGAGTGCCGCTCGTGCCTCCGCCATCAGGGGCGACACGCACGAATGGCAGCAGCGGAGGCCGAGAGCGCCTCTCTACGGGGTTGCTTGGTTTTCTCGGTGTCAAGGAATACAACATGGGATTGCCGAGGAGTTGCTCGCTCAACTCGTGTCGTCGCCGGTAGCGGGACGGGCCCCCTGTCTCCTACGCGGGTCTTGGGAGACACTAAGTTTCGTAGGGCTGACGCGAATAGCCCCCACGAACTCTGGTTGGCTGCACCATCACGAGAGCTGACTGCGACTGCACCGCTCGGCGACGCCGATAACAAGGCCAAGAGTGCGTCTTGGACGCTGCACCAGCTGTCATTGGTGCGCTGTTAGATGAGAAGGTTGAACGCTTTGCCTAAGGAGCATCTGATGTTTACGAGAACTTCGGCTGTGCTTCCGAGTCCTGCACACACACCCCTGACCCGGCATCTTCTTCGAGGCCGCCTCCACTAACAAGGCAGCGCAACGTGGTTTGCAAACTCCGGGAATCCCAACGCCCTACGGAGGAATCCCGAAAGACCGGGGAGCTCCACACTCAATCCCTAGAGAGCCACGCCTCCCTGTGCACCTGCCGCATGAAGATCAAGCTCAATGAGGGTTTCTGCTTGCACGCAAGGCCCCGTGCCGCTTCAACGTTGGCTGCACACCCGTTCCCATGCAAATCAGCCTGTGCCCCAAATTGGCAGCATCCCCGTTTGCCGGACCGCGCTCAAATGTATTTGTATGGGTTCATGATACCATTCTGTCAGAAAACGCCAGTCAGCCTTACCGCACCCATGTCGAGGACACGCAAGTTGGCGGCAGATGGATAATGTCAGGCGCAGAAACACGGAGAAGGCGAAAGAGAGAGCAAGAGAGAAATACTTACCGGGTCGTAGAGGTTCTTGATCTGCTTCATCAGGCCTACCATGGTGTCGTTGCGGCTGTACTTGATGTAGCTCTTCTTGGCCAGGCCGAGGCCGTGCTCGGCGCTGATGCTACCCTTGCGCTTCTCGATCCATTCATACACGTACGGCTCCAGCACCTCCTCGACGGCCTTGTCATAGCGCCTCACGGCGACGTTGAGGTGCAGATTCGAATCGCCCATGTGGCCGTAGCCAAGAGCACCCACGACCGGGAAATCGTCCGTGTCGCCCAGCAGGCCGGCCTCGTCGAGGCGGGCCTGGACGTCATCGACGATGGAGTACATCTCGGAGAGCGGGATCGAGACGTCATACTTGTATACGCCGCCCCAATGGCCGACGCACTCGGGGACGCTCTCCCGCCAACTCCACAACGCCTTGATCTGCGTCGCGTCCTGCGCAACGACGCCGTCAGCAATGATCTCCTTTGTCATGACGTCCTCGAGGAACCGCTCCAGCTTCTCGTAGTCGTGCTCGCCGTTGGAGCCGCTCGTCTCGATGAGACAGTAGAAGGGATGCTCGCTGTCGAGCGGCCGCTTTTCCTGCCGCACCTTGTGCACGAGCTGCTGGCTCTTGGCGTCCATGAGCTCAAACGCCGACAGAATCTCCGACAGCTGGGACTTGGCCTCGCGGAACGCACGCTGGGCCTTTTCGTACGACTCAAGGCCGAAGAAGGCGACGTTGACGGCGGGCGAGCGTTGGGGGCACTGGATGACCAGCTTGGTGATGATGCCGATGGTGCCCTCGGCGCCGACGAAGAGTTGCTTCAGATCGTAGCCCGTATTGTTCTTGCGCAGCGTGCAGAGGTCGTCCATGATGGTGCCGTCCGGCAGCACCGCCTCCATACCCAGGACGCTGCCGTGGAGGCTCCCGTAGCGGAGCAGCCGCAGGCCGCCGGCGTTTGTAGCGACGTTGCCACCGACGTGGCACGAGCCCTTGGCCCCGAGGTCGAGCGGGAAGATGTAGCCCCTCTCGGCGAGGTACTGGTCGGCGGTTTCGAGGACGACGCCGGCGTCGAGGACGAGCGCTCCGCTGACCTCGTCAAAGGAGTGGATCTTGTTCATGCGCGCCAGGCTGAGGACGATCTCGTCGAAGACGGGCACCGAGCCGCCAACCAGGCCCGTGTTGCCGCCCTGGGGCACGACAGCGAGCATCTGCTCGTTGCAGTAGGCGAGCACGCGGCTGACCTCCTCCGTAGACGCGGGCTTGAGCACGAGCCGGCACTGCCCGCGGTACTTGTGCATCCAGTCCTCGTTGAAGGGAGCCAGGTCCCCCTCGGCGTCGGCGCCCACGCCGTCAATGACGGCTGCGTCGGCGCCGAGCAGCCCGCGGAAGAAGGCGACGTGCTCGCGCGTCACCTTGGCGAAGCGGGCGTCGCGCTGCAGCGACGGGTACGTCTCGCTCGTCAGCCGGGCCGCGCCGGCGCAGCGCGACGAGCTTGGGGCGAACATGCGCACCGCAGACGTGCCGATGCAGCGGCGAGTCACCGGTGCCGGTGTTGAGACATGGCCAACGGCGGCGAGGGTCGCGCGTCGGCTCCCGCTGGCGACGACGCCGCAGCTACTGGGAGCCCGGACCGCGCGCAGAATTCGAGCTCGGCAGACCATGATGGTTCAATGGGCGAGACGGCCAGGTTGCGACCAGGCCCGGCTCGAGATGTGCTTCTAACGGCCTACTATCCGTGCCGGTAGGAGTGTGAACAGCGTCATGGCATGATCAAAAAAAGAGAGATGCTTGGGTGTTGGATGCAGGCGGCGTCGGCCCCACCGGCACTCGCTAGCCTCCGAACCCGGCGTAGCTCCCGGCTGCGTTCCGTGACGATCGAGGTAGACCCGGCACGTGTACCCTTGGCAATTGGCACGACAGAGTTGCATTGGTGTTCCCAAGATAATTGATGATCAATCTACGGCCTGGCGTAGTCGGAATAAAACTGATATCTATCAACAGTGCCTGCTCACTCGCCCGCCTGCTCCGGTGCCCTGCCAAAATAAACACTACCAGTGATGCCGCATCACTGCCCTGTAAACACACAGTACGCCTCTCCAATACCCAAGTATTCCGCGACATACACTTATGAGCCAGGGAGCCGATCCTCTGAGAAATACAAGTTGAATTGTCAACCCTGCTCAACCTCCCGCGCCATTCACCTTGCTGCCCTTTCGCGGGCTCGAGTCGCCGACATTAGTCCTCTCTTGGAGCACCCCGCTCGGGACGCCCTCTGACTCTCGCTCCTCGTTGATCAGCTTCTCCATGAAGGAGATGTAGTCGTATTGCGGCTGGCCCCGGTCCCCTGACGTGTCCGGCCCCTTGTGTCGAGGCATCATCTCGACCAGCTGGTCAATCACCTCGTCCGGCACCAGGCTGTGCCGCAGGTCCATCTCGGTGACGTATGGCTTGCCGTCGGCCACCTCGCGGAAAGACTGGTACACCTGCTCCGCTGTGTTCTGGTCCTCCGTCACGTCCACCATGAAGCGGATGAACTGCTCGAAGGTGACGTAGTCGCGGCCGTTGGACGTCTCCACGAAGTAGTTGTGCATCTCGTCCTCTGAAAAGACCAGCCCCAGCGAAGCCAGAGCGGCGCTGAACTCGAGCTCTTGCAGTGAGTTGGTGTCGTCGCGGTCAAAGTGTCGGAAGACGCTCTCAAACTCTTCCAGCTGAATCGGCGTCAGATTGGTCATGGCTCGCGCCACCATCTGGTTCTCCAGGAATGACAACTTCTTCTGCACCGACGACTTGACTAGCCCAAGCTCGTACGACAGCTCATCGTAAGTGTACGTCGTGAAATCGTTCTCCTCGATGTTGGCCTCCTGGCACTTGGCGTCGACAGCGGCAATCGTCTCGAGGTACCGATCCAGCGGCGCCAAGTTGTCGCTCAGTTTCCTGACGTGATGCAACTGGTCTTCGACGTCGCCATCCAGCCCCGAGATGGCCATTTGCATTGTGTTGAGCGCCATGGCAAAGTCGTTGGCTTTGTCGGCAAACGACTTTCGCAGGGCGTTCTTGATACTGCACATCTGTCAGCCTCTGTCTATCCTTCAGCGCCCAGCTCAGACTTCTGCACTCACTCTCGTATGGTTTCATTGATTAGTTGGGCCCGCGTCATCTCTGTCTTGGCGAGCGTCGCCCAGTCTCGTTCCAGAACGTCCTGCCGCACGTCCGCCGGCGGATCGTATGGACGGAGACGGTATGTGCCGAGTTTTGTCTTGATGTTTCCTAATAGAGTTGCGAGGTCGCTCTTCTCAGCTACCCAGTCGCGCTTCTGGCCCTTTTTGTATCCGGCAAACTCGTTGGCCTGCGCTTTGGCGTCCGCGTATGTCCCCTCAAACTGGGACTGTTGCCAGTGCTCGACTTGAGTTCGAATGGCCTTGATGAGCTCGCGCATGCGTCTTTCGTAAGCACTTTGCATCTCCCAGGCCCCTTGCATGTTGTTAACAAACTTCTCGACTCGTCGCCCTGCATTTTCCACCTTTTCCATCTGCGAGAAGGCGTGGAACCAATAGGCAATGTACGTCATGAGACTTCGCTCATCAGGCTTTGGCACGTCGCAAACGTCCTCGACATCGAGCAGCTTCGGTATTCCGATTTCCTCGTGTGCAATATCAAAGGCAAGCTGCATGTTGCCGCGGTGATCCGACTTGTCGAGGGCGTCAAAGTCGATCAAGTCTGGTCTATGTATGTCCAGCAGCGCGCAGAAGGCGAGCCCGTCGTTCCAGCTGGCGCTGAAATCACGGACCTCGACCTCGTCGTAGCAGGCTGTCTTCCTTTGGCACCAGAGAAGCAGGCCCTCCTTGGCCGACATGCCCTCCTCGTTGATATCGCTAATGGTGAATCGCAGAATGAGCGTCCAGATAAGGCCGAGGACGATTTTGCGGTTGCCGTCGACGATATCTTCGGCGCCGATGTTGGTCATCTGAATGCCCCTCGCCTTGATGAAGTCGAGCGAGAGGTTGGCGTTTTCGAATTTCTGAACTCGCATCTTGGGCTTCGATGCATAGCGGCCGAGCGACTCGTTGGAGAGGCACTCCATCAGATGAATGAGTATGACCTACGGATTCGATGAGCATTTGGACTGGATGCGGTATTGGAGGGAGCGGGAGCACCTACGCCATCGCTGAGATCAGCCACCAGGTCCTTGACCTCGAGATTCCGTGCGTCCAACTTGGTATTCAGCCTGCGATGAGATTGTGTGAGTGGCCCGCCATCCGATCCATTGCTCTCCGAGGACACGGGAGACGCACCATTTTGTAAAGGTTTTTTGCTGGACTGTAATCCACCGCTGCTGCTCGGCAAAGGTCATCTTGGCGAGGCCCTGATCGTGGGCAGGCTCAACGGCTGCGAGGGCGTCGGCGGGCGTACTGCTTCCGCGGCCTTTCAACCACCGCGGCTTCGAAGAAGAATCTTTCCCCTTGGATGCCAGCGGCGAGCGGTTGGGGTTGCTCTCTGACCGCTGCTGCCGTGCAGCATGCAGCGCTTTCTTGTCCCGCCTGGTCCGCTGGGTGGGGGGGCTTCGATAAAGGGCGGCGGCGTCGACGTCAGGGTCGCTGCAGGGGGCCGAGGGGCAGGAGTCGATGCTCGAGGCAGAGGTGAAGACGCTGGATGCTGTCAGGGAGCGCGAGGACTTGGACGAAGCCGTGGAGTAGCCGCCGTCGCTGAAGCCAAGACTGTGGCGGTTGTTGCTGCTGTCGTCGCCGTGTAAACAAAATTGGGGGAACTGCTCGCAGCATTCCGGGTTGCTGGGCTGCAGCGACGGGCTCCGCTGAGGGGCAGCGTCGGCCCCTGGAGCGGCTGCCGCCATTGGCGCAGGCGGGTGCGAGCCGGCTGCGTCTAGCGGCTCTGCTAGCGGCGGCGCTACTCCAGCAGTCCAGCACGCTACTCCAGGCTCGCGCACGTACCCGACCCGGCTCCAGAGTCCAGAGCCTAACCAGACCCGCAAGCCGCGCTGCTCAGGTGAGCTGACCTTTGCTCCCTGCCCCTTTGTCGGTGAGCAAACCGGACTTCGAGATCCAGGGTATTTGCCGCTTGTCGATGGTTTCCGGCGTCGTCGTGGGCCTGGCTTCGCTTACAGAATACAGAATGCGGCGCAGATGCGAGGCGCGAACTTTCAAAGCTGCCCTTTGCACGGGAGTGACAGACAGAGGAGAGACAAGCAAAGCAACAATGCAGCAGGACCGAGACTCGACGCGCGCCATGGGCTTTGCACCATTTATACGCCATTATGCACTGCCGCTGCCGCGTTCAAGTCATCCACCCATATGCGCTCACTCCCTCCCTCACGCGACTGCCCATCCCGTCCGTTCATGCGCCGTCCTGATGTGACACGAACAGGGCCTTTAGGGCGACTCTGAAACCACCTCTCCCCGGGTTCAACCCTCGGCTCTGGTCCGGGGTCTGGGCTGGGAACATCGCCTCATCTGTTCGATCGGATGGCCCAAGCGGGTCGTTTCGCCTTGAACAGATGGAGGCATTCGATCGCTTCGAAACGGGAGCATGACATGAACCTCTCGCGGGGACGGCCCGAGGGGCAGGCCACAGCCGGACTCTGGATGCATGATTGTGTAAAAGGATGCTTATGCCGCTCACGTAGAGGTTTGAGCTCGGGACTTTTTATTCCGGAAAGCACACAGGCGTTGTGCGGACAGGCAGCGCCCGCCGCATTACTTGTGAATGCTGTGTCTCCGAATGGTCGGCAAACTTGCCGGCCGCTCTCGAGAGAACAGCGTGGTAGGTCTAACTTTCCGTTGAACAAACTGCAGACGTAAACGAACGCAGGTGGGCTTCTATTTGTTAGACAAGCAATCAAGCAAGCAATTCAAAGCCGCAAAGCTCATGTGAATGTTCCTTTGCCCCTTTGTCTTATATTCAGACGGCTCTCCAGAGTATCTCGCGAAAGAATTCTGGTGACCTCAACAACCTGGCTTCTGTCTAGCTGGTCAAGCGAATGAATCCATGAAGACTGGCACACGCCTCGCACCTGGTATCGACGGCTGCTACTTAAACACATGTGGGCATTCGTCCTGGGGGTGAGAAAGGTAGTTCACAGGAAGGAAGGGACTCAGTGACGGGTGTGCAACCAGCGAGCTGCTTGCAATCTATTCAGGCGCGGTACATCACGTCTGCTCAGCAGGGGAAACATCGATAGAATTACGCAATGATATGACTTTCTTTTCTCTCTGGGTCTCTTCCCTCCAAAATATCCACTCCTCAGGCCATTGAATCTTCGCCAAGTCCCTCGTTCAACTCAAGATGAGTGACGAAATAGTCATCAGGGTAGCTTTACCCGTTGCTCAGCAAGCTGGCAGTCCCTTCGACCCGCCTCTTCTTGTATCCGCCGTTGGGCCAAGCTACCTGGTAAACTCAGATGATCTGTTCCTGGCAAGGATCACCTTGGTCCAAATCGGCCAAGCCAACATTAATCGATGCAAAGAGTTCACCAAATGGGTTCTGGAGGGTGATCTCGAAGTTGGGCTAACTACCGAGCTGGACGGCATGCTCTTCTTCCTGTTCGGCCAAGATCTGCGGCTAGCACAATGGACAGCTGGCCAGTCCTACAGGTTTGTTGTCGAGATTTTTGCCTGTCGCCTTACACAAATGCCCATTTGTGAATACTGGGGCCAAGCACAGCTCGTCGGCGAGGTGTTGACCTACCGAATCAGGTCTGTTGTTTCCAGAACGATCCCGAGGATTCCAATCATGGCTGCGCCCGGCCGCCAGCTCTCAGAAGCGATTGCAGGAATGAGTGTCACTAATGCATCCGTCGACGTAGCCGAGATGGAGAGACAACATCCTACGCGGAGCTTCCATCCCCATACCACCCTAGGCCCATGGAGAAGCATGGGTGAGAAGAAATGATAGAACGATATGCATGCGCCTTTAGCTACTGGACTTACGACAGAGCGATGAAGAGCTGATCGCGGCACCACGGCGGGAAAGATGGCAGTCAGTGCGGCTAATGCATTAAGACCAAACCCTTATTCCATGCCTCAGACCGGGTCACAGAGGTCACGAATCTTCAACTTGACAGCTGCTAGATCCAGGCATCAGATGACGTCTCACCATCTGACACCGACCCAGGCAACGGGCATCACACAGCCCACCCGACGATGGTGAAATTGGCGCATAAACTTCATGCGACGATCTCCCCTGGGGTTTGCCAAATAGGATGGATGCATCCGACAATCTGATTCGCCGCATGTATTTCGCATGATGCTCCTCGCTAAGCCTTGCCGCTCAAACAAGGATACAGCCAGAAGATGGGCTGTAGGCCAGTTTCATGCGTTTTGCTGTTGGTGCAGCCCAGCCCAACCAGTCTTGGTTTAATAAATCTCAGTCTAGTTCTGATCAAGATGTATTTTAGACACTGAAGTCGGGGCTCAACGTTGGTCAACCCTGCTCCTCGGCAGGCTGTGCATGGGTATGAAACATTGGGAGTTGGAGGTCTTGCGGTGCCTCTGCCGACGAGTGCGAAGCATAGCTTAGACGATGAATACAGCGGCTACCGGCAATCATTGCATGAGTTCGTTGCGTAGCGTAGTTGCGTAGCGTAGTTGCGTTTCAATGCCGCATGGCAATTCGTGTAGTGTGAGGTGGAAGTATCAAACGCCGTGGAACTACGACGTCAGACCGCACCATTTGGCACCAGAGAGACTACTCGTAGGGTAGCTGGTAGAGGTCAAGGCCACTCAGACACTGAAAGGAACTGTTGTTGCCGTATCACTGAAGCCTTCACCTCCGCTGGCTCAAGACAATCTGTCAAGCTGTATCTGGCTCATTTGTGTTGATTTCGCAAAGCCGACTATCGCACATATCATACAGCTCAGTGGAAAGAAATCCCATCTCTATTTCCTGGAGTGCTTGCCACCGATCTGCGGCTTGCCGCCCACCTGCTTCGCCTTGGAGCGCAGCGCGTACCTCTCCTTCTTCCACGCCGACACCAGCTGGTCCACGCTGCCCATGTCGTGCTTGGGCTTGCGCATGTACGTCAGGCGGGCCCTCCTCGCGCGCTTCGGCCGGCGCCAGATGATGTCGATGCCCGTCACCGTCGGGCTATAGATCTTGAACCACATCTCCACGCCCGTCTTCATCATCTGCCCTCGCAGCAGCACCGCCGTGTCCGCGCCGCGGCGCCGGATCTGGATGAAGGCCCCCGAGAAGGGCTCGCCCGTCTTGGTCGTCACCATGAGCACGTCGCCGACCTTGGCGCTGTCGGCGTGCTCCCGGGAGAAGAGCCGTGTGCGCGCCCCCGTGAGGTCCAGAGCGGCTACTTGTTGCTGGCGGAGGGCGGGCATCGGGTCGGGGTGCGTGGATCGGACGGAGGGGATTTGGGGGTATATCTCGAACTTGCTGAGTTTGTCGGCGGCGGATCCTACGGCATGGTTAGCAAGCACGGGCCTCGGTACATAGAATTGAAGTCGTACGTTGTCGTCCGCTGAAGACGCCGTGGGTCGCAGCAGGGCTTGCGGCAGCAGTCGCCAACCACCTTTGCGATGTCCTCTGGTGCCGCGTCTGCCGCAAGGCCGCCTTGAGGCAGCCCAGTGGCCGCCTGACAGTGGCAGCGTTCATTGTGGTGTGATGTGCGTTGTCGAGATGCAGGTCCAGAGAGGCTCAAATTCGAGAGTCGCAAAAGCGCGACCACGGACGGGACCGCTGCCAGGTGGAGTGCATGATTGGCCCGGCACATTCTTCCACCGACCCACCCGAAGCAACGTCTCGCGTGCGACGAGCATCTGTCTGGACTTTTTGGCAGCCGAATTTCAGCTCAATCGCAAATCAAGCAAACATGTCGAACCGGTCGCTGTCCTCAGCGCTCAGGGCGCTGGGCCGGCGCAATGGGCCGTCAAGGAGGCTCATCACCAGCTCTCAGCGGCAATTCAGCTCGACGCCCGTCTATGGTAAGTCTGCAGACTCCTACTGCTCGCGTCCTTCGTCCTGCTGACCAGGTCCTCCTCAGGCGTTCGAGCCATCTTCGCAGAGACGGACAACAGCGAGCTCAATGACATCCTCACCACCATCCAGGAGAAGATCATATTACCGTCATATCTCCCCGAGAAGCAACGCAAGATCGTCTTCGACCCCAAGATGCGCTCCCACCTGGAGCAGAACCCCGTCGTCATCGAAGTCGAGGGCTTGGAGCACAAGTTCTCCTCCATTGACCGCTTTAAGGGCGTCGAGAACTCCAAGACGATCCTCAACCGCGCACTGGCCAACATGCAGACCACCGAGGACTGGGGCAACCTGGGCACACTGCTAGCTGGCTACAAGAAGGCCGGCATCAAGTTAAAGGCCGATCACTGGGGCAAGATTGTCCGCGTAGCGGGAACAAGGGGCCACATATACGCTGTTATCGAGTGCGCGAAGCAAGCCGACCAGACGGGACTCCTGCTCACAAATCGTGAGACCGTCGTACGGGTACTCGCCTTTGTCAACGACAAGATCACTCAGAGCAATTGGGATGCAGCAGAGACAAAGCAGGCGCTGAGGTGGGCAGAGATGGTCCTGGATTTGCTGCAGCGGCCAGAGCACGCCCTTTCGGCGCAGCGGACTCGCGACAGGTTACATTTCTCGCGCCTGGTTCGCGGAATGACCCTCTTTACGAGGGCCTCCGCCGTCAAGGTCAAGCAGCAAGCGGGCGAGGCCGTCGACGAGGATCTGGCTCTGCTTCGGGACGAAGTGAGCCTTTTCAACTCGCTGTGGGAGGACTCTGTGGCTCAGGACCTCACTCAAGTGGAAGAGTTTGCCAAGCTCAACCCGACGGTGGAGAGGAACAACGCACCAAACGGAGTGCGCGTCCCGCAGGCCCTCAGCGGCAGCGCCTACGTGCAGGTCCTCGCTCAGAACATCAAGGGCATTGCATTGGCACGGGAGTTGCTGGGCGACGAGGCCAAGGAGCTCGCCGGTGTGGAAGACGCTCTTACCAAGCACCTGTCGGAGTTTGCGCAGACCAGCCACGGCCGCTCCAAGGGCTGGGAGGACGAGTTTGAAAAGGTGGTTGGCCAGCGACCGCAGTGGGCGAGCGCGTGAGCAAAGGGCAAAGAGCCTGTAACATAAATCATGTGTATAATTCATCTACCTTGTACAACACGAACACCCGGCTTAGGGCAAAACTATGTACTTTTCTAAGTGCTTCGGGATCGCGCCGAGCAGCTTCTTGTCGGCCAGCCACTTGCGCGAGAACAGCCTGTCGGCGTACCTGTAGGCGCCGTCGCACAGCATCGTCACGACAGTGTGGCCACTCCCCAGCTTCTCGGCGACCTCCTTGGCGGCGACGACGTTGAGCGACGAGCTGGCGCCGAGGTACAGCCCCTCCTCGTCGAGGCAGCGGTAGACCATCTCGATGCTCTTCTCGTCCGAGATGGTCAGCGAGCCGTCGACGAGGTCGATGTCCGGCTGCAGGTTGTCCGTGATGCGGCCCTGGCCGATGCCCTCGGTGATGCTGGACCCGGTGCGCTCGATCAGCTTGCCGCCGGAGCTGATGTAAGAGTGCAGCACGCTGCCGGGCGGGTCGGCGAGGAAGCTCTTGACGCGCCCGCCCGAGACGTCCTTGAGGTACCGCGTGACGCCGGCGAGCGTGCCGGCCGTGCCCGTCGCGCAGGTGAAGGCGTCGACGGCGCCGCCCGTCTGCGCCCAGATCTCGGGCCCCGTCGTCTCGATGTGGGCGCGCCGGTTGGCCGTGTTGTCGAACTGGTTCGTCCACACGGCGTTGTCGAGCCGCTGGGCGTGCCGCGCCGCCTGGTGGTTGTAGTTCTCGGGATTGTCGAAGGCCACGGCCGGCACGGGGTACACCTCGGCGCCCAGCAGCCGCAGGAGGTCGATCTTGCCCTGGGACTGCGTGTTGGGCATGTAGATGACGAGCTTGTAGCCGCGCGAGCGGCACACGTGCGCCAGCCCGATGCCCGTGTTGCCCGCCGTGCCCTCGACGACGGTCCCTCCCGGGCGCAGGAGGCCGCGCTCCTCGGCGTCCTTGACCACGTACAGCGCCGCGCGGTCCTTGACGGACCCGCCGGGGTTCATGAACTCAGCCTTGCCGAGGATCTCGCAGCCCGTCTCCTCGGAGAGGCGGTTCAGCCGGATGAGGGGGGTGTTGCCGATTGCTATGACGCCGGGTATGTCAGCTGCGAGTCACAACAAGGCAAACAATCACCCAGGGGAATAATAGGACGAACCGCCAGTGAGGCCCTTTGCGACACCCTGGGCCTTGGACACGCCGAGGGTGTACGCGGTCGGCTCCGCAGCCTTGGCCGCCGCCACGGCCAGCCGCCGCGCGCTGTGTCGAAACATGTCTGCGATGGTCTCCCGGGAGCTCAAGGGATCGCCAATTGAGCAGTCTGGCGATTGCAGGTGTTGAGTTTGTAAGCTGCGGCATCGGGCAGAAGCTGGGGAAGCGGTCCAGGCTCCCGTAGTGGAGCACGGGTGCCGGGCGCACGATCACGTCATTTCCAGGGACTCCCGAGGAGCCGGCGCCGGCGCCTCCAGCGTCTCTATGCCACGCCGATGATCCGAAGCCGGGCACTCATGCTACATCGTGTTATCAGAGCCATCGAGACTGTGTTCATATTCAAGCCTCCCCATGATACTCGTCATTTCGTCATCAAGTCCAACATATTGCCAAGCTACAAGTCATCTCATGCTTGCAGTGGCCGTTGCATGATGCATCATCACGTCCTTTATCCTCCCTCACTGGCTCTGTTCCGACAGACGCACGTACGGCGCAGGAAACAGCCCCTTTTCTCCCATGCAAGTGCCATGAAACCAGTCGCCGTTGATATCCTTAATCTCCCGGATCTCCGCGCCCTTTGGAAACAACAACTCGTCCTGGGCTCCAGCCTGCGGATACCAAGCCCAGCCCGCGCTCCCTCGCATGCCGAGGCCTCCATCGGGGGGGAAGGTTCGGGTAAGAGGGAGTGAGCCAGCCGCACTTGGTGCCGTAGTAGATACGTCCTTGGTCACTAGACGTTGCCATTTCTCCTCCCCTTTGCCCCACGACCAAAGCTGGAGCCCTTGGCCATGCGCTTCAGGACCGTCAAAAGGCCCAATGTCGAGGTCTCGCCCACCCACAATGTCTCTCTCGACAAATCGCCATTGCCCAACCTGCCCATCGACAAATCCAAGGACCGCCATCCTGTGTCCATTGAGGCACCTTCGCCACCCTGAATGGCCGTTTTCCGGACTGATCTGGCCCTGCGCAACGAGGTTGTTATAACAAGATGCGCAGATGTCGTAGTCTCCGGGAGGAGCGTCCGGCACTAAGGCGCTTGTGCAGCTGAAACAGTGATACCGAACTTGCCCTGGTGATATGGGATCTTGGCAAACATCGCATCTCGTTCGAAATGTGAGGGGTTTGAACGGCCCTATCGTCGACGCCTGTGGCCCCGTGTACAGTACCGCCGCCGGTGGTCTGCCTGGGGACCTTGGGCTTCGAGGTCGGCCGGGAGACTGCGAGGCCTCATGGGTCAGGGGCAGCAGCATATGACTGCACGACCTCCCCTGGTTCACACAGTCATTGCAGAACCCCCAATCACCTTCGTTGCAAATGTCGCAGCGCCAATAGCAGTTGTTTGTCCAAGTGAAGCATATTGCGCAAAAAGTCCCAGTCTGGAACCTTGTGCGCGGGTCGTCTGTCGTCAGCGTCCTCCTTCCATCGGCGCCTCCGGGAGTGGACGGCGGCGGCAGGTAGCGGCTCGCATTCAGCATATGTGGCTTCGCCAGCGACTCGTCTTGCAGTCGCGCCCTGTCCCACTTGGTCCAGGCCCCGTAGCCGAATCCAAACCAGTATAGGCACCCTTCTCCTGCCCTGTAGCAGTCGATGCAGATGTTCCACTGGCCGGCAGAGCAAATCGGGCAGTTGTAGTGCACGTCATATTCAATATGAGTCTTGTTGCACCGCGAACACGTGATGGACGGTTCGGGATAGAACTGTGATCTCTGGCGTTGGTGACCAGGAGCTGTGGGGCTGCTCAAAGGACTTGACACGGCAGAGTGCACAATGGCCAAGTCGCTCGGTCGATGCGGTCTGGCTGTCTGCAAGGGCGCCAGCTCTGGGAGGCTCTGTGGAAGTTCTGCAGGAGCCGGATCCCACTGCGGCACGCGACTAGCAAACGATGCAGTGTTTCCTGCGCTCGATGGCGCCGGCAGTTCAATTGGGGGCTGCGACGTGGCCGGTACCGAATGCGAGCTTGAGCTTCGTCCTTCGCTGAAGCTTAGTCGCGGGGCCGTGGGATCCGAAGTCCTACTTCTCAGCACCAGGTCCGTCTGCGAGCGTGCCGCTGGCCTGGCCTCGGAGGCGGTAGGGAACACCGGCGTCGTAGCACTGCGCCCGCCGCTTGCTGTCCTCCTTCTCGATCTCCTTTCCGGATCTCGCACTTCAAGGTTCGTTGGGTTTGTTGGCGGTGGTCTGCTCCGGTCCTCGGCTTGACTGTTTCCGCTTGCGGATCTCGAGGAGTTGCGAGAGCTTCCAGGTCTGCCTCCGTTGTCGGGCGCTCGAAGCCTTGTGTCCGCCGAACTTGCGTCCGCAGGCCTAGAAGCCTCGCTATTCCCTCTGGCATGACTCCTCCTTGCAGACTCGTGCCGTGATCGCTCCCTCTGCCGCCGCCGATACGCCTCTGTGATGCGGCGGCTCAGCTCATCGTCTCGGCTTAGGTCGATGTTGTCCAGGTCAAGGCCGTCCAAGAGTCCCTCTTCTTGGATTTGACGAGCAAAATCTTCAATTTCCCTCTCGATGGCCCGCTCATTCATGTCCGCTGACCCAATCAACGACCGTAACGATGACTGATGTTCAACCTGACGCGGCTGAGTTTCGCTTAAGTCTCTCCGACGTCGTTCACGGTCTTCCGGCAGCTGTTCGGAGCGGGGCCGACTGCCATCGTCTGCTCGTGTTCGACGGCTCCTGTCCCCGGTGCGTCGGGAGCGGTCGTCTGAGCTCGGCGTCCTGCCAGACCTGGACCGATCTTCGGCGGAGCGGCTTTCTCTGCGTCTTCGGGTCCTTGGCGGCTGCAAAGACTCAGTGGTTGCTTCGCGCAAGCTCATCTCCCTGACTCGCTCCATCAGCCGTCGATCCTCCTCATCCGCACGTCTCTCTTCAGCGGTCCGCTCCCGGATGTTGACCTTGGGGAGGACCTGATCCCCTCGCTTATACTTGAGCTCCATCTCCTCCTTGTCCTCCTCTGGGCGCGCCTTTGCCGGGTTTGCCGCGACAAACATGTCCAGCAAGGTGACGACGGTGGCATTGTGCTTCGTATCTCGCACAGCACTTCGACATGACGGGCAGGTGAAGGTGGTGGTGTCGGGTGACGGGGGAGTTGGGGACCTCTCGGCTGTTGCGGCCTGGAAGCTGAACCATTCCTTGAGGCAGGCTCCGCAGAACGTATGGAGGCAGTCAAGCAGGGTGAGCGGTTGGTAGAGGAGCTCGGTGCATATCTGCGTCCAGCCGTTAGTCTGCAACCGCGCTCGTCACGCGGGCGGGGTGGGCATACAGAGCACGTCAGCTCCTTTTCCAGGTCCAGACCGGATTTGCGAGAATCCATTCATGTTACCCAGCGGCGGCACCAGAGTCCTGCCGCGAGGAGCTCGAGAGGTACGGAGGGATGGAGGCTGCAAGTTTGCCAAAGTTGCGGTGCGGCCCGAACAGGGGATTGAGGACCGCCACAAGGAGTATTAATAGCCTAAGTACCTTAGGTGGAGTATCCGTACTGAGGCGCTGACACGCGCCGGGCGACAACGTATTGGGTACCTCCTTAGCCAACTGTCAGAAAGTCGTGCTGGCGCGGGGCTTGGCTTGGGGCTGCCAACGCCTTTTATTAAGCTCCCAGCCGCCCGTCAGCTGCTGTTTGGAGCCACAAAAGGGAATACGACGACGGTCCCATGCGGCTGTCCCGTCACTCAACACGAGGCGATTACGAGCATGACACGCTCTTGTTGGGTCTATGACAACGTCTCGGAGCAATTGGGGCACGCAAGGGCCTGGAAATTAGAAGGGATTGGATATCTACTAGAGGCCCAGTCATCCCAGCTTATACTTAGGGTTGCATCTTGAATCACTCGCGAATACCGATACATCAGAACGCAGGTAGGTTGCCTAGATATCTACAGGCATCCTAACTCGGGGGCTTGAGCCTCTACGAGTGCGTCCACTCGGCCTTCTTCTTGTTGGCAAACGCCTCCATGCCGATCTTTTGATCCTTGCTGCCAAACAGGCTGTGGAACACACGCCTCTCAAACTCGACGCCGTCTCTCAGCGGCAGGTCCTGGCTCTTGTTGACCACCTCCTTGCACGCCTGGACCGCCACCTTGGAGTACCCGGCAATCGTCTCGGCAGTCTTGAGCGTCTCCTCCATCAAGGCCTCGTAGGTCGGGAACGCCCTTGCGGCCACGCCCCACCGCTCGGCTTCGGCGCCGGAGAAGCCCTTGCCGGTGAGGATGAGCTCCATAGCCTTGGACTTGCCGATGGCACGCGTCAGGCGCTGGCTGCCGCCGGCTCCGGGGATGGTGCCCAGCTTGATCTCGGGCTGGCCAAAGTTGGCAGTCTCGGTGCAGTAGATGAGGTCGCACATCATGGCCAGCTCGCAGCCGCCGCCCAGGGCGTGGCCAGAAACGGCCGCAAGGATGGGCTTCTTGATTTGCGTCGTCAGGAGCGACCAAGACTCGATGAAAGACTTGGTGTAGGCCTCGGAAAAGGTCAGCGGCGCCATCTCCTTGATGTCGGCTCCGGCGGCGAAGGCCTTCTGCGATCCGGTCAGGACGATGACTGAGGTCTCTTCCGAGGCATTGAAGTCGTTGAGCGCCTCGTTGAGCTCCTTGATGAGCGGCGTGCAAAGGGCGTTGAGGGCCTTGGGTCGGTTCAAAGTCACTGTGTCGCGGATCAGCACGAGTCGCCATTCGGCGGCTGGTCAGATGCGTACCTTGGCCCACGCCCGGCTTCGGGGTGGAAATCTGGATGTATTCGTACGACTTGGAGCTATAGCCTCGCACGACACGCGGAAGGGTCGACCGCTGGAAGGGGACTCGCGCGGCGGCAGGGCGCAAGCATCGGAAGGCGTTCATCTTGACGAAGAGGGGAGGTAGGGCGCGGAGGTGGTGCTGATGATGTCGCGAGGTCAAGATTTGCTAGCGAAGGCGGGAAAAGAGGCCAATTGACGACACAAACCAGCACCTACGCAAGTCGGCGTTGATGATGGGAAAAGTTGCTGCTGGTAGTGTTGCGACGACAGCTCGGCTTGTGGAAAGCGTCGGCTTTGAGCCGAGGATAACAATGACGTCCAGCGGGCTTGTGAGCTAATAGTGGGCTAGTGAGAGGGTGGGGAGGCTCCAGCGCGAATACATCAACTGGAACCTTCAGCGCTCTACTCGTACTGTACAACAATGGACGCTGCTCGGCCCAGATTCTATGGATATTCATCTGCACCTTTGCGTGTGGCCGTGAGATCAGGCATTGAGCCCAAATGCCGCCTGTTTCTCACATGAGAATGAACAATGGTTTAAAGGGGACACACGTAGTGCTGTACAATGCGAGGCCAAGTGTAGCGCTGCAGATGCGCCTGCGCTCCGAAGATACACCCCGTTGGGCGATGCGACGAGCGATTCGCTGAGGCAAAAGTCTTTGCAAGGACAGACCGCCCGTTGTTCCTACCGTTCCTTTGGCACACTTCATGTACTCCGTAACGAGAATGGCAATGGGCTCTCCCAAATTGCACAGAAGCTTGCCCTAGCTTTCAACATTGAACGGGGAGCCCCAGCCGCTGCCGTCCCCCCCACCTTATTAATTGAATTCGTCGCGTCCTCTTCTGGCAAAGCGCTGGAATGGCGCGTCCCTCAGTGCAGGGGCTATCTTTCCAGCGCAGCTAGCGACGTCCCTGGCAGAGACGACAATTCTCCCGGCCTCGTCGTAACTTCAGACCTCCAACTCCCCTGGATGCGACATCCGAATCGACAAGCCACGCCCTTCGTCTTTGGACGCACATCCAACTTCGTCTCTGGTTCCGCCAGATGCTGGCCTGGCTGCATACAATGCGCCGGCGACAGTTGATCACCCTCGCGGCGGTCGCCTTCTTCGTCTTCTGCGCATACTCGCTCCTCCGCTTCTCGGGCGATGGCGCGCAGCCCGTTGGCGTCCCGTCGGCAGACCAGAAGACGGACTCGTCGCCCGAGAAAACGGAGCCCGTCACATGGGAGTCGCCCAAGCTCAAGAGCGGGCCCAAGCCCAAACCTGTCCCGGGCACAAGCTCGCACCCAGTCTGGTATCTCATCAACGATGCACAGCGAAACCTTGACGAGACCAAGGCCAGGCAGTCCACGACGCTCGAGTCCGCAGTCAAGGAGTATCGAAGGCGATATGGCATCCCGCCTCCACCGCACTTCGACAAGTGGTTCGAGTTTGCAAAGAGCAACAACGTGCAATTGATTGACGAGTTCGACGTCATCTACGACTTGATCACTCCCTTCTGGGGTCTCAAGCCGAAGACGATTCGAGCGAGGGCTAAGGAGGCGTTGGGATACGATAATGCCTTGATTGGAGTTGCCATCCGGAACCACCAGGTTTCGCACATGGCAGGAGGGCAAGAATGGCAACAGAATGCCACTGAGGGCATGCTGGCCAAGTTCATCCAATACCTGCCCGACATGGACCTGGCATTCAACATCCACGACGAGCCGAGGGTCATGGTTCCCCACGATGACTTGGCACGGCTCGTGAGCAAGGCCCGCAATGGCAACATGCCTGCCGCCAATGCCAACCAGAAGCCAACCAACGACTTCACGCAGACGTCGCCTGAGCTGAGTGACCGCAAGACCTTTGAGGAGACCAAGCTGTCGCGCTTCAATGTCTTCGCCCACCAGGCGACGTGGACGCATTCCCGAATGTCCTGCCCACCGGACAGTCCGTCCCGTACGCTCGAAGACGACGAGCAGACAGACGACCTCAGCAAATACGGGGTTAGCGAGCTCGGATTCGTCTATAACACGACTGCCATGTCCGATATCTGCCTTACTCCATCCCTCAGCTCAAGCTACGGCTTTTTCGACCGCCCCAATGCCTACAAAATCGTCCATGACCTTTTCCCCATCTTCTCTCAGTCCAAAATATCCTCCTACAACGACATCGTATACCCTTCGCCCTGGTACTGGTATGAAAAGGTGGCTTACGATCAGGAAAAGGACCGCCGCTGGACCGAGAAGCAGGACAAGCTCTACTGGCGAGGCTCCACGACTGGAGGCTTCAGCCGCAACGGTGGCTGGCGGCGACAGCATCGCCAGCACTTTGTCCAAAAGATCAACGCCGGCGACCAGGCTCTCATCATGGTCAACACCGGCAGCGCCGAGCGTCCCAAGTGGGAGGCCAAGGAGGTACCTCGGGGCGACTACCGCGACTTCATCGACGTGCACTTTTCCCACGTGGGCCAGTGCGACGACGGCGACTGCGAGGCGCAGAAGCAGTTCTTCGACGTCAAGGACCGCGTCGAGCAGCAGGACGCCTGGGCGTACAAGTACCTCCTCGACATCGACGGCAACGCCTTCTCCGGCCGCTTCTACGCCTTCCTGCAGAGCATGAGCCTGACGTTCAAGCTCGCCGTCTTCCGCGAGTGGCACAACGAGTGGCTCAAGCCGTGGGCGCACTACGTGCCTCTGAGCCTGCAGGGCGACGACTGGCTCGAGGCGGTACGCTTCTTCGGCGACAGCAGCCTTGGCAACAACGAGGCCGAGAGGATCGCCATGGCGAGCCGCGACTGGGCGAACAAGGTGGTGCGAAAGGAGGACATGGAGGCGTGGTTCTTCCGCCTGCTGCTAGAGTGAGTTCTCCGACTCTCCGGGGGACCGGCCACGGAAGCTTTTTGATCACCGATTGCTGACTACGCCGACAGATATGCACGTGTCATTGACGACCAACGAGAAGTCATTGGCTTCGACCCGTTGAGCGTCACCAAGAAGCTGGATCAGCCAGCCAGGGACAGCAAGGCTGATGCCGGAAACCAATAAAGGGTCATGGACAATGTGTAGGCGCAGCAATGCGGTCTACTTGGGCGCTTCATCAGCATGGAGTTTGGGCGGAATGTAAAATGCACTGGGCTTGGGATTCAATGTGTCACGTCGATTTTTAAATTGTAAAATACCCTTACGCCTTTGGCCAAGCAATCCTTTTGATGGCTCGTGCCCTTGCCGAGTTTGTCGCTGGAATGAGAGCCCATATAGTTTCCCATCAAGTGTTACAATCGCACAGAGTGCGCCCGCCTACTCTTCCTCATCGTCCTCGCCCTCCGCATCGCGGTCCTCCTCGGGCGACTTGGGATCCGATTTGACCGACTCGCTCCTGCGACGCGGTTTCTCCTCATCATCGTCCGCATTCGCGTCGGCATCCTCATCCTGCTGCTCCTGCTCTTGCTCCTGCTCCGCCTCATCAGCCCCTTGATCCCAGCCCAGCGGCTTCTCCTTGTAATTCTTCATCGCATCAAGCATCTCCTCCGTGGGGTCCTGCACGGTAATGTCCAGCTGGTCGATGATCATATCGTCGCCCTCTTGAGACAGGCCACTGGTACGAGCAATGTTCTTGGTGCGCTGGGGTCGGATGGCCGACTTCTGCATGACCGGGTAATAGTAGACGGCCTTTTGCTTGGGGTACTCGTCGTCGTCGTTGTACGCGAGGATGACCTCGTCTTCATACTTGGTCGGGTGGTCGAGCTCCGTCTCCTGAGCCGTCTCGTATCCCCGGACTCTGTTGAACTGGAAGGCGGTACCGTCGCTGTCGTCATTCTCGGCATTCTCGACATCGAAGCTGCGTCGGAAGTCCTTGTGGACCTCGCGGCTCTGCGGCAGATAGAAGTCGTAGTTCATCAGGTTCGGGGGCTTGGGGTTGTTGAGAGGGTCCCTTTCGTGCGCCTCGACCGCCGCCTCATACATGGCTTCTTCAGTCGCGGTTCGATCTATGGGCCTGAAGAGTCCGCTGAGGAGGCGGCTGTCATACTCGGTCTTACCGGTGACAGGGTTGGTGAGGAACTTGATGGTGACGTAGGCGCCCGAGTCGGGGAATGCTTCGAGGTCCGGCAGCAGAGGCACGGCTTCGACCAGCTTGAGGTGCTTCTTGGAAGGGTGCTTGACACGCTTGGGGTCCTTCAAATCCTGCTCGGCGACCTCAAAGCTGCGGTCGATCTTGCGCTTGATGACCTCGGGCGAGTCGGCGGCGGCGTCGGGAGCAGGTCGCACGGGTTTGCGAGCCTTGGCCAGCAGAGCCCTGCTGGCGTTGCCCAACTCTGGTCGCTTCGGTGTGCTGGATGAGATGTACTCTGTGCGGCGGAGGAAAGAGACGTTTGCCTCTGCGACCTTTAGCTTGCCGAGGGCGGCGATGGGCCGGAGGAGAGGCCGGTCGTGGGGGTGGACGGTAGGAGGCTGCGCAGGTGCTTGGATCGCTGTCCCGTTGTGTCAGTATTTTCAACACGACGGTATCGATGAGGCTATCAGGGCCGCGACTTACATCGCTCGTCGCCATCAAACACGCCCGGCATGCCAACCAGGTTCAGCGGCATGCCCAGCTCGGCATCAGCCTCAATGTTGAGCGGCTGCTCCCGGGCCAGGCGGGATGCGAAGCCGGGCGTTGTGTACTGGCCGCTGGCAAGACCCGTGTTGGGTATCTCGAGCAGCTTGGGAGGATTCGGCGGCGGCGGCAGGGCGTTGGAGAAGCGGATGCGCGTGATGTAGTCCTGGTGGACCATGCGCTCGCCGGAGCGCGCCCCGGAGGACGACATTGTGACGGTGCGCGGGCGATTGATGTGAGGTCAATGGCACGTCGGTGAGTGATAGTGCGCCCTCTGGGCGGTCGTCTTCGAGGAGGGCCGGACCGATGTTGGAGGATTGGCGAGGCTAGGCGAGACGAGGTGGTGCGAGGTGCTTAGTCGCGAAGCCAGATGAAAAAGCTGGGGCGCAAGGCTGGCGGAGACGATTCCAGCTCGCTCCCCACTCCCAGCGCCGCCCGGGGGACCGAAAGGGCGCCGCAGCCACGGACAATCTTTGCAAAGCAAAAACCACAACTGCTGTGCCTCTTTGTATCGCAATGAGAACAGATTCCTTTGACTCTCTCTTCTCATTACGCATCGTCTCCAAGACTGGCTCGCGTTTCCTGTGACCCGTAGTCTAAGGTCGTTTCGTCTATATGCCTGCCAAGCCTGGCTTCGTGATCCCCATTTTGCGATACCGTAACAGTCCTTGACGATGCAGGCGCATCATTGATACATGGCGCTAGTCGCCAGCCGCTACATGGACAAAAGCAGTGTTTTACACAGAGTCTGGTCATCCCCCCGCCCGTTCCAGAGACAAGCCCATCAGAGACCTCGGACTCGGCACAGCCTCTCTTGCGTTCCCACAGTGTCTTACGAGTTGTCCTTGCGGTAGTTCTTCTTGCCAATGGTAAATGGGACGTAGCGGTACTTGATCATGTGCTGGATCTGCTTTCGCACTAGAGAGGTGTCAGACGGGATGAGCAACAACGGATGCGCCGCTCTGAAGCGCAGAGAGGCAGAGGAGCCGAGAGGAACTTACTCGTCAGGACAAAGAGAATCATCCAGTACATGACCAGAACGGGCCAGAAGACGGGGACGTTGAAGATCTCAAAGAAGGTGCAGAAGAAGGAGATGGCAACGGCCCTCGTCGCCCAGTACCAGAACTTGAACTCAGGCAGGCGTCTGATGAAGGGCTTGAACTCCTCGTCTCGCTTGGTCGGGAGGGTGCCGACGGAGCCATCCTCCATCTCATTGTCGAGAGCGTCGCTCGAAGGGTCGAACTTGGGCTGGAGGAAGGCAAGGAAGAGGTTGAGCAGGTAGATGCCGAGGGCGTAGGCGACTGTCAGGAGTCAGCTGGCTGCATTCACTTCGCACGTAACGTCTTGGATCGAACGCACCAATGTACCAGCCTTGCGCGAACAGGATGCGCAGGAAGAAGAGAAACAGGGCAACGCCGGTGCCGACCCATCGGTAGAGGACGAACGGCGTGGACTGGTCCAGAAGCGCCTGGTATTGCTATTCGACTGTCTGTCAGCACGATGCATTCAGCGCGACGACGGGGCATCGTCGTCGGCGCCATCTTGGACCGCGGACGGGGCGGCGTACTCTCTGGAGCTTGGACGTGTGGGCGGTAACGCTCGCGAAAGGGGTCTGATCGGGCTCGGGCGCATCCATCTTGGCGAGGGGTGCTGCGCGACTTGGCTACAGCGGCGGTCCTCGTGTTCTGGAGAGAGTCGGGCAGAGACGTAGGGAGAAGGGCGGCAGCGAGGAGATGTCGGCTGTGGTGGGCGTACGAATCCTCGAAGTTGAACAGATGGCCGCTTCGAGAAAAGGGTCTGCCTGTCCTGTCGCGATTCGGGTTCTGCTCAATGGCGCATGGTGGGGCCTGGGATCCTGCAAAGTGAGGTACGTGTCGCCTTTAGCCACCGTCGTCTGGCCAATGGGAGCAACCGTGTGCGAGGCAGCGAAAATTCACTGTGGGCTGCCCTGTGGCACTTGAATTCCAGGGGCGGCGAACGCTGATCGGCAGCCGGCCAGCCGCACGTCAGGGCAGTAAGGTAGTGGAAGGAAGGTATCGATACGGAACACCCCATGCCTCACCCTCGCGCCGCGCAGGCGGCCTCCAGGACCTGCAGGCGCCGCGCGGAGAGTCTAAAGCGGCTTCTGGGGCCAGCTGGCGAGGGCGCCCGGCAGCTTCTAGGACCTGCCGGTACGAGCCTCTGGGGCCTCTGGGGCCGGCCGATCGAGCAGACCGACAATTATTCTATTTGTCTTGACATAACAAGCAAGGAACCCACGGGGAATTAATCGAAGCGTGCACCGTCACCGTACAAAGAGGTCGCCACAAATTGAATCTCAAAGAACGGCCCTTTGGTTCAATCAAGATACAGACACCAAGTCTATGTTCATTATGATACAAGAAGCAAAGGCAAACGCTCGCTCCGCCCTTCATCGGATCGGAGCTCGACTCTCACGGGCAGTCATCATCCGTGGCAAAACGGTCCGTAAACTTAAAGACCGCGAGACCCTCCCTCAAGCTCTTGACAATCGCGTCAGCGTCCTTCGCACTGAACACGCCGGGCCCCTTGTTGATACCAGCAGACTCCTGAGCTTTGTCCGCGGACCCGAGGAAGCCGACTGGCTTGCCCCAGTTGTACCCGTCTGTGATGATCTGGGTCGGCCGTCCGGGCGGGTACAGCGTCGACTTCTTGTTGGCGTCGAACAGCTTCTCCGCGCCGCTGGCAACAATGATGCCGTCGAAGCCGATAGCCTCGGCCGCCGAATAGGTCATGTCCACGCCGTCACCGAGCGTTTCGGCGACGGTGACGACGGTGACCTTGTCGGCCTTGAAGGCCTTCTTCAGGGCCTTGGCCTGCGCCAGTGACTCTTTAGATGACTCTTTAGACGCCGTCGAGGCCAGGACGCCGACCTGCAGGGTGGCAATGCTAGGCAGCTTCTCGCCAAAGATGGAGATGCCCCTGGTCTTGTTGGTGTGGTAGTACTTGCCGTCCTCTGCAGGAGCATCAAGGCCCAGGGCTTTGCCCACGCGCACGGCAATATCGTGGTGGATCTTGTTGAGCTGCGTGAGCACGTTCTTCTGGACCTCGGGGTGGATGTGGCTGGTCTCAAAGCGAATCGCATCAATGAGGAACTGCTGCTCGACCTTGGTCAACGAGTTGTAGAACAGGCGAGGCTGGCTCCAGTGATCTTTAAACGACTCGCTCCGTCCTCTCGCCAGAGCGCCAGACAACTTCCGGCCGGGGGCTGTGAAGAAGCCCTTGCCATTTGTCTGGTTGGCCTGCTTCGGAAAGCCCTTGTTCAACGTGTTGGGCGAATCTAGACGCTGTCAGCATTCTCAGATCCGCAAATTGCCAGTCGAGCTGTGGGCTTACAAGGAGCAGTGTTCTTGTGGATCATGTTCTGCCCGGCGCCATCACGGTTGTTGTTGTGAATCTTTGGGATGGGTCGGTTGATGGGCAGCTGTTCAAAGTTGGGACCGCCGTGGCGGTTGATCTGGGTGTCGAGATACGAGAAAATACGGCCCTGCAGCAAAGGATCCTCGGTGAAGTCGATGCCTCGCACAATGTGTCCAGGTTGAAACTGTAGTACCGTCAGCACACAGCTTCATGTGGTCGATAATCGGTACATCTGACCATGATCTGCTCCGTCTCGGAGAAGTAATTCACGGGGTTTGCATCCAACCTCATCACGCCGACCTCGTTCAGCGGGGCGAATTCCTCTGGGATGATTTTGGTAGGGTCCAAGACGTCAAAACCGAAAGCCTCCGCATCCTTCTCGTCGATGACTTGAACGTTGAGCACCCACTCCGGAAAGTTTCCCGACTCAATGGCATCGAAGAGGTCTTGGCGGTGGAAGTCGGCGTTCTTGCCAGCGATGTGCTGCGCTTCGTCCCAGACCAGACTGGCTTTGCCCTGCTTCGTCTTCCAATGCCACTTGATGAGCTTTGTCTCGCCATCATTGTTGACAAACCGGAATGTATGAACACCAAAGCCATCCTGGCCGCGTTTTAGCAAAGCCCTCAGTTAAGCTGAGGATACTCAATCATACCATATGTCTATAACTTCTCGGGATGCCATATCCCGCCATGGCCCAGAAAAGTGTGTGAAGAGTTGAGGTCTCTTGGCTGAAGAAGTCCCAGGCAGAATCGTGGGCCGTGGCGCCCTGAGGGATCTCATTGTCGGACCGAGGCTTGACCGAATGGATCAGGTCAGGGAACTGGATGGCGTCCTGGATGAAGAAGACAGGGATGTTGTTGCCGACAATGTCAAAGTTTCCCTCGTCGGTATAACTGCCCAAGTCAGCCTGAAGGTTCCAAACATTCAGCAGGGGTACGCAGAGTCTTACAATCTCGTCGCAAAGCCGTGGACATCGCGAGCCGTATCTGCGCTTCCGCGAGACCCGGCGACTGTAGAAAAGCGGACAAAGGTAGGAGTCTGCTTGTCTTTGGAGCTCAAGAACGATGCAGCCGTTATGTTGCTAAAGTCGCCGTAACTCGTAAAGGTACCGTACGCACCAGCTCCGCGAGCGTGGACCGCTCTCTCGGGAACCTGCACAAAGTCTGTCAGTAGTAGGTCCTCGCAACGTGTATGCACCACAATATGCGCGCAGACATACCCGTTCATGGTCGAAATGAGTAATCTTCTGGCGGAAGATAAAGTCCTCAAGAAGAGTAGGTCCGCGCTCGCCAGCCTTGAGGCTGTTCTGATCTTCTATCGGGCCACCGACATCCGAGGTGAGATAACCTTCGCTGTCGTCCACATCATATCCAGCGACGTGGTCACGGGAAGTGACTCCGTCGGTCCTGGCGCCGAGTTGTCCAATATTCGCATAAGGGCACTGGGCATAGGCAAGCCCGGCCAAGGCCAGCGAAGAAACAACAAGCTTAGAGCGCACCATGTTGAGGGCCGGCGAATGGGAGACTTGGAACTCGGGAAGGTCAGGCTGAAGTCATAATCGTCGGGGGAGTCTTGGTGTCTTAAATGCAGGGCATTTCATATCCAGTCCTTACTACTGGCTCCGGTCCGGGTCCGCAGATCTCAATGCACATCATCACTGCCAGGGTGGGACAAATAGTTCACTTGGAAAATATCCTGCATTGGTGACCTGGTAATACATAGCAAGCTCCATCCACGCGGTATCGCCGAATAGTGGATAATCCATGCAGCGTGAGCGGTTGGCACGTTCAAAATAAACGAGCTTAACCGGAGAGGCACATTCGAGATTTCCCATCGACCCCGAGCTGAGGGCAGCAAAAGCAAATCATCTGGGCCACTGTGCAGCCTTGTCCGTACCTGACTTGGTGTTGTGTATAAACAAGCTTCGTGTAATTGGCGTACGAGCAGCTACAGCTCCGCATGTACTCCGTACGAGTAACTTATTACATGCCGACGACCCTGGTCGCTCACGCCACTCGGCGCTGGCCGCGAGTCCGTGGCCCGTCGTACAACCCATGCCATGCACGACCGCCCCAGAAGACCCAAAGTTTGCGGAGGGGATCCCCTCAATGGGGCATCTCGGGGCGGGCGAAGGAAGACGTCAATCGGCGGAACGAATCAGGCCGTTGTTGCGCAGCAACGAGAAGTGCCGGCCGATGACCCCGGCGGGATGGCGACGTCGGATAACGACATCCGCACGAGTCTGAAGTTGACCCACAACTTCACCATTGAGACACCTAACAAAGTCAGTCCGTACCTACATGGAACTACGTCGGCCAAGCTCGTGTCTGCGGCTTGCATCTGCCGTGCTATCAACTCTGCAAACGGCGATCGACATGTGTCCCCTTAAGCTTTTCCCTTTCTAGAGGAGATGTCTCGAGACTATACTGTGGAGCAATGCAGCCTTGAAGAAGAGGAGGAGGAGGCTCGGCTCTTCAGCAGTGACATCCGCAGTACGTGATTGACCGCCAATGGCGGCTTCAACGAGGCGTCAGCCCAGACCATGACGGGATGAGAGCTTCGGGGCCTGGACACGGCAGTGCGTCAACTCCTGCGGAGCAAGGCATCAATGTGATGAGATGAGCCGCGAATGAGGTGAGCGCTTACAGGCACGTATCCAATTGGCCAACCCGAGAGTTCCCCGAATTGGCTATATTACTCCGAACATATCAACAGCACGGAGTACTCCACAAGGTGTCCAGAAGTACGAACACTCCGCACAGAGCATGCTTTCACGGGTCTGGGCGTCATGCAAGTCCGTGTTGCAATGAACCAGGTGAAGATGCTGACAAACTGTCCAAGACCAAAGCAGGCCCTGTCGCTTTGCCGAGGACTGTTGCATCGGTTCTGGGTCTCATCAACGGCTCAAAGGTCATTCCCTGCACCTAACGCACGGCCCCGGGCTTGCAGCAATCTCTCGGTGACCAGTCGCCTGCAGCCTGTGTCTTCTGTTCCGCAGAACTCCGTAGCCTAAGTACTCATAGACTGGCATTTGACCATGCATACCACGTTTTTCAGAAACCCCCCGCGCCGCTCTCCGAGAGTACGGAGAGCTCTATGTACGTATGGTTGAGAGCAAAGGCCAGGTGGGGTGGAGCTGTATTGCTTCATTTATGACGCACATCACCTCAAGCGGTGCAGCTATGCAGCCAACGAGAGGTCATGTTTTACTCACCACGAGCCGCTAGAAACGATGGCACGGGGAAGTGTTGCCAAGAAAGCAAAAGCTTGGTAGACTTTGTTCGTTTCCGGTCACCGGAACGCGGTTCCTCGGACCCATTGCCTATACCAGCATCGGGCGCATCATGATTCCTCAGCATGTCGAGACGCCTTGCTTGGCCATTGTATTTCGTGGTTCCTGCCGCTTCTCGCCAAGCTTGCCGTTCCTTGCTAGACGCTGGCGCTAAGGGCAGAGGTACTTCGAACCAGAAGGTAAGCAAATGATGACGCGTGTGGTCGACCGGCTTGCTAGGTTGATCAAGTACCGAGTAGATTGATGAGGCAGGGACAAGGTCCGTGGTGCGGCCTCTAGCCAGTGCTAATGTCGCCCATGCAGGCTCGTACCATCGAGGCACAAGAGGCTGTCAAGCGAAGCTGGTACTCGTAATGACCATCCAAGGCTATGAAATGATGCAAAGACGAGTCGACGGAGGATGCCAGAGGCGCCAAGTTGAAGCGGGAGTGCCCGAAGCCACCTCCCCTAGGCTGTGGTAAGGCGCGTGGGTCCTAAGCCAGACCTGCTGCGGCCGGTATGTGGAATCAATCTGGAAGGCTCAGCCAAAGCTTCTTTCCTCAAACCTCAAACCTCGTGTCAAAGGAAGTCGGTTCATGAGATGAGCCATCCAGTCCGCATAAGCGACCCAGCCAGACTGTTTCGTGTTATAATCGGATACTTGGGATGGGCCCAGCCAATACGACACTGGAGTCTTGGTCTTGAGACGAAAGCGGGTGAGGCGGAAGAAATCTGCCACTCCCTCTGTGTCACAGTGGCATCACCGCAGATATCCATCAATGAAACTCTCATGCAATTTATAAATACAACGACAGAAACATGCACGTAATCAGAACGCTTCCGAAACAGTGTTGCTGTTGCTCACCCATTATACTCGCTCTAGGGTAGCTCGTACGAAATCAATCTGGCGACTTGGCGCCGAGGCAGGTGCAGAAATGCATGTCTTACGGGGTGCAACACGTAGCAAAACAATAAGCTTCGTTAAGAAAGCTAAAAATAGTTAAAGAGTAATTATTAGAAAAAAAAAAGGAATCCTGCGAATATCTCCAAAAGAAATTCGACGCAGCAAAAGGTCAAGCCGGGAATCGAACCCGGGGCTATGCCGTGTGAAGGCATCGTTTTACCGTTAAACTACTCGACCATCCAATGTGGCTTAGGCCGCTGATTGTGATAGGGAGAACTTATTGAGAGGTAAGTAGGTCTGAACTTTTTAATGTGTGGGTCTAGTGGAGCGGAGGGGCAGCGGTGCTAATGCGCAGACACGATTCCACCAAAGAATCCCATCAACTTCTCAGTGTTGTCAATAACAACATCATTTTTAATTGACCAGCCGTCTCCATTCTGTAGACGCAGCATCCTACTGCGGTATTCAAGAAGTGAAATTGGAATTGATTTAGAAAAATAGTTTGTTACGCTCCCGGACGAATGCTAAGCGGTGACATCCCAATTACAGTATTTGACAAAGGGCAAAGTTGGTGTCAGCAGCAAACCTCAATTGGTTATAGATGTTGGACGACGCTGTTATGTTCAACGTAGCACTGGAAGCTTGCACGCCGGGGCACTATGAGAAATGAGATTTTTCGATCTAATCACGAACGCCAGACATGAGTTTGTGGCAGGTTCATCTGTTGGCTAGCTTCGTACGCCGGAGTAGCAGCCAGATTCTACTTTTAATGCGTGAAATACCCTGCCTCGTATGAGGTCATCAAATATCCTGAGAAGCGATTCTTATGTAGGCAATTATTTCAAATAGGTGGCTGTTTCGCATGTTTTCAATCATGCGGCTGCTTCCACCTCGACGGGCTTGCAATTGACCGTTTCGTCGGCCAAGTCGCCCATGAGCTCCCGCAGGGTGACGGTCGCGTAGGCGCTACTTCCAAGCTGGAACTTGACAACTGCTGCAATCTTGGTAGGCTCAGCAGCCGAGACCGTGTCGGCTGCCTCAGTCGAGCCATTCTTGTCACCCCGTCCCTCCTCTTTTCCAGCTTTCGACTCGCCATCCTCTTCAACCCTGATCTTTTTGCTCGCGCCCTCATCTTCGGCCGCATCTCGCCTGCGCTTGCCATTGCTGGTGTCATTGCCACCGCTACCGCTAGCAGCCTTAATGATGTCCAGGTCCGTGGGGTGCATTTGCTCCGTGTCATCGGCGTAAAGCCTGAACTCGATACTCGGCTTGGCGAGGAAGCGATTCATCAGCTTGCGGTACCGCCCGGGAAGGCTGAACTCGCGACGGAGACGGCGCATCTTGTGCGGATCAAGGCCGCCGTTTTCCTCGCGTCCCATGAACTCCTCGTAGAACGTGCCAATCTCGTTGTCCGGGTATATAACGTCGTAGCCGGGCGACGGGAGCACAACGTCGTGGATGGTGTAGCGGCCGCTGGATGCCTCTTCCTCGGACAGAGGTCGGGCACGGACTTCGTCATCATCACCCTCCTCGACGGGATTTACGATGTCATCTCCATCTTGGTCCTGGCCGCTGACGAGAGGGACTGCGTCGCCTTCAGCAATCACGAGGTCGCCCTTCACGACTTTTTCGCCATGCAGCTCCCAGCGCTTGCTCGCGGCGTGGTTCCAGACATGCGATTGATACGCGTGAAGGTACATGGATCGCAGACCCCTCGTAATGTGTGTCAAAGCGCCTGCGAAGTCCTTCATGGAGCCCGTGCCGAGCCGGGTCAAGTGTCGAATGATGCACGTCTCGGCTGTGTATCGCCCGGGTATAACCTGAGCCGCCTTTGAAAGATCCTTGCCAGTCTTGAACAGCATGCAGGCGTGGTGTCGAGCATAATCATCCCTCCTCGTAGCCTCGGTGGGCACCTCGCCTGCCGCCGCCTTTGCAGCAATTTCAGGGTCGTACGTTAGAAGCGCCATGACGGCTTGCTCCCACTTCTCCCCGAGAATCAACTTTCCAATCTGGTGCGTCCCGATTTGATGTGTTCCGAATCGCTGGTGTCCAAAATAGTTGATCCAACCATGTGTGGTCATATGATCCAAGGCTGACTGCACCTGCGTGTTCATCGTCTCCAGCCTTTGGGAGACGGTCTGCTCGGTAGACTCGCCCACAAGCTTGCAGTTCTTGAGGGTGATGACGAACTCATTACCCAAGAGCTCACCCAAACGGATGGGTTCGTCTCGGTATTCGTAGTCCCCGGTTGCAATGCCCCAGAGTTTGCCATTTGTACCCGCCAAAGCTCTGGCTCTTGTGTACCGCACGGAGCATCTCTGAGCAGTCGAAGCTCGGCGATCCTTGGTCCCAGCGTACCCAATTGATTGAGGCTTCGTTCGCAGCACGCGCGCAACCTGATTCACCGCATCCATGGTATCGCGATTATCCTTGTAGAGTGTGAAGTGCAGGTACTCGCCCGTCGGCTTGTCGTCTGCCTGACCACGAGTACCTCTGCTTCGTTTCTTACCTTTTCGCGATGAAGACACCTTAGTAGCGACGATGACTCCAGAATGATCCGTTGACGTCTCTATCCCAGACTTGAAGATGCGACGAACTTCTCCATGAAGTTGACCGCGCTTGGACTTGTCGTCGAAAGGTCCGGACGTGACGGAGATAATCTTCTCTCCATTCGCATCAGACTCGCCATTGAAGAGCTGTAGCAGCTCTCGCGCAAATTTCTCCCCTGCCAGGCTTGTAAGGATGGTCACGTCCGATGACGGGATCTCCGTCTTCTGTTCCTTTTGTGCAGGCTCAGCAGCCTCTGCATTATCAGCCGCTTTGGCTTGCGGCTGGCCGTCTGCGGGCAGTCGATCGGCTGCCTCTTGCGTTGGCTTGAAGGATGATCAGTAACAGAGAACGCAGCAAGACGCCGGACGAACTCACCTGTTGCGGTTCGTCGCCCATTCCGATGTGGCGCAGATGCAGAACCGACCCATCTTTGCGAATTTCATTTACTTGAAAGTCTGAAAAGCTGAGAAGACGTCAGAACGGGTTGCACAAGAGGCAACAACTGCTGGCGCGCACTCACCGCACCCGTTGTTCACCTGTCCAAGCAAAGGCGAGCGGAGTGGCTCGCTTCGTGATGCCGATTGACCGTGAGTGAGTCGCAGTACCACGCATACTGTGTTGCGATTGATCGGCCATTGTCGGATGCTGAAATTGACCGCGGGAATTCAGGCAATGGGTTGTCAGAGCGATGCAAGCTCTGTCGTAAGTTTGACGGTCCAGAGCTCAGAATGTCGCGGGGGGATTTTTGCGACGAGTTTGGTTTCGTCGGCAGTATAACAGCAATTGCATCGTTCATAGAAGGCGGTCTAGAGTCTTTTTTTCAGGAATAGGCAGGCGGTGGAGCAGCGACACTCAGACGACCGCGCCGAATCAATGCGAACTACGGAGTGCGAAAGATGAGGTACGAGGCACTTGTCAGTTCCAAAGACTTAGATTGTTCAGGAGATCATCTGAAGACGGGCGCTCTCTTAACGTAAAGCCCAAGTGCGTCCTCAGTCCAACTGCTTGACCGTCTCAACAATCCAAGCGATGCGCCCATCCTCGGCGACCTCTGCGAACTGAAACGTCTCGGCCCTCTTGACAGTCCCATCTGGCAGGGTCGTAGACGACATGTGCCTCTCGGCAAGTTGCGCTCCGTCGCGGAGGAATTGAGTCACTGTCAGTGTGACAGTCGGCAAGATCTCGCGAAGCCATTGAATGTGTGCAACAAAGGCAGCGAAGTCGCGCGTCACGTCGTCATCTCGCTGCGTAAATGTGGGAATGAATAATTTCGATAGGTCTTCCTCTGTATTCTCAGGTTTGCCAGCAAAGAGACTTAACAGAGCGGCCTGGTAGGTGTCTACCCTGTTGGCGAAGTCGGTTTTAGGCGCCGTGCTAGTGGAAGCCATACTTGTCTATGCCAGTGAAAGATGTAAGACTCGACAATGGCGTTTTCGTATACTTGGGAGAGAAGTGCATGTGCTCAACTTCTGTGGAACTACCTAGCAAGTGAGCAAATGCATCCATATATAATATGCGACAATTTCGTTGCCTGCTCTGACGCACACGATGATTGCAGCCTGCGGCGGCGAGCTTGAATCCATGCTTGATCTATGCGGCTGCCTGCCTTTGAGAATCAGTGCAATATCCCTTGTCATTATCACCTAGGTGAAGGATTTACGGCAACAATAAGCTGGTCGAGGTGTTGATGCTGACATGAGAGTTCCAGGGCGTCACCGCCCGTTTTCAGGGTCCAAGGCGGGGCAGCTCGCGACAGGTCCTTCGAGCTGCGTCTCCTCCCCTCGCACTCCCCAAGCTCCGCTCGTCCTTGCACAAGACGACCCGCCCCAGTCTGCAGCATGGGTAAAAACGACAAGAAAGGCGGCGAAAAGTCCGCAGGGAAAGGAAAGGCCGGCGGCGCGGACAAGGAGGCGGCGGGCGGCAAAGCAAAGGGCGCGCAGTCCATCAACGTCCGTCACATCCTGGTATGCATCCCGGATCGCGAGCAACGCTGTGCTCTCTAATCGGGGAAACAGTGCGAAAAGCACGCCAAGAAGGAAGAGGCTCTGGCAAAGCTGAATGAAGGCGTCAAGTTCGATGAGGTAGCCCGCAACTACTCCGAGGACAAGGCTAGGCAAGGTAACGTTTCCACGCACCGGATGAGACTCTTCCTGGACTGACGAACTCGACTCCAGGTGGCTCGTTGGGCTGGAAGGGCAAGGGCAGTCTGGACCCCAAGTTTGAAGAAGTCGCCTTTGCGCTTGAGCCGAGTTCGACGACCAATCCCAAGATTGGAGAAGCCAAGACAGGTTTCGGATACCACATAATTATGGTAGGCGCATCTCCAACAGCCGGAAGGCATCAGTTTCGCTGATACAAGAGCCAGGTCGAGGGACGCAAATAGTCACAGTAATCACATCACACATCACATGCCAGAGCAATTTATCAATCAGCGGCAGCGCGTGAGGTCGAAGTTTTTTTTCCTTTTTATCCTTTCCTCTCGAGCACGATTCAACGTGTCGCCTGAGGCTTGAACCCATCCAGATGCCAATTGAAGTGGCTAGAGTAGAACTCGTGTCCAGCAGTCTGAAAACAATCCCGCGCCTCTATACCCTTCAAATCAACGCCGTTCATGCGCATTTACTGCGAGGTCTGGAAGTAGTTCAGGAGGATGGAGCGCTCCTGCGACTCCTCACCCCAGTCCTTGACAACGACGCAAGAGCAGTTGACGACCTTGCGAGCGTTGCCCTCACGGTCAAGGACGCCTGTAAACATCTCGTTAGTGACTGTCGCTGGGAGAATCTGCATCGGCGCTGGATGTCACATACAGAGACCGGCCCACTCGCCGAGCTGCTTGCCGTCCTGAACCTTGATCAGGGGGATCTTGTGCTCGTCGCACAGGGCAACGACCAGCTTCTTGTAGGCCTCCTCCTCGCAGTTCTCGTTCAGGACACACATGTGAGCCTGGCGACGGTCGAGAGCCTTGGAAGCCTCACGGAGACCGCGGGCAAGACCATCGTGCATCAGAGCCAGCTTCAGAACACCCTTGAGGGCGTCCAAGACGGACATCTGGCCCTTGGGGGCGTCGGCGGAAACCTCGACCTCATCGGCGGCGACCTCGGGGGTGTTGTCTTCTACGTCCGACTGGTGGGCGATCTGTCAGCGTTGCTTGTAGCGCCAATGGCCGAAAGGCGGCGACGTGATGCCCCGGTCCGCGAAGGGGTATCCGTCGTCGCAGGCTCGCGGCAAGTGGAGGCACAGACTCACCATCTTGAATGTTTATCTCGTCGGGCGATCCTCGAAGATTTTATGTGGAATGTAAGGAAGGAGTTGGAGGACGAATTTGCGTCTTTGGCTGGTGGTGTCAGGAATTGAGCGTAGCGGGGATTTGCCGAAAGGCGGTGTCTGAGTGCGCGCACAATTAGGGCATTTTTACGTGCACGGACCACCAGGGCACACGAGTCCCCACTCTCCACTCCACCGAACCTGTGCGCCAGCGACACTTTTTTCCGCCTCACGATTCTTCACGACCGCTTCCCCCACCGACCAACCAGACAAACAAAGAGGTATGTATGCTGTGACCGCTGACGGCGATTCGGATACAGCAGGATGATGCCTCTGGTCGCGACGGAAGAGACCAATCTCGAGCGCCGCCCCCGGTGAGGCGATGCGACGACGCGCACCCGCGGGCGGCCGCTCGAGATACGGCTTCTCTTCTCCAGCAATGAGCGGCAGAACCCTCCTCGACCGATCGCCGAGGGCACTCTCCCTGCTCATGGCCGCACGAGGCTAACATCGAGTTCGTTGGCAGATACCTCATTTCCAAACCGACTTGAGAATCTCCTTCCTCACAATACCGCCAAAATGGTTCGCACTTCGGTCCTCCACGATGCCCTCAACTCCATCAACAACGCCGAGAAGGCCGGCAAGCGCCAGGTCCTGATCCGACCTAGCTCCAAGGTCATCGTCAAGTTCCTGCAGGTCATGCAGCGCCACGGTACGTGACCGACGATGCTATCTCTCTCTTTGCTTGCACCTCCCCCCTTGCCACCACGCTTCGGCATGATAACTAGGGCGACGGCCGATTCTGCACCACGGTCCAGCCCCTATAAGTTGCCGATATATTGAAGCTCACGGTGGCCTCGTTTTTGTTGTGTCTGGAAAATTTTACCCTGTACTGTCACAACATTGAGTCTGTCGCAACATTACTGACAAGATCTTTCCAGGTTACATTGGCGAGTTCGAGGAGGTCGACGACCACCGCTCCGGCAAGATTGTCGTTCAGCTGAACGGCCGTCTCAACAAGACCGGTGTCATCTCCCCCCGCTACAACGTCCGCCTGGCCGACCTCGAGAAGTGGGTCGTCAAGCTGCTGCCCGCCCGTCAGTTCGGCTATGTCATCCTGACCACCTCTGCTGGTATCATGGACCACGAGGAGGCCCGCCGGAAGCACGTCGCCGGTAAGATCATCGGCTTCTTCTACTAGACGGGACGGATATCAAAATTTGGGGCATGGTCGGCGTTCTGGGTGGCCATGATGACAGTGGCCGATACCATCAGCAGCCATTGGGATAGTAGCGTATTCGAACACCAGTAAATAGGACCTCAAAAACCTTTCTGGCGCCGAGTTATGGACGAGTCGTGCCTCTGACGTGATTTGCGTGATCGAAATGAGACATCTGAATACTTTTGCCTAGGAGGTTCTCTATGCCTGGTTTTCACCTGGCTCTGAGCAGCCAGAAGCTATGCGCCCAGAATGTAATCTGAGGTCTACGAAGCCGCAACCATGCACCTTAACGTAGAGCCTGATATCATGAACGACTGACGTGCGGGAGTTGCTAGTAACGCTCATGCGGGTTTGATGGAGTACTATCGCCAGGCGTGTCACCCTGTTAGTGTCAAGGTGAAATACTAATCGGCAGACTCCGTGCCTCTGTTTGGAGTCGCGCTTTAAGAGGATGATGAAGTATAGTCTATCCCTGCCGCTGAAAGCACAGTTTGGTATAATAAAATCTTCAAGTCAAGGAAGTCTCTCTCTTCCAACATCCTTCGTAACAACTGTTTCGAGATCTCTATCCCGGTCTTCGGGTAACCGGGGGGTAGTGTCGACATGGTCGGCTAGGCTGAATTGGCTGCGAGACTATCCGTGCTCTTCGTAGGATCGCGAACTTCAAGCCGCAAATTGAAGGGTTGCGTGCGACGTGTTAACATTGGGATACATCTGGAGATATCTACACATATATACGAGAAAAGAGTACAGGCAACGGCGGAGGCATGCGAGACCAAAGCTAACGTTGAGGTTGTATGGGGTTGATGTGAAGATGTGAAGTTGAGGGCGAAGCCTAGGCGAGAGAGAACTGTGACTTTGCAGGGAGAAGACGCGGCGTGCTGCTAGCGAGATCAAAACAAAGGTCAAACGGAGCTGGCCCCGTGGCCGCCTAAAGTCCTAGCGAGCAACGGGCGCCGGCGCCGGCGGATGTGCAAACGGCCGGCGACACTGCGCACAACTAGCGCACAGCCAGCGAGCAGGACTACGACGACCGAGACCGGACTACTACTACTATGACCTACGACCTACGACTAGCGGATCTCACGAAACTCGCTGGGTGCGCGCCAGAGGCAAACATCGACCTAGGTAGTTAGATCCTGAATGCGTTGATCGGCTCCCGGACGGGCGACCGAGCGGCGAGACGTTGCTGCGCCGGCGCGGTGGGGGCGACGGCCAGACGCGCTCACGCCGGCGTGGCGGGGGTGACGGCGAGGCGCCGGCGTGAGCGCGCCGGTGCTGTGAAGATGTCGGCGAGGGAAGGGAAGATAGGTAGCCCTAGCGAAGCAGGGCAGCGGGACGCCGGCGACAGGCCGGCGCCAAGGAGAATGGCAAGGCGCCATAAGAGCCCACGAGGGCCCAACGGCGAGTGTTCTGCGAGGTCAGTCCGCGCATATACTGACACGCAAGTGGTACTGTTGGGACCGTAACTCAGCGACCTCTCGGCTAAGGTTTTTTTTTTACCGGCGAGGCGATGGCGAGAGCTACGCTTCGCTGGTTTTTCCCCTTAGTATTAGATTATTAACTAGACCTATATAGTCTTTTAGGCTCTTAGATAGGGATAATAATTAATAATAATAATATATATATATATATGTAGCCGCATGTGAAGTAGAGTTTCGAACCCGCCGCGTTTACCTTACACGAAGCCTAAATATCCCTTCAACTACGGTAAAGCTAGTGGCTTCAAGGTCAAAGATGTTATGCTCAAGATCTGATTGGTTTGTGCCCCTTTACCTTGGACCCAAGATAGCAGAAAAGAGTTTCTGATGGCGTGCGCCGCCAAACATTGAGCAAACCTGTAAATGAACGACACCACCAACGAATACTGCTTTACAATGTCGCTACCAGGCGTTTGTTTGACTTCTTCTACAAGCTTTCGTTTCGAACGCAAACGCTTGCTCATGTGTCGCACCCCGACGCTGGCCGAATGATGCGGCGAGCCATTCCACGCTTGCAAGCACGAGACGAAGGGGGAAAGCAAAGTATAAATTCCATCCAGTATTCTGAATATTCATTGTCTCCAGAAAGTTTAAAATTGACCGGCTCACGCAGCTCCATATGCAGTATGTTCGTTCCGTCCAACATATCATGTCCGCTGATACAGGCTTTCGTTTGAATGCTATCTTTTCGGAGGCCGTGACAGATCTTCGTCTTCGTCAGATAGGTGACCACTCTGCGTGACCACCAAATACCCGCCATCGAACATCTTTCCAAATCCTTTATGTTAAGAGTCTTCGTTATCAGACCGTCCAGCCAGACCAGGCTGCGCGGTGCAGCCCTGTCGCTCCATTCGATTGGCTGCGAGGTAGCGCTGGGAGAAGCCTCTGTCGTGTCAAGGTTTCTACTCTGCAGCGGGCTGCGCATCCCAACCCCAGACAAAAGACAGGTACTTGACCATGTTGACACGCTTGGCCCTCATATCAACCATCCAGGGGTGCTCCATCATTTTCCAGGGACTGGCTCTGCGATTCGGTTGCTTCTCCAAGCTATTGGGCACGTTAGCATGTTGCTAGGTACAGCAGAGCTCGACGAGAACACATACCAGCATTCAATAAAGTACTTGAAGTTGTCACTCCAGTAAACGTCCATGTCGGGCTCATCCTTGAGCTTCGGCACAGGCTGCCTCACAATGTACGTCAAAAGATCGATAAGTCCAGCTCTAGGCTGCATCTCAGTCCCATCAGCCGGGAAGGGGAAGCGGTGCTGTGCGACCTCCAAGAGGGTCACGCCCGTCGACCACACATCAGAGGTGATGGTGTACGACTGGCCCGTGATCCGTTCAGGGGCCATGTAGTAGCTGGTTCCAATAAAAGTGTTCGCTTCGCCTTTTGTGCCAAAGTCGCCAGAAACGCCAAAGTCGCATAGCTTGACTGATCCGTCTCGGCAAAGAAGGATGTTGGATGGCTTGATGTCTCGATGTATGATTCGGCGAGTGTGCAGGTACGTGAGTCCTGCAAGCACGCCTTCGGCAATCTTGCCCAGGACCTTTTCGCCTGTCCGCCCACCTAACCGCTTGACCTCTTTGTAGATGCTGTCCAGAGAGCCGCCTTCGCAGAATTCCATGGCAATGGAAATGGTGGCCGTAGACGGGTCAACAAAGGCTCCGTAGTAGCGACAGATGTGGTCTGAAGCACATTCTTTGTTGAAGCCCAATTCTCGCACGATTTGTTTCTTGACATCCGGGTCTGGATTCGTGGTGATGACCTATATTCTTCAGGTTAGACCGTGATCTTAGGATGTGCGTCTCTCAAACAGTATTAGTCACCTTCAAAGCAAACACCGTCTTGCCGCCCTTAAGCATGCATTTCGTCACCGCACCTCCGGCGCCCTCGCCCAAGTTGCCCAACTCCACGACCCTTTTCTCCATACTAGCAATCCTCCATCCTTCATCGTCCAACTCCTCCACGTCAGCGTTTCTTGCCCGCTCCAAACTCAGCTGGTCGAAAGCCTCCAGGCCTTGCAGACTGCCGTCCCTCTCCATAGACACGCCGCCCTCGCTTCTCTCCGAGTACATAGACGGCACTGCCGATACAGGGTCCGGGGTTCCCTGCACCCTCGACACCGGTATGCCGTACTGAGAAGCGAAAGACAGCGCCGAATACCCCGAACCGGCGGAAGTGGGATTGCTTGCCCGACCATCCAACGGCCCAAAGCTTCCGGACCGCGAGTGTGCAGCGCTGCTTTCGCTGCCGCCGTCGGCGGAGTGACCAGGCTGGGCGCCCTGTGCTCTGTGAGGCTGCTCATAAGGCGTTGTTTGACTGCCCATTGGCGTGGCCAGGTGCAGGGTCGGGAGAGGTGGCCTCGCTGGAGCTGGCTGGCCAGGCTGGTTGCCCACAGGCTTCACATTGGGCGAGGGAGGGATGGCCAAGCCGAGTCTGGGCGGTCGACCACCGCTGCGGGCGCCGGGGATGGCAGGACGGAGTAAGGGCGCGGGAGAGGACATCTGAGGGACGGAGTTCGTGGTCGGGATTGATGCTTGGGTCGTCGAGGTGGAGGAGGGCTGGGCACTTGTCAATCAAAACAGCTCCAAGACGACGGTCCATATTGGGACTCACTTGTGATGCAGGCTCAGCGCCGTACGGGTAAGAGGAGGTAGAGTCTGCCATGACAGCGACGTTTGCCAGCCTAGGCAGCCTGCAGCGAGGTACAAAAGACAAGCGGATGAGCGTCGTCTGCGAGGCGGCGATGGAGAGGGTTGAAGAATGCAGAAAGGGCAAAGCGATGTAGTGACACCGCAGCCAAGGCCGGTTGAGGAGACGACAGGACGACGCGGGCCGTCGAGCGAGGGTTCCAGGAGGCCTGGAAGGTGAAGGTCGTCCTATCGGTCTCTTGCTATGGCTATGCCGCTATTTGCCATGCGCTGGTCAACAAGAGGGCGGATATGGAGACGATGCGTGCACCCATCGACTGGTATTTGAGGACGATGATGATGAGGGGACAACCCGCCGGTGGGGAGAACTGGCGAGAGCTATCCGCACCGACGACGCGGAATTAAGTCGGACGGGAGCTGGGAAGAAGCGAGTGCCAGGGCAAGCAGTCCAAGAGACGAGGAGCCGAGTAAAGAAGAAGCGACAGCAGATGGAAGAGAAGGTCGAGCGAGAGGAGAGGGGAGAAGCAAGCGCAGGCGGCGGGCGTTGGGTCGTGACGGATGTGAAGACGCTGGGAGGAGGTGGCGGCCCCAGTACTGGCGGGACGTGGTTGGTGCACGCACGCGGCACCTGCTGGGCTGGCACGCTGAGGCGAGTGGGCATGTGTTCCAGGTTCCAGGGCCCTGATGGGCTGTCGCCTCGAGCGCCCCAGGGCCTCGTCAGGGCCCCGCCACGGTGTCAGCGGCACGCCGCAACCTGGCGTCCCCACTGGTCTCACGGATGCACACGCCGAGGCCCTCGCTAGCACCTTTTTGACGCGACCGATCTACAGATGGCATAGCCTGGCTGGGGAGGGTGTCCGATCCTGTTCTCAACTTATATTGTGATACTCGTGTCTGGAGCCGGCAGAACCACCAACCTAAGAGGTGGGACGAATGAACCGGACATTGGTGATAACAGCAGTGTCTCACATCGTAATTCCACGAAGCAGAGACCAACAAAGGTCAACAGGGGTCAGCCCCAAGGAAGAGGCGAACCAAGAACTCGATTGTCAAGGCCATATCAGCATACCTACGCGTTTCGCTTCTTTGACGTTACGTACTCGGTATTAGTGCAGTCCACACTGGCGGGCGACGTCGCAGTCCGCAGAGGAAACATGCCCACCCCTGGCATCCAGCATCGCTCGCCCTTCATCCGCAAGTCTGCTGGCAATACTCCGTACTCTCTTATGCGTCGTCAATCGCAGCTGGTTAACCATTGCTTCTCTTTAGGACACACGGGACCGGACTCTTCAGCATGGTTCCGGCTGGTACTTTCAAGCTACAGGCCGCCCTCAACCGGGCCGTTTGATGCAACGCCCAGCTTGCCATTGTCACCCAAAGCATAGTCCGCAGATTTACGGACACCAAGAATTGTCGTCGCTGCAGGAAGGCTATTGGCATCGAGTGTCTCAGACACGAGTCCGATCTCCGCACAGTCTCCCACATCTGGATGCATGCAGACCCCCAAAACCGCCGGCCCGATGAGAAGGATTCGCTCACCTACGCGCAGGCAAACTAAATCCTTCGTTGAATTTTAAATGAGACAAAATGACGAAAAAACCCAAACTCGACAGCAAGGGACTTACACATGCTCTGCATGCATAGTGTGAGTGAGTTATATGTCAAGGTATGCTGGGGAGGACGATGGGTAAGGAGAATCGATTAAAACAAAAGCAGGAATCTTGCACCCTCGTATGGTTTTTATCATCGAGTTCTAACACCCTCATGTCTCGATCCCTTGCGCACCGTCATTTCTCAGGTTACACAGCAGATTGCGAGTCGACTCGAGTGTCGGTTCAGAGTAATCCGTACGGGCGTACGGAGCAATAGGTGCATGCTGCAGGCTCACGATTAAGCAGAAGAGCTGCAGCCAACTGCAGCGATGGCAGGCCAACCAGCGCTGCGCAGGGCCATTCCCTCCCTGTAACTATAAGCGCGCGGCTGCTGGCTTGCGCTAGTTCAAGGCGCCCGGCCAGCTGGCAGCAACGATGATCGGCGGGCTGGTTCCACGGCATCATGCGAGCAGAGGCCCTTTAATCTCCTCGCTGACGCCTCGACTTGAAACCAGTTGCGCACATATTGCTGTTGAACGGAGCACATGCGACTCGTGCCGTGCCGTAACTTTGCGCATATCTCCGAATGGGGGCTGTTTGTTGCACAAACTCAGCATATCTGCGGCTGGGGTACACGGACTCGGCACCCTCCGCCGCCGTCACCCCCACCGCCACGGCCCCACCGCCTTCCCACCGCCGCCATTTTGCACTGGCAGAATCTGTAAATTTCCAGCTCGGAACTTTGAACCAGCATAAATCTTCGTCTCAAGGCGCAAGCACTCGACAGCGATGCCTGTAGATCCTGAGCTCGCAGACTCCGTTTCGGATGTTGCCAGCGTGTCAGACGCGGCATCCTCATCGGCCGAGTCTGACTACCTGGACGACAATGGCTCCCGGAAGCGACGTCGAACGTCTCCCACGGCCGAGGACATCCAAGCGGAGCTTGACGCGGCCGACGACGACGACGAAGATGAGGGTTCGGATGATGGCCAGAGCCTGAAACCAGTCGTCTCTACGATAGCCGCTCCCTCACGGGTCAAACGCGCCGCCGACAAGCCTGCCAGTGGGAAGCCCGCCGCGAGCTCGGCAAATCGCGTCCTCGCTCCGACCGACCCCAATACCACCTTCTCATCCTTGCAAGTTCGACCATGGCTTGTCCAGTCACTCGCCAACATGGCGATCAAACGCCCGACTGGCATTCAGAAGGGGTGCATACCCGAAATCCTCAAGGGCAGGGACTGCATTGGCGGCAGTCGCACGGGTTCCGGAAAGACCGTCGCATTTGCCGTGCCCATCCTGCAGAAGTGGTCCGAGGACCCCTCGGCCATCTTTGCCGTGGTCCTGACGCCCACCCGAGAGCTGGCGTTGCAGATTTACGAGCAATTCAAGGCCATCTCATCGCCGCAGAGCTTAAAGGCCATTCTTGTCACTGGAGGCTCCGACATGCGAGAGCAGGCAATTGCACTCGGCAAGCGACCTCACGTGGTCATCGCCACCCCTGGACGACTGGCAGACCACATCCGGACATCAGGAGAGGACACAATATGTGGCCTGAGACGAGTGCGCTACGTTGTGCTCGACGAGGCCGACCGACTGCTGCATGCCGTCGGACCTGGAAGCATGCTGCCAGATGTGGAAGAATGCCTGGGAGTTCTGCCACCTGCCACTGAACGCCAGACGCTGCTATTCACTGCCACTATCACGCCAGAGGTTCGAGCCCTCAAGGACATGCCGCAAAAGCCCGGCAAGCAGCCAGTCTTTGTATGCGAAGTCGACACTCAGACACTGGCCATTCCTTCGACCCTCTCCCAGGCCCACATCCAGATACCCATCACTCACAAAGAGCACTACCTTCACGTCTTTCTGCTCACCGAGGGCAACCAAAACAAGACGGTCATCATTTTCTGCAACCGGACTTCCACTGCCGAGTACTTGCACCACTTGCTTCGGCTCCTAGACCACCGAGTGACATCCTTGCACTCCAAGCTCCCGCAAAGGCAGCGAATCGACAACCTCGCCCGGTTCCGCGCTTCGGCAGCACGAATTCTCGTCGCGACGGATGTAGCCGCCCGTGGTCTGGACATTCCCGAGGTGAGCCTGGTCGTCAACTACGACATCCCTCGCGACCCGGACGACTACATCCACAGGGTCGGTCGTACGGCCCGTGCGGGGCGCAAGGGTGAGGCGGCCACGTTCGTCGGGCAGCGAGACGTGGAGCTGGTGCTGGCCATTGAGAAGCGCGTGGGCAGGGAGATGGATGCTTGGAAGGAGGAGGGCGTCAACCTCGAGACGAGAGTGATTCGGGACGCCTTGAAGGTTGTCAGCGAGAAGAAGCGGGAAGCGCTGCTCGAGGTGGAGGAGGGGCGAGAGGTTGGCGGAAAGCGCAAGCGGACGAAGCAGAAGCTGCGCGCAGAGTAGCGTGTCGCATGGAGTTTTATGTTACTGATGTGAGACTGTTTGGAGTTGTATGTGCATTTGCGTTCACTTAGATATGTTCATTGGCGACTGGCAGTAATGGACTTCGATAGAACTCCCAATGCGGTTGACTCCTTCGACGGCGATGAACCTCACTGGTGACAGTCGAAATGATAAATGCGAATTGAGTTTACTCGACTCTGAATTACTTTCCCTCTCCCATCGACGGCTCTGTCCCCTGCATGCTTCAGCAGAAAATTGCGATGCACCGGGGTTGGGCGGCCAAGCCTCGGCCGGCGATTCCCCACAGCGGGACCCCCAAAAGTCCGGTCGAGCATCCCCAACACCAGCAAAAGACAATCTAGCCTACCCTCAACGTCAGCTCCCCAATCACAACAGCACCTCCAACTTCCACCTCTGCGCCGCAGGCCCTCGCCTTCTTCCTCCACGCGAAACCCTGCCAATTGGGCCGCCGCCGCAGCAGCAGCAATGGCCTCCAGCAAGACCGCGCAGCGGGCGCCGCCCTCGCCGGCCAAGACGGGCTACCTCGTCCTCTACAACCTCGCTTCGGCCGTCGCGTGGAGCGTTGTCCTCGGCCGCACCGTCGCCATTTGCGCTCGGCGCGGCCCGGAAGCCGTCTACCCTGGAGTCGGCGAGTGGACGAAGTGGACGCAGACGGTGGCCGCCATGGAGATTCTGCACTCGTTGCTCGGTACGTTCTCTTAACCAAGGGGAAAATGCCTCCGAGATATGACATGGGCGCTAACACACCGCGTAGGCATTGTCCGCGCCCCTCTCTTCACCACGCTCATGCAGGTCTCGTCGCGGTTCCTCCTTGTTTGGGCCATCGTCGACTCCTTCCCCTTCCTCGCCTTCTCGCCCTTCTACTCGTCCATGCTCGTCGCTTGGTCCGTCACCGAGGTCATCCGCTACTCCTACTTTGCCCTCAACCTGTCCGGCTGGCAGCCCGCTGCCCTCACCTGGCTGCGCTACAACACCTTCTTCATCCTCTACCCCGTCGGCATCTTCAGCGAGTGCTCCCTCGTCTACATGGCCACGGTCCCGGCCGCCATGCGCCACCCGCTCGAGCCATACGTGCTTTACGCCATCCTCGTCATCTACGTGCCCGGTGAGCCTGCCTTCATGCCCGCAGATGATCTTTACTTACTGACGAGTCACCAGGCGCTTATATCCTTTACACGCACATGATGACCCAGCGCAGAAAGGTTATGCGCTCCGCAAAGGCCAAGGACCAGAAGGCGACTCAGTAAGCCGATATGCGGCCCGATAAGATTATTAGACTGGCCGAGCCCTGGGCTCTCCTTGGAAAAGCCAGCGGCATAGCCAGATATTCACAATAGACGTACGGTCATGACACGTGAGAGCTGCGTCGGTATATAGACGGAGTGTTGCTGTATTCTAGAACTAGTTTAATGAGGTCTTCATAATCCATGATCTTCCCCTGTTGATAAAGCAACAAAACAAAAACGAGACCTCTCTATTACGCAGTCTCTTGGACCTTTGGAGGCTCAGCCTCGGTACTGCTCGCGTACCAGTCGTTGTCAGACCACTTGGCAATCAGGCCAGCTGCGTCCTCCAACAACTTGTCATAGCCAGGATTCTCTTTGCGCTCAAACATGCCTGCGAGTGCGTTAGACGTCTGCTCGTTCTCGGAAAATGTGTAAAGAAGATAGGAACGAGGAAGGATTAGCACCACTCACCCATGTGCGCCAGTGTCTCGTCGGTCGCCTTGTCGTTCACAGCCTCGCGCCACGTACCCGCCGCCAGCTTCTTGGGCAGGTTGCAAAACGTCCTGTCATGGCCGAGCACGGTGCCCACCATGCTGACCTCTTTTGATGGCGCCGCCTTGCCCAGGCGTGTGTACAGGTTGGCGTAGCCGACGCCCAGCTCATCGCCCAGCTGCACCATGCATGCCACGCGCTTCTTGAGCTCCTCGCCCCGCGCGAGGCACCCCACGAACTCGAGGTGCGACGACACCCACGTCCAACCCGACGTGAGCTGGTCGCGGTTCATCCACGCCGCCGCGCCGCCTGCAGCGACGGCCCCGACCGCACCGGCGTACATGGCGGCCTTGCCCCATTTCGCCCAGGGGCTGCCGCTGCTGTTCGCCGCGGGCGATGGTGGTGCCTTGACGGCGGCGGCGGCCTTGTTCCCTCCCCAGAGTGCGCCCAGCCCGCTGAGCTGGGAGATTGCCGCTTGGGCGTTCTGGTAGTGGCCCTCGGCGCCGTGCGCGACGACGCCCGGCGAGATGCCCAGGTACGGCGTGTCAAAGGCCAAGACGCCCTGCACGTAGGGGAACATGAGGCTGTTGAACGTCGGCGACTCGGACTTCTTGATGCCGTCTTCGGAGTATATGGGCTTCTCCGATGCCAGGCCGATGACCATCTCCGCGGCGACGATGCCGCCCATGGAGTGCCCGATCAGGACTGTCCGCACAGACGGGTCGACGGTCGGCGAGGGTGTGCCGGCCGCGACCTCCATGTCGATGACCTTTTCCTCCAGCCTGCGAAAGCGCTGTTAGAGGTTACGCCTCGGCTGGGCCAAGCACAGCGGGTGGCAGATGTGACGAACCAGCCTCGAAATCGGCTTACGCACTGCCCCAGGTCCCCTCTCGTCTCATACTTGGGGTATATCAGCACGCGCACGTCGATCTTGGGCAGCTTCTGCGCAACTGCCGCTCTCAGATTCTCCGTAAACTGATAGTCTTCGCCAAATGTCGACTCTCCTCCCTGCAGGGCCGTGTCAGTGAGCGCGGTCGCTGCCGGCCGTCAGGTGTGACGTCTGATCGTCGAATCACGAACCTTGAAGCCATGGATAAAGCACAGGACCAGCGTCTTCTTCATCTTGTCGCCATCTAATTCTTGATGAAAGAGTCTGAGCAGAATGATACCCTGCTGTGGCCCCTGTCTCTCCAGATGCTTTGAGCGAGAGTGTTGCCGGTGGCGAAGGTGTGGCCAGGCAGTGCGGCCAGTCCTTCGGCCACTAGGTAACGTTAGAGGCGACTCGTCGGATGACACACCCAGCCACGACCGCCTACGATGGTCTACGATTGCCCACTATTACCACTACGACGCAACAAGCGTTCCGTTATCAGCGCACTTCAACTACTTCACCGGCGAAGATGAAACGACAATTGTCAGCATCTAATAAAGTACATTTTAGCGTCCTAATCTAGACATAGCTTCCTCCGACTCTCGCGCTCTCCTCGTGCATGGTATTTGACTCCTTGCCCCGTGGTACACTCGTGGAAAGCCCCTGCCCGCCAAACGCCGAAAAATGTGTGATCAGACAAAAGCATCAAACAAAAAGACGCCTTTCGATTCGTCATCACGCCGTTGCACCAGACCTGTCCGCCTCGTGGACAAATTTCTGAGACCCGTGGTCTGTTGCCTTCCCATATTAAACCTGTCAGGCTGTTGCCTCACTCCTCGTCGCTCTGAACAGACGACTTTACCCCGTTGGCCGCATCGCGGGCACTGCTCGAGATGATCTTGATTCGCGTCCCGCTGGGTTGAGGCGTGCTTCCGTTCCCAGAAGGCGCGGCAGAACCAGCCTTGGCCCCGTCCTCCAGCTCCTGCAGCTCCGGGTGTGCCTCCAGCTCCTCGCGAAGCTTGGTATTGAAGAAGTCCTGTTCAAGTTATTAGCAATTGAGCACTCTCAGTAGCACATGTCATGATATTACTAACCTCCATTGTCTTGGCATCCTGATAAAGGATGCTTCCGTCCTCGTTGTAAGTTTGGCAATTTTTGATCATGAGGTCAAAGTCCTTGCGCAGATCTCCCAGGCACGAATACTCCTCCTTCTTGATGCGGGTTTGGATATGATTCATGCAGATGGGGTTCTGGATGATGACATAGTAGTCTGCGTAATCGCGCTTCGGAGGCAATTTGATGAAAGGACCGATGATGAGTCGCTTGCCGGCGTCGGACTCGTCGTCCTCCGGCGTTTCAATATCGTCGACCTCGAGGTTCATCAAAGCGTCGTACAGAGACCGCAGACACTTCTGCAGCGATTCCCGCTGCTGGGAAGTCAGACGCGAGTCCGTTCCGTTGACTCCAACCTTGCTCACTCGCCCCTGCGGGCCGCGACGTTTCTTGGCCGGTGGCTCTTCGTCGCCATCCTCCGCCTTGCGCTTCTCGTTCTTGCCGCCGGGCTTACGGCCACGCTTCTTCGGGGTCTCCACAGGCTCCTCCGTACTAGCTCGGCTGGCTGATGGTGAGTTGTCCGCGGCATTCATTATAGCCATCTTCTTCAGCCGGTTGTTCTCGCGCTTGTCCTTGCGGGCCTGTTTTCGGGCTGCGGCTGCTTCCGGCGAGTCTTCATCGTCGTCCACAGCCATCAGCCACTGTTCCTCTGTCAAGCCGTCGTCGTACCGCACCCTCGTGCGTTCGCGAGCGCCTCGGCCAAGGATTAAGTCTTCACTCTCCTCCTCGACGGCGTTGCCCTCATTCAGGTAAAGTTCAGGCAATTCTTCCTCTGCCATTAGCCGGGGTTTCGCCTTGTGACCAGCAGCAATGCCGTAGATGGGATCGTTTTGCCGCTCCTCATCCATTCTCTGGAAGACGGCGAGCTCATCATCGCTTCGGGCAAGCATCATGTTAAGCTCTTCGTCTTCAAAGTCATCCTGCTCGCCAGAGTCGGCCATGTCAGCCGATTCCAGCAGCGTCCGCAGCATGGCATCACGGTCAGTTTCCGAAGACTTGTTGTCGAATCGACCGGCCTGAATGACCTTGCCGTCCATGTCCAGCTTGAATCTGGCACGCTCGAGAATCTTTTCCTCCACAGAATTGGAGCTGATCAAACGGAGGATTCGGACTTCATTCTTTTGGCCAATACGATGAGCACGATCCTGCGCCTGCAAATCCTGGTGTGGGTTCCAATCCGAATCGTAGATGATGACAGTATCGGCAGTTTGCAGATTGAGACCCAGGCCACCGGCGCGAGTAGACAGCAGGAACATGAAGTACTTGGAGTCGGGGGCATTGAACTCTCGCAGGAGATCAGAGCGCTCGTCTGATTTGGTCGTACCATCCAGGCGCAAGTACTCCATCTTCCTATATCGCAAGTAGTCTTCCATGATATCCATGATGGCAGTCATCTGGAAGAACATCAAGACTCGATGCCCCGTTTGGAAATACTTGGGCAAGATCCGATCCAAGAGCTCGAATTTGCCGCAGGTTCTCCACAACAAATCGTTGCTGATGCTCATAGGATTCATGACATTCTCGACTTCGTCGAAAACGAAGGGATGGTTGCAAAGTTTGCGCAGCTGCATGATCATGTTGCTCAAGCCACGCGCCGACGTCTTGCCGCCCTTGCCATCGCTGACTACCAGCTTGTTGTGCGTGACCATCTGCTTGTACAGCTTGGCTTGTAAGGCCGAAAACTTGCACTTGACGACCTTTTCCGTCTTGTCGGGAAGATCCTTCTCGACGTCCTTCTTCAAGCGACGCAGAAGGAACGGTCGCAAAACCTTGTGCAATCGGCGAATGACAAGAATTTGCTCTTCTTCTGTGAGTTCCATCTTGTCCTGGCCGCCGGTGTTGGCGAACGGGGTATTGAACCACTCGTCAAAGGTCTTGACGGACTTGAAAATGTTGGGCAGGACAAAGTTGAGCATGGCCCAGAGTTCTGTCAAGTTGTTCTGCAGTGGGGTACCTGTAAGAATGAGTCGGAAGCGCGTGTAATAGTACTGCGAAATCGTCGCGCTGAGCTTGGAGTTGGCGTTCTTCATGCGGTGGCCCTCATCGATGATCATGTGGAACCACTTGATCTTGCTGAGGACGGGACGGTCCTTGATGATGTACTCGTAAGTGGTGAGCAGCACCTGGAACCTTCCCTGGCGGATCTTCTCCTGCTGTATCTTTCTAGCCATTGGCGGTCCCTTATACACAATCCGGGAAACGGAAGGGGCCCACTTCTCGAACTCGAGGTTCCAGTTGGTGAGGGTACTCAGCGGCACAATGACAAGGTACGGGCCGCTCTGCAACTTGCGCTCAATGAGGTAGGTGATGAGACTGATCGTTTGGATGGTCTTGCCGAGACCCATTTCGTCGGCAAGGATACCGTTGAGGTTGTTGTTGTAAAGCGATATCATCCATTGCAAGCCCTTGAGCTGATACTCCTTCAAGGTGCCACCCACAAGCATGGTGGCCTGCTCAGTAACATCTTCTCGAATCCGGTGCGCAACCGCGTAGTAGTCGATCTTCTTGCTGCTGTCCTCGTCATCTTCGCTCTCCTCTTCGACAAAGTTATCCATATCGTCGCCATAAGCCTCTGCAGCCTGGCGTTGCTGAGCCTTGACAGAGGAGGCAAGCTGATGCAAGAAGCCATCGGTCTGCTTGAGAAGGTGGGTAATGCGGGTGTCCTTGGCCTGGTCAAGAAGCTTGAGGTACGCCTCTTCATCGTTAGCCTTGAGGGCCTGCAGACGCTGCTTGGCGGTCCTCTCAATGCGCTTCTGCTCTTCCTTCTCAATGTTGAAATGCTGGGCGTACATGAGGCGGCTGAGCTTATGCGACTTGGTGCGCTGAGTGTTTGCACCCTCCTGAATCTCAGCGCGATGATGGCAGATGGCTCGCAGAAAGTCGACGTGCTTCTTCTTCTCGCGGTTCTCGCGTGCGTCACGCTGCTGCTTCTCGAGCTTCTCCGTAATCCGAGCCTCGCGAACACTCTGCTTCTTCATACGACGATACAAAGAGCGATTGGTTGTCATGGCAAGATTGTCGTAGTGCATCATCTGGCGACCAATCTTGTCGCGAAGAGCCCGCTGCTTGGCATACAGCCCCAGGCTCTTCATCTCAATGATGGCCTTCAACTTGAGCGTATCGTCTGCCTCAAGATTCTCCTTGGTAGAGTCCCAATGGGCGAGGTTGGCGGGCAAGTTCTTGAGCTCCGCGTAACGTTGGCTCATGCGGTTGAAAACCACAACCTCCCTCTCATAACGAAGGTGATCGAAATCGATTCCTGTGGGGAAGACACCGGGGATGAACCATCGATTTTTGCGTTGAGCGTGGTCCAGATACTTGATGCTCGGCTGGATCATGTTGGTACCGTAAGGAGACTTGACGGTCTTGTAAGTGTGGACCTTTGGGAGCGACGAGGACTCTTCTTGAGGGGCTGCGTCCGGCCCCGCGGTTGCGGGCTTTGCGGCATCCTGGCCAGGCTGGGTGGTCTTTGCCGGAGTGCTCTGAACGGGTTCAGTGGCAACTGCTTGTCGGCGCTGGCGCTGATTGAATATGGCCTGCTGCAGCTGGGCTGAAACACCAGCGTTCTTGCCGAGCAATTTGAACGCATGAATTTGCTGTCTCAAAAGAGCGAGCTGCTGCTGGCTGAACTGGCTCGATGATGACCCAGGCGCAGGTGACGCCCCGGCAGTAGCCGTAGCACTTTGGCTAGGAGCCGACGACGAGACCTGAGGGTTGCTGCTTAGTGGCGCCGCCTGTGGAGTGCCCTGCTGTGAGCGCCCGGGCTGCGTGCCGTTGACAACGCCGTTGGGACCGTTCTGCATCTGTTGCTGTTGCTGCATCTGCTGTTGCTGCTGCAAATACTGCTGCTGGTTTCGGCGCATGTTGTGCTGTTGCTGGAAGTTCATCAAGAAGTGGGACGCCTTGATGAACTCGGGGTCACTCGGAGGAACTCCTTGCTCTTTCATTTGCTTGAGTTTCTGGACCAACAATTGTCAGTAAACGAGCGTCCAAGGCACAGCCGACCGGCGCAGCGGCTCGATCGGTTCGGACACGTCAAAAACTCACCCTGAAGACCTCCTCGGCCTGCTGCTTGGTTGCGCCGGCAGGCATCGGCGCGCCTGCGTGCTGCACCGCAGGCGGAGCTTGCACCGACGCCATGGTGGAAGCTGTGCGTAGTGCAGTCGCAAATAAACACCCCAATAAGAGATCGAGTCAGTCTCGGCTTATGTACGGTGCATGTCGAGGTGGTCAAGTCTGCCGGTGGACCTCTTCGTGGCGCAGATGCGCGGTCGGGGCGGGTTGTTGTCGCGTTGCGAAGCTCGAAAAACGAGGGTCCGGAAAACGAAAGCGGCGGACGGTCGCGTCAAGGGATCGTCAATCGAAGGGAGGAGCTGCGGCGGTGCAAGGAGCGTCGGCAGCGTTGAGACGGAGGCGGACACGTCGTGGAGGCGCGTCAAACAGCGTCGAGGTTCGAGCTGTCGGCCGCGCAGAAGCACTGCTGCGGCGTGGGGGTGGTGTCGAGGTCGAGGTAACACTCGGCCTGGGGGGCGCAGGGGCAAGGAGAGACGGAGGGATTGAAAAATGTGCGAATGTCGTGACGCGGGCGCGTCGGGGCGGGTGCCTCGGGCGTGGGCGGGTGCAAAGCGCGTGCAACACCAAGTTGGCGAGGATTGGAGATGGCTGCCGATGGTTTGCGAGGGGACCTGGCGATTTTTGGGATGCGCGCGCGCTCTCTCGCTGCTTGATGATGGGGAGTGGTGAAGACACAACTGACAAGATTCAGCGTGATGGCTGGTGCGGTCCTGAGGCGCCTGGCCACGGTACATTTCAGCACGACCCCTGCGCAGGCAGAATCCCGCCACGCCTGAGGCCAGAAGAAGTTAGCCCCTTAGATAATCAGCGTGTCGTGCACGTGATCTGGATTTACGCCTATGCTCGGCCGACTGCCTGTGATGGCGCGTCGGCAGTACAGGGGTGCGTCTACGATGGCCGCGTCTGTCCGTGCGGGCCTGCCTACCAGTACCCTGCCTCGCTAGAAGCTATTGCTACATGTTTGACGAGACTTCCTCCTCTGCATAGATGCCATGTCGCAAAGCGCCTCCTCCCCAAGCCCGGTGGCCCTCTCCACTAGATTTCGACGCGCATGGGTCTGTACTTATTCGATGGTGCAGTCAGGGCATCAGCTTGCCGATAGCGCTTCCCTGTGCTCTTGCTGTGTTCTTTGAACGAAATCAGCCTGGTGAAAATGTAGAGACATCACCGGCCGCCCTCTCGAGATGATCCATTCGTATCATGTCTCGCGAATCACCGCTTGACCTTCTTCTTGTCGGGCCCCTCCTCCTCGTCACTCAACTCCGCATACTCCGTCTCGGGCTGCGTTTTGCTCCAGGCTTTGGTGAACATCGGATCGCTCTGAGCCTTTTCCGCATACTTCAAGAGTGCTTCGCGCGGATCCTCGTGCAACATGCGCGCCAGTGGTATGTTCTCGGCGACGCGCTGTTCGTCCGGCTGGCTTTTCTGGAACGGCGTCTTCTGTGGTACGTGCGGCCGTCTAGGGTCCTTTGACCTGCCTGTGCCGGTGACGCCTGCCTTCCTAGATCCAGCCATAGCCCCAGGAGTCACGATGGCATCCCCCGAGATGCCGACCGACTGATCCATGGTAAACTCCGGATTGTCATCGACGTGGCGCTTCTTGGGGGCTCGTGACATGACGTCTACCGCGCCGCGAGTTGACATAGTCGGGTTATATAGCACGTGTGTCTCGGCATTGGCAGAGCCTGTGACGATCTGGTTGAGCTTGGGGTGCCAATCCACGGAAATGAGTGGCGATCCGGGGGTGATTGGCGTTACATGCTCAGGTCGGAGATTTCCTGGGTTCAGGATGTGGAGATGGCCAGTCGATGAGCCGGTGATTATGCTGGTCGAGTTTGGCGAATACCGAATATTGCTACTCGGGTAATGGTCTGATGTCGATGGGTGGGATACGCTGACGAGGGGCTTGGTCAACTTGCGCGTGTCCCAGAGCTTGATTAAATCGTCCCCTCCTCTTGTGACGACCATGCGGCCATCGGCGGAAATGTCGATGCCGCCAGTCCAAGTCTGAGGCTTGTGCGCGTCGCGAACTTCGCCAGCTGGTCTGGTGAAAGGACCATTGCCGCCGTACATGACCAACGTCCCGTCCAATGCAGCGCTGACAAGAACGTTGCTCCCTCCCGAAGGGGCGCTTGCCCATGCAACCGCCGTCATCTTGGTTCGCCCGGCGGAACCGGCCGCTTTCGACTTGAAGACTACGACTTCCTTCTGCGATCGCTTGTTGTTAATGTCCCAGATTCGCAGCGTGCTGTCTGTCCCTGCCGTGATGCAGATGTTCTTGTCTGTCGGGTGCCACGTCCCTGTCGTTATCTCGGAGATGTGGCCCTTTGTATTGTTCATGTCACGAAGGTACATGTCCCCCTTGACGAAGTCGGTCAGGACGTCTCCATCGCGTGACATAATCTTGGCCTGCGGATGGGCCGAGACACAGAGGAAGACGCTCCCGGACAGTGGGTTGAATTCGACATGGTGCACAGGGTGCGACTCGGAGCTCGACGCCGAGCGTTTCGTGTCGTACGGATCGACAGTCCTGAACGCTCGCAACGTCGTCGGCGTCATCGAGGCAAAGTCGTAGAGATTGATGTTGCAATCGAGCGAGGCGGTGGCGAGCCTCCCTCCGGCGGGGTCCAGTGAAGCCGTGCTGACTGCACGCGAGTGAGTTCGCAGGACCAACTCATGCGACACAGGGTAGTCATCTCCATTGTCGGAGTCCGAGTCGGAGTCATCAGAATCGTCGCTGTTGTCGCTGCTGCTGGAGTCTGAATTCTGCTTGGGCTCTTGGATGCGGCCTTGGCCTGCTTCGTGTGCGGCTGGCGTTGCTGCGGCTTTGTCCACTGTTCTCCGGCTCCGGTCGATCTGGGCCGCAATGTCGGTCTCCTTGGACTTCTTGCCGAATGAGGCGGGGAGGAAGGCTCTCATGGGATCGTCTTCCGCCAGGTCGGGGACCTCAATTTCGAAATCGTCGTCGCTCGCCATGGTCAGCGGCAAGCGGCGGGCTGCAAAGCATCCGCACCGAGAACGAGAGGGTAGGGGTCTGGAAGTGTTGTGGAGGGGAGGGGGGGAGCACGAAATTTATTGTCGTTGTGGTAGGCCTTGCGCCTGGTCGGAAAACACTGGCGTCACCTCATCCACAGCCTGCAAGCGGAACGCGGCTGGGCTAACCAGGGGGCTCCGAAGGCTTAAATATGATGTCTCGTGTCTCAACTGAGACCTTTTCCAGGACCTTATTTTCAGAGCCGAAACGTACTTTGTAGCCACCTACGTTTGACATCGACCTTAGAGATTTTCTTGCACTCGACGATGCGAATAGCCACGGCCGTTATCGCCGGAGACTTTGCCTCAGAGGGCCCGGATCCGTTGCCGACCTGGCCCGTTACGGGAGATTGGCGCCAGTGCCACTTTTGTGATTGAAGGACCCGAAGGGTCCGGTGGTATCTGGACTATAATGAAGATGCTATCCCTCCGCCGCAGCGTCTTGAATCTAGTTGCACCTCCTCTATTGTGCCCGTGCCTGGTGCTTGTCTTGTTCTCTGCCGCAAGGCATATCTACGTGCTCTCTTGAGCTGCATCGGGAACATTCTTGCATTTCGTACAGCTTCGCTCCAATGAAGCATCCCGAATGTCCCACAAGCAACGTGCAAGAGAGAAGAATAAGGATACAATGTAAAGCGGAAAGCATTACGAGTATTTTCGGTCGATACCCTTAGAATTGAGACTGGGCTTTGGGGCGACATCCGTCAAGAACCGGGTGGCGGTAGCCACTAGCTTGTGATTGGTCGTTCACTGACTGATGTACACGACTGTACCTTCCTTTCTTCGCCAAACCAAAGATGTCGCGTCTCGAGCCCTTCGGAACATCCTCCGTCTTCCGCCACCACCACAACTCTCCAATATGCCTCCAGATCCTTCGATAAGCGATGAAGACGAGCAATACGTCTCGTCTGAAGACTCTGACTTCGCCCCCGATGAGGCTCCAGAGCAGGGATCAGAGCTATCCGACTCCGATGACGAGGCTGCCAAACCGGCCGCCAAGAGAAGACGGGCAGCGGCCAACATCGATGGCAAAGACGAGGGATACGACAATTCAGGCGACGAGGCCATCATCGAGAAGGGTCGCAAGCGGCGAAAGAAGGCGCAAAACAAGGGTCAAACCTCGGATGGCGAAGACGGGCAGGAGGGCGGCTTGATCAAGACCAGGAGGCAGCGCGCGGAAGAGTACGTTTGTGCAACGGGGACTTTTCTACGCGGTGTTGCTGACTGAGTAATAGGAAAGAAGAGCGCAAAATCGCTGCCAGCAAGGGGCCGGTCACAATCGACGTGGAAGCGCTATGGCAGCAAATGATATCTGGCAAGCCGACGTCCAACAACAAAACAAAAGACGGGGCAAAGGATACCGAGCACCGGGATGGTATAGACGGTGAAAGCAGCGAGCTCGTGAGCGAAAAACAAGAAGCTCGAGGCGCAGCAGCCAGCGACGATCTGGCCGACACGATTCGCATCAAGCGCACGTACAACTTCGCCGGGCGTGTCCACACGGAAGAAAAGGTCGTCGCTCGGGATTCGGCCGAAGCGAAGCTCTATCTCGCATCCCAAGGCGCAGACGGTATTGCCGACAGCTCTCCCACGAAGCGCGCAACGAAAAAGGCCTTTCGCTCGGCCTTTGAGCCGCTCGTTGACGTCGGTCCGGGCCGCACAGATCTTAACCTAGGCGTGACAGCCCGGATGAAAGCGGCCAAGGATGCGCAGGCGAAGAAGCTTAACACCGTGGAGAAGAGCCGCATGGACTGGGCTGGGTACGTGGACAAAGAGGGTATCAAGGAAGACCTGGAGCTTGCGAGCAAGTCCAAGGGGTCCTACAACGCGCGCGAAGCCTTTTTGGCGAGGAGCGAGGCGTTTCGGGAGGACGAGGCCAGGAAGGCGAGAATGGCTGCGCGAGCATGACGGGCGACATTGCAGATTTGAGGCTATTGGCGTTCTGGGATGATACCACTGTTTGCATCTGGATTGAAAGGCAGTATAGTCTGAGCTGGGGAATAGATGTCCGTTTCTGCTGGACCAGCAATCATCATGAAGCGGCTTGATTGTCTCGCACGGTTGGAAGCCATATAGCCGACCTTGCCACGAAGTTTAATGACAGTATTGCACTCGAAAAGAGCAGCTCACGAGCAATTCTTTCATTATTGCAGTTAATCTCCCGCCAGGCGTCGGTGCATTTGCTCGTAGTCCTCCGTGCACCGGGCTTGGTGGGGTGGTCACCCCGTCCGGGCCGCCAGCATCCCACTACGGGCACTATTTCCAGGCTAGGCCGGCATGCCACAAAAAAAGTCCAACCTCCCAACTTGAACCTCTGCCTCGCAGCACAAGTTACCAACATTCGCGCACATCAGCATGGCCGTCCTAGGCAAGCGCAAGGCTCCCGAGCCGGTCGTCTCGCAAGAAGACGCCAACGAGATCTTCCGTCGACACTTTGAATCGCGGTTCGCGCCCATAGAGACGTCCGGAAACAAGAGCAGGAGGGTCGAAGAGGAAGAAGAGGAGGAAGAGTCTGAGGAAGACGAGGACGAGCAGAGCGGCGAAGAAGACGAAGAGGAAGACGACGACGAATGGGGCGGCCTGTCGGATGATGAGATTTCCGACGACAATGGTAAGAGATTGGAAAGCCTCCAAGACAAGGCGAAGCTGCGACAGCTAACACGGTCGAAGTTCAACCTATCGAGGTCGTGGACCACTCCAGTTCTCAAGTACCTAAACCTGAATCCATGTCCAAGCGTGAGCTCAAAGCCTTCATGGTATGGGATCTCCTGTCATCATCAATCGCATCGTGCCAATGCTAACCCACCATCCCCAGTCTTCCCGACCCCCCGATCAAACCGCGAAACCCAGAAGCGGCACCGAATCCCCGACCACCTCTTCCTCCAAAGCCCTGCCCGAAGACGCCCCGTCTCTTCTAGCCCAAGACCTCGAGCTCCGTCGCCTCCTTGCCGAGTCGCACCTCCTCTCGGGCAAGCGGTCCACGTCGGCCAACGCTAACGCAGCCGTCGAGCCCAAGTTCTTCGCTGCCGGCCGCACGCGCCAGAAGGCGACTGACATGCGCATCCAAGCCCTCGGCTCAGGTGTTTCTATTCACGCGCAGGAGAAGATGCCCATGAAGATGCGCAAGGGCATGGTGGCGGCGGCGGACGCCCGCGAGGCCAAGCGCAGGCGCGAGGCCCGCGAGAACGGCGTCATCCTCGAGAGGGAGACGGGCAAGAAGAAGAGGAGGGACCGTGGGAGCGGCGGGGATGTACATCGTCCGGGCGTGGGGAGACTGAAGGGTGCCGAGCTGCGGATAAGCGAGCGGGATGTCAAGGGTATCGAAGGTGGCAGAGATGTGTTTGGACGAAGAGGGAAGAGGTGATATATTGAACAGCATGAAGATGTCATTCAAAACATGGAGCTGGGTAGATGTTGACCGACCCGCCCCTTAGATACCAAGATCGCGTTTCAAAGATATGCTGGAAGAATCACAAGGAGCCATGAAAGAGTCCCGGCATTGGTAGTATATTTCACAAGGTCAAGCCTGCTATAAAGTATGTCTGAAACGTAGCAAAGCTATTGATAATTGCTCCAGTATATCCACTTCCAAATCCACCTCCATTGCCAGAGGCATAACATACGCAGGAGCCAATCCCATGATCCCTGAAGACCGAGAGCACTCTCCTCAAGGCCGTTGGGCGCGTTCAAAAACAGGCGTAGCTTCTGCAGCTCCACATCGTCCCTACCAGACTGCACCACTCGGTCGATTCGCCCGTCGTCAAAAGCGATGCCTCGCCACAGCAGAATGCCCAGCTCACGCGCCAGTCGCACCTCCTTCAAGCACGACATAACTTCCAGCTTTGAGGCATCTCCACACAAGTGCAAAAATTTGTTCCAGAAGGTCTGCCGCAGCTCCTCGTGGTTGTCAAAGTATCTGAAGCCGTGACCTGCCGCGGCTATCTCGTAGCAGAGGAGTTCCTCAAGGCCGTAGAGCCCGACGCCGAATGGAAGCCACTCGCCCTCTGCCCAGTCCACCAGCCCGGTCAAACTCCCGGTTTCTGGATCCACCAGGACATTACCGGCGACCAGGTCGCCGTGCGTCAAGCACCAGGGCAGGCTCTCGATAGCCTGGACGTTACGTCTCACGCTCACTGCATGACGCGCGAGTTGTTCTTCCGGCAGGTTTTGTAACATGTCGAGGCGCCATTTCAGTGACTTTCCAACCTTTCTTCTGACGACTAATTTGCTCTTTTCAGGCCTGCTGCGGTGTATGACCCGTCGCCGGCGAAAACTGGCGGCAAAGACATGAGCCATGTCTTCAACTAACCGCCTCCGATGCATCTCGCTATACGCGGCCGGGAAATACTGCCGGTACGAGGCAAGGCTGACCCCTGGGAGCTTATCCTGCAGATAGACATGCAAACAAGTTCGGTGACGTCCTGTCGCATTATCAGAGATCCCTTCCATCACCCCAAGATACTTCGTCGTCGGAGCGAGATGTCCGAAAACGATCTTGGCGTCATTGCAAATTTCCATGTCTAGCTTGAATCTTTGTGGACGGAATTGAAGGACAAAGTCATCGGATACCAGCAGCGTGTAGGAGCAATATCCTTGGGGTTTTGCAGGCCGAATGGCACAGCGCGGGAAACGCAACTCTGCATATTCGTCGCACTTCTCTTGGGTGAGGCGACCGAGCCCGTTGCGAGAGAAAAAGTCGTCGATAGGAGCGTTGAGCCTCATTTCATCTTGACTGAACGGAGTGCTTCCATTCAGAGACAGTGTTGATGTGATACCCATTGTTGGCGACTTGCATTGTTCGTCCATCATCTTGAGGCTGCATGCAACGCAAAGACTCGATGTATCCAATATGATAATTTTTGAGACATTTACTGCAAGTTGGAGAAACCACGACTTCATATTCTTCCGCCTTGATCAGAGTGGTCGTCGCTGGCTAGCTACAAGGCCTGGGTAATGCAACGCCGTTGCCGCCGTAAGCCACTATTTGTTGGCACATGGAACTGCATCCTAGCTGCGTGTGACCCCTCTCGGTCTGCCCAGTATTGGCAACTCAGGGTCGATAGCCTACTTCAGCATGCAAGTCTTCTGGGACCCATGCCTGACGGCATTGGCTGTCCTGCAGAGGGGTTCATCACGCATGTGTCAATCCCGTCAACGACAGCAGGTGCAAGACAGGTAACGTAGGGCGTTCCGTTTCCGTTGTGCCAGCTGACGAGCATGTTGCAATTAATACGTGGCCGCCAGCCTTTGGATCAAGTACTCGCCGCTGGTGACGGAGTCGTATTTTTTCTCCTGCTCCGAGGCGTACGTCCCAGGTAGCGTCTCTATCCGGCTATCGGTATTTGGATTGCAAAAGTATCTGTGGCTTGGTCAGCGGAACGAACTCGGGGAGCATAGGGCCATGGCAGAAAACGTACGCAATGCTGTATCGGGGCGGATACTCAACGCCTTCCTTACTCGGCGGCTCGACGACTCGGTGGATGGTGCTCTTGATGGTGTCGTTGCTCCAGCGGGCGAGCAGGTCGCCAGCGTTGATGACCACGGTGCCTTCGATGGGCGTTGCGTCAACAAATTGGCCCGTTGGACTCTTCACCTGTAAACCGCCTCTCATATCCTGGAACAAGAGGGTGATCGATCCATAGTCCTGGGAGAATTCAACGTCTTGCACCGTGGCCGTTAGTTGAAGCCAACTTACACTGTGCTCTCCGGCGCGAACTTGGCCCGGATTGACCTTGAACACGTCGGCCTTGACGGCAGGATAGTGCAGAAGCCGAAGCGTGTTATCTCCGACGTCAACGAACTTGTTAAAGAAGGCCTCGTCGAGGCCCATGCCCAGTGCAATAGCCCGCATGACCTCCTCGTGCAAGTTCTTGCATTGGGCAAAGAAGTCCATCATATCCGCCTTGAACCCCTTGAGCTTCTCGTTCTGCCCCTCAGCCGGCCACGGGTTCGCATACTCGGGGTCCGTGTCGCGACCAATCTCAAAGCTCTCCTTGAGGTCCGGCGCGGCGTTGCGCTCCTTGTTCACAGCGTCGACATCCTGCTGCTGGCTGACCTTTTCACGGCCTGGCGATGAGTAGCCGCGGTTGGCCGCGGGCGTGGTCCAGCCGACAGCGAGCTTGGCGTCGAGCGGCTGGTCGAAGAAGTCGGCGGAGCGGGAGAATGTGCGACGCAGGGTGGCGGGCGCAATGGGATGGTTCTTGAGATAGATGAAGCCGGCGGTCTGGAAGCCAGCGAGGATGGCTTGCGCGGTCTCTGTGCGGTCAGGGGCCGAGCCGTGAAGGAACTTGGCAAAGTCGATGAGCTGGAGGTTGTGAGAGAGCTCAGCGTGTGTACAGCGTTGGGATATCAGCGGAAGGGAGGCTCACGGGAATCACGAGCCCTTCCTTGCTCACGGCCGCGTCGGTGGCCATTTTGAGTCGCGCAATTCGGTGTCGGCAGCAGTCGACAATCAGCAGTCAGGGGAACCGAGCAGAGGTGGATGCTTAGGCGAGAAGGTGAGATGAAGTCGGCAGGTGGTGGGCAGGTTTTCATTATAGCTGTACGTGCATGGCTTGACTTTTATATACCATACCTAGGTAACTTATAAGCCGAAGGAAATAGCCACCACAAAAGAGCCCCCCCGGCGAACCACCTCACCGTAGTTCAGGGTCCCCCGCCGAGGCCCAGCAGCGATTCCGTACCATGCAGGCTGTGCCACATTCCCTCGCAGGCTTCAATTCCTTGGTCTTGTCCAAGTGACCATTCCCAAGTCCTGGTCTCATGCGATAGCAGTGCCCCGCAGCGGCAGCTAGCGAGGGGTTGCAGCGCCAAGTGGGCTCTGTCCAGTGGTGGGGTGAAGCCCGATACTACTCCTAGAAGGTGGGGGACGACCTGGAGTCTATGAAGTGAGATTTAGAATTGAAGAGAAGAGGAGACGCGACACGTGCTGGACAGGGGATGGGAATCGAGGGAGACGGTTTTCTGTGGCAATCAGAAGCAAGCAATGGTCTGTATTGGAATCGTTCGTTTGACGGAAGGACACTCCGTCACACAAAGGATCAGCGTCTCGCCAAGGGATGGAACATGGAAGCACGACACCAGGCTTCCCCTCACCATGTCGCATTACTGGTACTACTGTTCCCGTCGATTGCAACGCTCCCTATTCCCCCCTCCTCCTCCGGCTCCGCTCACGGCTTGCGCCTTGTAACGCTTCTACATCCATTACGATTTCATCTCCCCATCCCTTTTGGTCTGCCAAGCAGCAGCCACTGCAGGTTCGGAGACCGCCGAGAACTTCTCGACGTCCCGGTGAGCCGCATCGCATCCTCCCTCACCTTTGTGTTAGGGTCCGAGCATAAGTTCTCATCGTTGCCAGCTTATCTTGCATGCCGACGAACCTGACGTTCTCAAGACGATCTATTTTCGAGATACAAAAGCTACCATGGCGTCCAACATGACCGTCGTCGACATCCACACCCATATGTACCCACCCTCATACGTCAAGATCCTTGAGTCTCGCAACGCCATCCCCCTCGTCCGCTCCTTTCCCCAAGCCCATGACCCGCGCCTCATCTTACTCCAGGCCGAGGCCGAGTCCCTCGCGGAGGCTCTCCGGGATCCTGCCGCCAAGCTTCCCGGCCGTCCGCTCACCTCGCACTACACGTCTCTCGACCAGAAGATTCACTTCATGGACAAGCACCACATCGACATTTCCGTCATATCTCTCGCCAACCCATGGCTCGATTTTCTCGATGCGGCTCAGTCCGGCGGCTTCGGTGAGTCGGTCAACCGGGAGTTCTCCGACATGTGCCAGCAACATCCCGGACGCCTTTTCTTCTTCGGTACGCTGCCCCTGACGGCACCGCTCGAGACAGTCAGGCAGTCCATTGAGCAACTCAAGGATCTCGCGTACTGCCGAGGCGTCATCCTTGGGACCTCAGGCCTCGGCAAGGGGCTCGACGATCCAAACCTGCTCCCCATTTTCGAAGCTCTCGCCGCCGCACGATTGACCGTCTTCCTGCATCCCCACTATGGCTTGCCAAACGAAGTCTATGGTGACCGCGCAAGCGAGTACGGCCATGTGCTCCCCCTGGCGTTAGGTTTCCCCATGGAGACGACCATTGCCGTGACACGCATGTACCTCGCCGGCGTCTTCGACAAGGTGCACGACCTACGCATGATTCTTGCCCACAGCGGCGGCACCCTCCCGTTCCTCGCCGGCAGAATAGAGTCCTGCATCATCCACGACGGCCAGCTCGTCCGGGAAGGCAGGGTAGGCAAGAACCGCCGCACCGTCTGGGATGTCTTGAAAGAACAGGTGTACCTGGACGCCGTTGTGTATTCTGAAGTCGGTCTCAAAGCGGCTATTGATGCGAGCGGCGCTGATAGACTCTTGTTTGGCACCGACCACCCCTTCTTCCCGCCCCTCACAACCGATGAACAGGGCGAGTGGGAGAGTGTGAGCATGAATGCCGACGCTGTGGCCAAGGCTGTGGGCGATGGCTCTACAGCTGCCAAAGGAATCATGGGATCCAATGCCATCAAGGTACTTAGACTGGATGAGGCGCCTTAAGGGAGCCAAGTTGAGAATCGGTGTATTCGATTAAGAGTCGCTTTAATCTGTATTGTAGCAAGTGCCAAGTCAAATATTACCCAGAGCATGCGCTCGGAACGTACTTTCTCTCCTTCGTGCCCATGGGCAATTAGGCTGCCGCCGTGGCGCTTTTATACGCCTTTCCAGCCTCATGAATTCTTCGTCGCGCAGTCTCCTCGCCCTGCTTTGCCTCTTCCAGTTCCTCATCCGTTGCTCCGAGCTTCTTCAGGTCCTTCACCACCTGTATCGCCCGCAGCTTTTCGCACACTAGCTCCCAGTATGTCTTGTTCTTGACGTTACCAAGGTTGGCAACGTAGCTTCCCGGCACGTTGACATCGGTGTCCGGACCAGGTTTGCTGAGGCCGGTCGTTGCCTTCATCAACTCCTTTGCCTGCTGTAGCCGGGCTTTCTCCTCCTTTCTCTCCTTCAAGCGCCGTCTTGCCTCCACAAGGTCTTCCTCGCGTTGTGCATCCTCCGCTTTTTGCAGCTTTTCTGCGTCGCGCCTGCGCGATTCTTCGGCTAGCTGCTCGACGTACTCTTGCATCGCCTTGCGGTCGCGCTGTTCCTTCTCCTGTCGCTGTTGCTTGTGCTTGGCCTCCCCGGCCTCGAGGTCGTCGACAAACTTTTTTTGCACCTTGTCCATGGCCTCGCGCTCCTGCTTGCGCAGCAGCTTGGCCTTGCTGGCCTGTTCGTAGGCGGCGCGCGCGTTGGGGTCGATGAGGACATCCCGTGCCCGCTCGAAGCGCTCCCAAATTGAGGCATCGAATTTGTCGCCAGCCTTGTCCGGGTGGTATTTCAGTGAACGCTTGCGCCACGCGCGGTGGATGTCTTCCTTGGACGTCAGCGCATCAACGCCCAGGATGTCGTAGAGATCGACATCGCGCTCAGCGAATTCGGCTGCAAATTGCAGCAGGTCCGCTCTTTTGTTGTCGTCGCTCATTATGCTAAGTTGGGATGACAAGAGTAAGGTAGGGTGAGACTTGTCGTAAGACAGATGTCAAGAGAGAGATGTCAAGAGAGATATGTCAAGAGAGAGATGTCAAGAGCGAGAAGAAAGACGCGCTTTTAACGAGGAAAGCAAGCCTGGCGCAAGGCAGCAAGGCTAGCGCTGCCGGCGCTGCTAGCACCAAATTAGAGAGGAAAAGAAACAAGACGATTCGGCAACGTGCTGTCTATCGTGCCTGCTCATAAGTGTGAAGTTTGGACTGAAAGGTTTATTTGGGATGTTAAGCTAGCACGTGACCCAGCCATCCAGGCGGCAGCGATTGCTAGCTCGATAGCGGCAGACTAACCTCGCCCGTACGAACCGCACGGCGACATTGGTAGAAGCAACTCATCGTGTGTCAAGATTAATTTAGCTTCATTTCTGCCCGCCAGGATTAAGCGCTGCAATGCCCGCGACCATTTTTCGGAGCCAGCTCTGTCAGCTTGTGCGCTGCGTCTTGGCCTCCCCTAGGATCCCGACACCTATGAGCGATGCTTTTTCCATGTAGATGGTTTCCTCCTCTTGCTTCGGTTGGCCCGCCTCTCGGCATAGTCAAACACATTTGGCGTTCCTCCCGATATGTCCAGCAGATATCTCTCGTACGGCCCGAGAGGCTCCTCCAACATGGTCCTCTTGTTCGGATCATCTGGGGCAGCCCGCGCGTCGCCGATGTACTTCCACACCCAACGCTCCTCCAGCTCCTCTCTGAGGTAGTCTCGTCCATCGCCTTCTTGCGCCCGGCTCGGGGCACGCGAATGCTGCAGGTCGCGCACGACAGTCGCCCGCTTGAGCCGCCAGTTGGACAGCGCTGGGCAAGTCCACACTGACTGATCGTTCATCCCGAGGCCCTCGCACGCGAGCCGCACGCGGACGGAGCTATGCACGCTCTCGTTGGTGTCCTGCAGAAATCGGTCCTTGTCGTGCTCCGTCTTGGGGTCGATTGGTCTGTACATGCCCGGCGTCCTCGTGCTCTCTCCCGAGATTTTGTAGAGCATGCCGATGTCCTTCTGAATGGCACCCAGCGCCCACGGACGCACTGGACGGTTTTCCTCATAGATTTGATCCACGGCCCATCTCTGCAGCTTCCGCCGATCCTTCTTGGAGTTTGTCGGGTGAAGGGTTTCGTAAAAATCTACAGATTGCTGAACGACACGGTCCAGAGACGTCCGTTCAAACTCGACGCCCACACTGGCCATCTGGTCCATCATCCCTGAGAAGAGTCAGCTCACGTCAAGGCTGCGGAGTATAGCAATACGCTTTTTCGGGACCTACAAGCCAATGTGCAATTGGCGGCCCCTTGGTCGTCCCAGCCTCCACCGCAATTTCCATGATTGCCAGGGAACCAGACCTGCCTGAGGTTGGTCGTCAGCCTGGCGTGCCGCGGTCGCTCCCACACAGCTGGGCTGAAGGGCGTGCGAGTCTCATCCAGGGCCAGTGCCTGGAATGCGTTCTCTATCCTGTCCGACAACGACGTGTCGTGCCACGTGTATGTTCACAGAAGGTCAGCCAGAAGATAACAAGGGCAGGGGTGACGGGGGCACTTATTCATTGTTGGAGGCCCGGATGCCCATCTTCTCAAGCCACGGGATGCGCGGGATGCCCAGGCTGCCCACTGTGTCCCACACGCAGACGGCCTTGATGGTGATGAGCTGCCCATTGTGCTGGACCAAGCGCGTGAAGCCCATCTTGGCCAGTCGCGCGCGATACTCCTCGGCAGCGCGCGGACCCTTGGGCTTGTCGGGAAACGGAGTCGTGGGGAAAGGGTCGACGTAGTCCTCGTTGTGCCAGTTCTGCATGTCCTTGAAGATGGGATAGAAGTGCTCGACGCCCTCGCGCGTCAGCAGGCCTAGGCTACCGATCATGCCGGCGACGGAGCGGGCCGTAAAGGCGCCCCGGGAGAAGCCAACAAGGAAGATCTCGTCGCCATCTCTGTAGTTGGCGCATAGGTACGAGTACGCCTCGCGAACTCGCTTCGATGGGGTTCAAGGTCAGATACTCCACTTCACGAGTCGATAAACGGCAGCATCGCGACTCACCTCTCCTAGGCCAATGCCAAACGCGCCGCCAGTGATGCTGTCGAGCACGCCGCTCCCGCTGCCGACGCCCGACTCGTAGTTGATGATCTGCAGCGTGCCGTCGCTGCACTTGCGCTTGAAGCAGCGCGATATGCGCGTGACATTGGACGGTACTTGCAGGGTTCCCTTTGCGTTGAACAGACTCGGCTTCTGGTAGCCGTAGTCGCTGTTCATCCAGGTGCCATCGCAGCACACGATGAGCCGCTTCTTTGCGCGCACCATCTCTTCATCGCGTGGCCGGCCCATGGGAGACTTGCGCGGGCGCGCGCGCCGCGTTGCTGACCCCCTCGACAGGGCACCGCCTCCGGAAGAACAATGGCTCCAATCCGTCTCGGGGTGGCGCAGACGCGCGGGAGGGGCCGTGCCTTGCGCAGTGACAATTAATTCACGAGTAGTTCCTCAGGAAGGGATGCCAAGGGTTGATATACGAAGCCGCAGTGAGATTGTGCTCTCGAGGCGAGACTCGACGCCCAGCAAGGCACACTCATCCCGCCAGCCCTCTTGTTGGTGGTCAGATGAATCAAGGCTGCCCTTTACAGGCCTCAGCGCCTTGCCGCGTTGGCTCAATGGATGCGAGGCTAAGACCTTGACTTGGAGGCTGCTGTTCGAGCTTGCGCCCCCTCGCGGCCCCCGTTACCCCTTGAGGCTCTCGCACGGCGAGTCCGCGACAACCCACATCCCGGGCCAACCGCTGGACCAATCTCGTCGTCTTCGCGATGACATGTTCGCAGTCGTGCCCTCAGACCCGCCCGTCAGTTTTGCAGTGCTTCAGCCATTGCCCAGAAGGGTCATATTTCTCGGCTGCGGCTGACGCGCTAGCCGCGCCCAGTAAGATGGTTGATGATCTGCAGCATGCCGTTGCTGCTCGAAAGCACTTCCCGGGGCTTTTTTGCTATTCAATTCTTTGAGTCTAGTTAATAGCAGCATAATACTCTCTATCTAGCTAATATTCAGACATGGATACTTATCGCATCCCCATATATCTCCTGATGGCGGCTGCCAATAAGGTCAAGGGCCGACGTCCAATGTCCGTTTGTCTCAACGCAATTAGAGGTCTAGCCACGGATATTGCGAAAAATGACAAGGGCATTTCAGCCTCTCACTAATATCGAGGCGCTGACTCGAATGTTCGCGACGTTCTTTCGCATCTGGGCTGGACCTATAGCCCATGCTCCGTTCTATAATAGTACATACAGAAGAGTTGCGTACTCGGTACACGCTCGTCAACGCTGTGACTCGCTCAACCCCCGCCGCAGCCACTCGGGCACAAACGCCTTGACCTTGACGGCGCTCTTGTTGTCCTCCTCGCCCCACTCGAGCACAAACTCGTCGTCGGGCGTGTACGTCGCCGCGGCCTGCTCCCCCGGCAGCGCGACGTCCGTCATGATCTCCAGGCGGCAGAGCCCGAGGCCGATGTTGCCGACGCCGCGCAGCCACTTGCCGGCGCTGCGCCCGCGCTTGCCGAAGCGCCCGATGCTCGTCTCGCCGGGTATCATGTCCGCCGTCAGGGTCTCGGGCGAGTCGCACTCGGGCTCGTACGCGAGCGTCGTGGGTGCCGCCTTGTCCTTCTCGTAGACCATGCACGGCAGGATGCGCTTGCGGACGACGCCGCGGTGCTTGGTTCGGATGGTGAGCTCCTGGCCGACGTAGCAGCCCTTGTGGAAGTCGATGCCGTTCATCAGCTCCATGTTGCTCTCCAGAGGCAGGGACTGCTCCCGCAGTATCTCGTCCTGGCCCTCCGGCACGCCTTGCAGGTAGCGGCGGATCGTGTACGCGTCTTCGGTGCTCGTCTCGAGGTCGACCTCGGGAGTCTTGTTGTTAAACTGCAGTATGCGATAGCCCAATCCAGGCGCGCGAGGGTCCTTCATGATCATCCTAGATTCGCTGGCAGTAGGATTGAGGGCTGACGGAGCAGAATCGTCCCAGGCCTGCCAGACGGTCGCTTCGTCGGGAGTGAGACTCCGCACCGCAACCTTGGCTCTGAGCTTGTAGCGCTTGATGTACTTGGCCAATCTGCTCATCTGCGTGGCGTCGGCTTCGATCAAGAATCCATCCTCCTCCACCGGGACCCCAGAGCCGCGGTGGAAAGGGTAGACGAAGACATCGTGCACGACCCTCCCCGTCGCGTTCAGGAAGCCCGTGTAGAAGGCATCCGTCCGAGTCAGCCCGTCGGACTGCAACACGTTGGCGGTGACGATGCCCTGCAGGAACTTGGCGGCGTCGGGCCCCGACACGGACAGCAGGCCGCGCGAGGGCAGGGCGGCGAGCCCGGCGTGCGCAGGCCTCGGCGGCGGCACGGGTCTGCTGGAGGATGCGAATTGGCGGCGCTGCAGCTGGCGGCAGCTGCGGCACACGAGGCCGCTCCGGGGAGCGACGAGGGCACGCATCGTGGGATAGAGGAGATGCGTGGCGCGAGGCCGTGTCGACGTGGGCTGGCCGGCGTCGCGGGCTGAGCGGTTACCGTGCCGTCGCTGGGCTCTGCGAAAATCGAGCGCCGGACATGACGTAGCACGTGGTCTGGCAGGGGTCCAGCCGAAGCGGCAGCTCGGAGGGCGGACGATAAATTCCGAACCGCCGGCGCTACGGCGTCCGGTGGATGCTGCTGCCGATGCACTCCGTGCAAGCTGTGCGGTACGTATCCGGAAGCGCTAAGCATTTGAGTATGAGTGTTTGAGTATTTGAGTAATCATGGATGGGCGGGAAAGCTTGTTATTCCCGGCAGCGCGCCGGTCGCCTCTGGGATCGGGACGAGCGCGACGGCGGAGGGATTAGTATTCCGATCCGGCATCTTCCAGGATTGCCGATTGATAACGGGAGCTCACACACCTGCGTCATAGAGCAAGGCAGTCTCCCAGCACGCCCCTACGACAAGTCGACGATTGGTTACCCTCATTGCGCGTGAAAAAGAGGTCACCTGACCGTTTGAATCAGCACCGTCACGTCGCCCGAAATCGCATGGAGACTGGAAGTACCTAGTTCATTAACCTGACCTGGAATCTCTGGCGGGCCCGGATCCCCCATGTCTCCCTCCAGCTATGACTTTGAATTCCCGATTCAAGCCAAGTGCCATAGCAAACGTGCCTCGCTAAACAGCTACCGATGATCGGCGGCTCCCAAGGACATCCTCGTATCCGGGGTAAAGACAGGGGCAGACTTAGCGCAGCTCGTGAGAGAGCTCCCATGGGTCCGACAACGGCCAAACAGATCGAGTCACGACGCCAAAGGATCATACGAGCACTGCAGGCGTACGGATTCTGCTCTGCGACTTCGCGATCCGGGAATCGCGGGCAGAGGAGTCGTGTCGATCTCCGATCCCGGCCCGGTTGCCTCGACAGCCGGCTGTGGCGGGGTACCATCACGATGCTGCGACCGGGGACGCGGGGGGGCAGCTCATCAAGAAACACCACGCCTCTGTGTCTCAAGAGAACATGGTGACTTGGTCATGCATTTGAATTAGAGTGAGACAATGCAAGAAATAGGCATGTATTGAGGCTCTGAGCGGTAGGTGCTCAACAGATTCAGAGTCATCCACGCCGCATGCGAGACCTGGGCATCACGCGGCTTCACCACGTACAGACGGCCGACAAACGCCGATCATCGCCGTAGCTGCGACGAGCAAGTATGCTCCCTTTGTCTCGTCTCAAGCGCCGCCAAGCACCCTGCCCTGCCTATCGAAAATCAAGACGAAGCAAGGGCGATGTTTGTGCAACGCGTCCGGAAGCGTAATCGCACGCAGAGCTGGACCTGCATGACGACGCGCGTTCCACAGCATGCGTGTGAACAGCAAGCTGCCTTTCCTTTTGCTTCCCCGGCAGCTGAATGGAGAGTCGGTTGCCGCGAAGCCTGCGAGCCGCAACCAGCCGGCAAGAATGGGTCCGTGCGCGGCGCCAGCACGCGCAGACAAGCAGTGCTCTGTGCGCCCGCCGCCTTTGTCCCCATCCGGGTATCCCTTCAGTCCCGGACCCCGAGAACCTCTCTGACCCCGAGCCGGGCTCCGCAGGTCCTTCCGCAGCGTTCGGCATTGTTCTTTCATCCATGGGCCCATGCAATCTGTCCTCCGCACCCAAGCCCGCAAGCGACGGAACCACCACGTCTTCGACGACCGTCCCTCCGCATGTCGCGGTAGGGCGCGGGCGCCAGACTCGGCGAGCACGCCTTAACGGGCAGACGCGCAAGTCCGCCGATGACAAAACGCCGCCCCGCTGCTGATCACATCAGCAGAGTTGACGTGACCACGTTGACGATCGATCGCGGGCCCTGATTGGCCTGCTCGATCTGCCGCACACCCTCGGGCGGCTGATGAATCAAGCCGGCCGTGGCCAGGCACACCATCCACTCAGAGACGCCAGAGTCCGAGCTGCCGAGTCCGAGTGGGGCAGCAGTCACGACGCTGTCCGCTTTTTTTCTTTTTTCTTTTTTTGCTTAGCTGTAGCCTGTCGGCTATGATTCATGCCGGCCCCGATGTCGCCCCGGTTTTCCCAAGGCGGTGTCCCGCACCTCCACCACAAGCACTGAGAGTCACGATGCTGGCGTGAAGAATGAAAA